>CABEGB010000424.1:78089-513756 GCA_901521435.1 Crematogaster levior | reverse complement strand
GACCGAATAAAATCTGACAGCAGTTCTCCTCGATAAGATTTGGACCCTCAACTCGTTATAACAGCACATATCGTACTACACCATGACCGCATGTTATATTTGTGATTACATGATTTATAAATGGTACAATTAATTTTGTTCGAGAAATGAATTTATTTGATGTGTTCAATTCGTCCATAGTTGTCCATGCAATAAAATACAAAAAGCTTTCATTGACTACGTTTACACGACAGCCTAAAGCCGATTTAATAACTACCGTAGTTAGAGAATTCTTGCACTCAATTGGTATATTCTTTTAGATCTAAAAAAATTTACCAATTGGATGCAAGAATTCATTAACTACGGTAGTTACTAAATCAGCTTTAGACTGTCGTGTAAACGTAGTCATTGATAAAAGTGATGAAATTGAATTTCTTTCTGAATCTTTCTAAAAATAAAAAAATATTTAAATAATTTGAACGTATTTACCAAACGGAGGAAGTCGATATTTCCAACAAAATTAAAGTTGGGCGGGCGCTGTGAAATGTTTGTCGCTCAAAGCAACATGACGCTAATAGTTCGGCAGAACGCCGCTATGGAGCGTGATTAACTCGTAAGAAAAATTCATGCTTGCGTCCTATATAAGAACCCGCGGTTGTGTGAGACTTCGGGCCTCAATGGCCCCAGTTTTACTGTAAACGTACTGATAATCATCTTTGAAAGATCTTTCAGGCGTGAATATCAACATGCGTGTTGTGTACATGCCGCAACCTGCGCTTAGCGCAGGTTGTCAATTAAATAAAGCAAAATACATCTGAAGTTTTTCCTGTATTCCTCTAAATATGTGGGAATATGAATTCCATAAAATTGCTGACAATCTGTAAGTTGTTACTTTATAAATTTGAGTTCTGCGTGTAGACTTCTGTCATTTATTTAATTAAATGAATAGACCATGAAATTTGAACTTGACGATAAATGATTTATCTATTAAATCTTCGCCTTACTAATTTGAGTCATTTTTATCGTTACAAAATGTAGGAATTAAATGACTAAAAATATGTATAACGTACTTGAATTATATATTTACTATTTTTTGATACTGCTGTGTTTTTAAATTATAGAAACATAAATAAAATTAAAGGAACAATAAATTAAAGGCATTATTTTTTGTTGATAGAAATTCATGTAAAAAGGATGTTTTTATAATATATCTCAGTTTTTAATGAGTCCTGAATCAACATTTTTTCAAATTCTAATTTTTACAAGTGAACATTATACATATTTTTAGTCATTTAATTCTTACATTTTGTAACGACAAAAATGACTCATCAAATTAGTAAGGCGAAGATTTAATAGATAAATCAAGTCAATTTCAAATTTCATGTTACGGGCAAAAACTATGCAAAATGGAAGAAGAGAGAAATAGCCCTTGTTCCCTGTTTCTATTCTCTGTTCCTTGTTCCTTTTATTATGCGCAGCCCCTTATAATCCATGGGTGCTTTCCAGCAATGTACACAAGTCGACACAAGCATCATTCTATCTTTTTTTAACATTCATAAATAACAAAGATAGAATGATACTTGTCGACTTGTGTCGCTAGTAGCGACTCGCTAGATGGAAAGCGCCACATGTGTAGTGACTTGTATACATACGGTGCTTTCCATCTAGCGACACAAGTCGACACAAGCATCATTCTACCTTTTTTTAACATTCATAAATAACAAAGATAGAATGACACTTGTGTCGACTTGTGTCGCTAGATGGAAAGCACCGATAGTAAAGTCTGCTATAGAGAATTTTGATAGAAGAACTGCTATACGTAATTCATGGGAAATCGAAAAGAGATTCTTTGATGTGCCAGCGAGGACTATTTTTGTAATAGGTACTCATCCGGATGATGAAGTGGAGGCTAAATTAAAACTTAAGAAGCAGGGATACTACAAAGATATTGTATAGGCAGATTTCGTATAGACTTCTATTATAATAATACTATAAAAACAATGATGAGTTTCAAGTGGTTAGTGAAATACTGTATTAATTCAAAGTTTTATATGTTTGTCGATGACGACATGTATGTATCGGTAAAAAATGTAGCGTTGTTTATTAAAAACCCAGCTAACTATCCATTTTATTTAATGGAATCCAGAAACGAGTATAGTGCACACAAAAGAGAAGTTAAACAGTCGGATTTACTAGATTATAATAACGTTAATTTTAATAGTAAAAATGCAACATATGACCTAAAAATTAAGATGTCTTTTACGCAAAGTTTTACTATTCACGAATCTATCAATAATAGTCAGAAAAATGATGTGTATGAGAAACAAGATGAGCAAATCAATGTAAGCCGTAAGGTAGAAAATAAATACTTCAGGCTAAACACATCTACGTCGAATAGAGTAAAACGACAGCTTTTCGATTGGGAGCTGCCAGACGATATTAGACTGTTTGCAGGATTTGTATTTATGCGAGCTGCACCACATCAGCATAAATTCTCTAAATGGTACGTTACATTAAAAGACCCATATCATTTATGGCCACCATATGTCACAGCCGGTGCATATATTCTGTCTAAAGAAGCTCTTTTGGACTTATATTACACAAGTTTTTACACTGAACACTTCAGATTCGATGATATCTTTTTAGGTTTAGTAGCTAAGAAAGCTGATATAGTACCGTTTCATTGCGAAGAGTTTCATTTTTATAAGAAAGCTTATACAAAATATAGTTACAAGTATGTCATATCATCTCATGGATATGAAGATCCAAATGAACTTTTACAAATATGGAAAGCTCTTGGAAATGCTTAAATTTATAAAAATACAAAAAATTCATAATATCTATCATTACGAATATATCTATCAATCTAATATCTATCGATAATCTAATATCTATCAATAATCTAGATATAGTTTTTATTTAAGGATAAAAAATAAAGTATCGCAATAAACTATCTCAATGAAGATATCTTCATTCCAGTTATAATACAATGTACACACACACGCACACGCACACATTATATATACACTCATATACATGAATGAAGAAGAATACGACAATGCAAAATAATAATTACATGAAAATATTGGAATTCTATTGTAAAAAATTGTCTATACCTTTTCTAGAATAGATTTTATACATTTCATGCTATATATATCAACCTTCATGTAATATCCTCTAACAAAAAGTAAAATTTTAGTATTACATATTTTCCGTCGCATTTAAGTAAGGAAATACTGCTAATAGTACTTATTTCATGATAAATTATATAGCGAATATGTATTCGCTCAGGTTTACAAATAGAATTATTATTCGGTTGTACATTTTACTTAATACACAAACATAGACTGATTAATATTACTTTTTAAAATAATCAAATAACATAATTAACAAATATATGCATATTAGTACAGTTAATAAATTTTGCAGAGGCTATAAAAAAACTTGGGTCTTAAAAATCTATATATTTACAATTTTGTAATTGTTAATTAATAATTATATCTCTGTGATAATGCATTTATTAATAATTTAATAAATACATTTTCTGGATATATCTGGTTCCTTACAAATTTTTTGTCGCGTTTCAATTTATATCATACTATCGATATTGTTGTTTATCAATATTGGCTTTAATTAAAGTCTGGTCCAGGCTCACAGCTTCTTTTTTGATCATATTAAGCAATAATTGGGAACTCTCTAGAATCTACAATAAGATAAATATAATAAAAGATACATGATAAAATTAACATCTGATTTAAAATTAATTATTCAGAAATACAACTTTTACCTTCACATATGCTGCTTCCGTATCAGCAATTGTTCTGTCATATTCATTTCTGACTGTGATTTTTTTTGTCAAACTATCATTCAATTGTGTGAGCTTACACGACATCTTCTCAATTTCGCATTGCAAGTTGTTCTTTTCTTCTTCCTGGGATTCTATCTGAGCTTGAAGTTCTGATCGTCTCAACTTCATTTCTTCTAAACCTAAGAAACAAGGTTTTTTCCAATACAGACAAATGAGAGATTAATCATCGAAACAATCGAAGCAATTCTTATGATATATTGTGGAATAAAGCGTTCAGAAATCTGCACTCTAACATTTAAAGCAATTTTTGCTGATTGTTTGGTACATATACCAAAGTTAGCAAGGATGGAGTTTACTCTGATAATATGTACTACAATTATCGTGCTGTACATACTGGTACATACTGGTTTTTTTCTGTCTGTGCAAATTCAAAACTATTTAAAAATAATCAAATTATTTTAACATATATAAAAAAGAAACATAAATAAGGCGAGTTTTAAAGTATATTTATCTATTTTAGTTTTTCATGTTTATCCAAAATTAGTTGGACATGATAAATATGATGGACATAATGACAAATATCAATTGACAAATAATTAAATCAATAAAATTCTAAAGAAATTTTGTTTAGATACCCAATATTTCAATCAATATTTAACCAGTAAGTGGTAAAATTCATTAATCTATAAGCACCAAAATTGTTAGCTTTGTTTATATACTTTGATTAAAATAGTCTAAAATAGTCTAAAGAGTTTAAGATAAATTTAGTTACAAAATAAATGTATAAAATATGTTGTTTCACCTATATATATTATATTTAACACATATTTGCAAACAGAAACTTGGTATCATATTTCTCATTGTTGTATATCATATTTCACAGAGTTAAATACCAAAATGCATCTATCTCAAGTTATAAAACGCAGTTTTCAGCCCGGGGCTGCGTTCTAAACTTATGAACAGTGACAAATAATATTTTTTAGGTTAAGCGGCATGAATTACATTTGACGAGCTCTTGATTATACGTTTGCAGAGCAGCTCCATGTTGTGACATTGTGAACTCTCCATTCACAAAACTTCATATAACATGTGTATATTTAAATGCGAGTGATGATTGTAGAGTTGTCGAAAAGAAGGACGATGCTCACCACCAACAGCGTCAATAGGTTTTGGCGCGCTTCCGTGTCCGAAGCGACACTTCGCACCTGATTACTAGGAACCGCAAAGTACGAATTAATAAGACCGGTATTCATAGTCGGGTCTTATATTTAAGATCGTCTTAAGTTTATCTTTAGATGCTGTACGAATCAGTTCATTGGCTACGGAGTATCTATCTATTTTTTCTGCCATAGCTTTTTCTGTTATAGTTTATGCATAAAAATCCAAAAGAAATTGAAAATGTCTTGAATGCCGATATATTATAATAGCGATATATTTTTTAAATTCATAAAGCAGACGTTATAGCAATAATGGGAAAAATCGAGTTCTAAAGGTCAGAATATAAGACGTGATAAGCGGAACACAACAAAACAATCGAGATTTGATTGATCTTTCACAATTTCGAGCATTTGAGATATACTTTAAAACTAAGTATCAGTATCTTATAAATGTAAATACAATTATAAATATGTCAAGAAATTAAAATGTGTGCGTGCAAAGTTGTTACTTTTAAACATGTTCCGATGCGTAATAAAATCTTTTCGAAATTCAATTTATAAGAAAAGCCAGTAAAGTCATTACTTCTAAATTTTTTTTAAATTTAATTATTATTTTGTTAGCAAGCGGATCATACGCCCAAATTCGAAAGTTTCGTTAATATCGTAAGCTAACAAAATAGAGCAAAAAATTTACGGAGTCTTTTATGAATTAACTCCAGATTACGGAATTATACATCTTACGTTCCTGTGAATTTCGTGAAAGACGGATTCTTATATAGGACGCAAAAATGATTTTTACTTACGAGTTAGCTAGCCCCCATAGCGGCGTCGCGCCGAACTATTAGCCATGTCGCTCTGAGTGACAAACATTTCACAGCGCCCGCCCAACTTTAATTTTGTTGGAAATATCGACTTCCTCCGTTTGGTAAATACGTTCAAATTATTTAAATATTTTTTTATTTTTAGAAAGATTTAGAAAGAAATTCAATTTCATCACTTTTACCAATGAAAGCTTTTTTGTATTTTATTGCAACTATGGACAACTATGGACGAATTGAACACATCAAATAAATTCATTTCTTGAACAAAATTAATTGTACCATTTGTGAATGATGATTGTGAATCACAAATATAACTCTGTCAGGTAATAATAAATATTGTAGATTTTTAATAGATACTGACTTTCATGTTTTCTATTATATTACTTATAATACTATTTTAACATATAAATAACTATCCAGATCCAGATCCATTATTGGATGAAGAGAAACTTGAATTTTATGAACAACGACCGTGAAATTGAGTACAGAACCAGCAGATACAGCTAGAGAAGCGATCGGTATACAAGCTTTACAATATAGAGAGAAGACAACAGTTAATTATTCTGTAAGATAAATATATATCTGTGCTTTTAACATATGATAAATAATTATCGGCTTACTAGGAAATGCGAAATTTCACTAATGACCACGTCATGAACATGACCCTATGTAATCCCCTATATGTCAAATGTTGATTTTCATCGATTGATTACTATTATTTAGGTCGATGATCTATCCTGAAGTTTTTGAGCTTTATTTCTATCATCTATCCCTGCATCCTATCAAAATTTCAAGTGAATAAGAGCTAAGTAGATGAATCCACCTTAATTATCAATAGTTAGAATTGTACTCTGTTACATCCGTAAGCGTATATAAATACACATTCACGCAAGAAGTGCAATTTGAAATATCATATTCATAATAACCCGTATTTCTATATACTATTATAAAAAAATACTTAACATACTGGGAACATTGATCTCTCTAATATTTTTACTTTCGCGATATCCTCCCAACATTTCTCAGAGTCTATAGTTAGAATTCAGACAGTGATTTTATTTTTATTTCTCGAACTCAAAAACCATATACATTCTTTACACCATTTGCATTCTACATTTTACGTTTAAACGCATAATTTCTGGAACGAGATCGTAAAAGATATACATTCTTCGTAAGACGAGCGACCTAATTTCGCGTCCGTTTAATCCACGTGAAGGAAGAGGAGGGATGCGCCGGATAGACTCGTGTTCGCGGGCGGCGAGGACTAGTTGGCAGGCACACCTGAGCTCGCCTTTTAAAGGCGTCGGACGAAAGCGTGGTGGAAAAGCGCACGCCATGATAAACACGCCTTTCGCTCGCGGTCGCAGGGCGACCGTCGACCATTCCAGCGACTTCGGCCACGAAACGGGCGATAGCGGACGGACAGCGAGAACAGCGTGGCTCGATCGCGTTGCTCCGGGACGTCGATCGCATCTCGAGTTTCGCGGATCCGCGCGAACGGGATCGTCGTGAGCCGCGAGTGCTCTTCGAGCGAGTGCAGGGACGACCGACCTCAAGGAGGAAGATAAGGAAAGAGAGAGAGAGGAAGAAAGAAACACAGGATGGACCGAAGACGGCGAATATTCGCATGACTGAGCGATCGACATGTCGCGGCGATCCAGGCACGCTACGTTCGGCTAGCGCATCACTACGAGGAGAGGAATCGCTCGCGGATAAGGATCGGTGCGGGGGATCGATACATGCTCTCGGAGGGCAAGGTACGGCAGCTTTCCGACTCTTTCCCAAAGGGCCCAATACTTCTGGGCTCTTCAAGCGGTCCTATCTCGATCCGATTATGAAGAGCCGCACGTACCGATTGATACGTCCGTCTCTCGCTCTCGGTCCTGCGTGCGCATTTTGCTCGGATATCTCTTCGTTGACGTTTTTCTCTCTTTTTTCTTTGTTTTTTTCGGGAATTTATGTGAGAGGACGGTGCGTGCTATGTACACAGGTCACATCGGATTTACGACGCCTGCGCACCTCGCAATCTGCCGCTTTATCTCCTGCGTGCACGGGTGCGTTTAAAAATCGCGACTAAACACGAAGAAAATATAAAGTTTGAAAATAGTCTTTTCTTCGCCAGTAATTAAGATAACACATGATAAGGTATTATTTGACAGGCAAACTGGCCACGTGAAGGCTTGATGATTTTAATTCGTTGTTGTAACTGCGTTAGGCTGACAATCCATGTTCGGCACGTAGATCATTTATTGATTGGCTGAAAAGCCTTCACGTGGCTAGTTTGCCTGTCAAATAATACCTTATCATGTGTTAAAATATAAAGTATTAGTAAAACGGGAGTATTACAATAACTGATTGGCTGACAAAAGTGAACGTATGATATTTTAGATGAATGGAATTAATTCCTTTATAAAAATTTTTCACCGCTTTTACACCTCATATAGGTCGTTTTTAGCCCGCTTTTAGCCCGTTTTATCATTTTTATGTCCATTTCTTGTACTCTCAAGCACGCTTAGTTTATTGCGAAAGAGCATGACGAGTATACGCGAGTATGTGTATGAGTATTTTTGAGTGGATTGTCCGTTTTTAACACTCGTTTTTCAGTCGATGAGTGACAATACGTTAATACGTTCCTTTTTTACTCACAAAGATGAGGACGAAGTAGGTTGTCCGTTTTCAATACTCAATTTTCCGTTGATGAGTAACAACACGTTAGTACGTTTCTTTTTTACTCACAAGAAAATATCCGCGGATTGTCTCTAAATTGAAGTACATTTATTCTACAAACTTAAAAATATGTCCACGAATTTTTATAATTTATATAAATTTATATAAATGTTTTAAACTACTATAAATAAATGAACAATTATAATGATTGATTATTTGATTATTTTATTTCAAAAGCTGCGTTCCAATATTCATTGCAAATATTGAAAATCTATAGTTTACGTCACATACACTATAGATTTTCAGTACTTGCAATGAATATCGAAACGCAGCCAAAATGTGCTATGTGAGTATTTATGAGTGCTAAACGAGTATTTTTTGTTCGTAGCTAAATGTACGTTTTTACACCTCAAATTTACACACAGTACGTATTTACCACTCAAAAATACTCATAAGAATACGTTATTACCACTCGGATATACTCGTACGCAATCCGTTTTAACCACTCATTTTTACGGAAAATTGCCCCTTTGCGTCCTAAAAACGGATTGTACTCATTGAATCAAATGTACGTTTTTACCACTCAAACTGACCGTTTTCGCGGATCAAAAACGGGCCAAAAACGGTGAAAAATTTTTATAAGGGTTATCATCGATACCATTTGTCATACATTGTATTGAATATAAATGAATTCGAACAAGCTGTTAACGAATTCTCAATTGATTGTTTGAGATAAATTTTATAAAAGTCACGAGAAAAAAATAGATCAATCCGATTAAAATCCGTTTAATTCGGACGTTTGAGAAAGATAATTTTTGTAATTAGATATCTATTTCTCACGAGACTGAATCATCTCGAAACAATTTCAGAACGAATATGAAATCCGATCATCGTTGCATCGCTATCATGAAATGTTTTACTTTCGAGGATACAATAGCAAAATTCATTTTCTGCATTTCTATGTCCGAAGTCGGCGGCATGCAGATAATTAGCCAGACGGGTCGGCGAACAATTGAAATTTGTTTATTAATGTTTATTAATATTTACTGGCGAAGAAAAGTTTAATTTTGTAAAATTTATTTTTTACAATAAAAGTCAAAGAAATATCACTAATCGTATGTTTAATAAAGATATAAATACGACAGATGCAGCATTTTATTATGAAATTATCAACGAAGCATATATTACTGATCAAAGATGTTGTGCACATGTCCTTGCTAAGTGACATCATCGTACTAAATAAGGATTTGCCCAATGCGATGAACGCACCGTGAGCACTGCCTACGAATCACGAGACAATCCTATAATGATGCATCGTTTTGTAATCGTTATGCGCAGGCAACACTTACAGGAACGCCTAACAATAAATTTGCATTCGATCGTGGAGGACTACACAATTAGATAAAATGTGTCCCAAATTAACCGTTGCTGAGTGAAAATATATGTATGAGATAAAAGAAAAGGATTAACTCAGTGAGAGATGATTGATCAAAGAGACATTGATCGACATAAATTGATGTTTACTTGATGCATTACCTGTCGATTTGACATTGTTTCAACCATCATTTCCCAGGGAACATTATGACGTTTAAAAGATGTTTTATAAAACTATCAAAAAGACGTCTTTATATAAATGTCTTTAAATTCTTAGTCATTTTTTTAAAGACGTCTTCGTTTGGACATGTATCGTCTAGATTCTCACTGGGAAAACTAGAATATATTTGTTCCTTTCAGTGTTATATAATAAGATTTTTGTTGATGACGTAAATAATGCATATGATATGTACGATCCTCTTTCAAAATATATGCGATATATTTTAAATAGGAACAAAAACAGGTACGCTTTTACATTGCGTCCACGCAGTAAGCGTAATCCTTTCTTGCCTTTTATTCTTACTTTTTTATCCTTTGGCAATCATAATTTCTGACAAATTGATATTTATTTCTGTTTTAGATGAGCTAAATGAGTGACTAACGATTAGTTATGTACTTGTCTTTGACATTCTCCGATGCGCGAGTTGACTGATACAGATTTCAAAATGCACACTTCGAGATATGCTGGATATCACGTTAACGCAAATCGTGACTACATTATGGATGGTGAAGAGAGTCACAAAGCTCCTTCGGATCGCACCGTGTCTGAGTATATCGTTGCTAACGAACATACTACTATGGTAACTACTATATTTTACGTCCATGTGATGAAGATATTCTTTTAATGTAAAGTATTATATTGTGGAGTGTATTTTCATATATTTAATCGTTTTTTTTTTTCTAAAACTCTTCTTTTTCTCAGGTGAAACCTCCAAGAAAGAATTATGCAGATAGGTATGACAGAGAAGAAGACAGGAGATCCAGAAGTGTGCATAATACTCGTGATTCGGTATTGTCTGGATCTTCGAAGCACAGTTTGCATCCGCTTCGCAAGAGTATCTCACACGGCAGCATTTGTGACAATGGTTCAGATATATATGTCACCAGCGCTGCGTACAGAGACACTTCCGACATAAGGTCATTTAAATTTTTAAATATAATAACATTAAATTATCCCGTAAATATATTTGTAATATAAAATGTTTTGTTATGAACAGTCGAGTATCACGTCACAGTCTCGCACCAAGCTCCAGATTGGATCACAGAGCGCCTAGTCATTATAGCTATGGTTCGGGCAGGTCAGGTACTTCGACAGTGAAAACTCGTACATCACGGAAAGGCGGTATAATTGTGGAAACCATGTCAACGCCTAATCCATTTTGTCCAAATACTAAGGGCGTGTGTTGTCTCATGTTACTTCTGAATCTTGGCTTGATTCTAGTTACTCTAGGTTTCGTTATTGTCATACAATTCTTCCAACCATTAGTTGTTTGGTAAGAGTGCTAATAAATTTTATATCGTATGATTATATAATCTTTAAAGCAAGTATAATTACTTCGGTTATAAAGGACAAAATTATAATTCCACATTTTTAATAATTTTTAATTAATTTAACGTAAAGAAAAAATATGATATATAAACGCATAGTAAGAGAAAGTAAGATGCATACATTGTCCAATAAGAGATGTACACTATAAAATTTTTTTTATGTGTAATACAAATTTTTTTTAGGATTTTGGGAATAGTATTTCTCGTGTTTGGATTTTTGACACTGATTGGTAGCCTCATATATTGTGTACATGTGTTCAGAAATGCCAAACACCCACATGATATTAATCCAGAAGACCTGTATTGGACCCATTACTGGCAAGGTCGTGTTGGTTCTACAGCACCTGAAGTTTATTATAAAGCAGAAGACAAATATCAAGATGATGGCTATAGTGATCGATACAGCAAATACTCAGGAAAATATTATGACAGGCAAAGTCAAAGATATTGATTGGAATATGACATTGGAGAAATGACATTGACTATTAATTAAAATATAAATTATTTTGCCAACTTTTACATAAAAAGATTTAAAAGCCAATGATTAATAAAAAACTAATCTCATTGTAATATATTACGTATGTGTATTTGTGCATAGATGTTGTATTAACATTTTTTTCCAAGAAAATAAAAATTGTAAATGCTACTTTCTTTTTTTATAATATAATATAAATAATCTGTAAAAAAATAATCTCTTTATAATATAATTTTCAGCTTTAATTTGCAATTTAGTATTGGTATATTAACAACACTTCCAATAATAAGTAATTCTAAGTATGCATTTATATAAACATAAATATATAGTAATTTCATTTTTTTATAACCATGTACAATGTATTGTGTATTATAAGAAAAAAATATTCATAATAATACTACTTATCTATAAAATTAAATAATTATCCTGTTGCATAATCAAAAAGTTTGGGATTTACAAATGTGCCTTGTTTATCAATCAGGTAATAAAAATATTTATCCTTTATTTTGAGTGATATGCATCCTCCTATAGTCCTTCTGTCAGTCGTACATTTTACCTTAAAAAGAATATTTCAAATAATGAATGTTTCAAATATCAATATTTGAAAAAATAATATTGATTTTTATTTTTACATTGATGTCTGAAAACATCATATATTATTAATATCATATATATTATTATTATTATATCAAATGTTAACTAATCTCATATTCATAATTATACAAATGGTTCTTACCATTTCCACTGGTAAACTTATGCTGGATTTCTTCTTTCGCATGTGATAAGTAGTAATTGAAAGTGTTTTACCACCTTTATTTAAGATCATATATTTGATGCTACGTGCACATATACCATAAATAAAAAGCGACATGAAGGAACCTACAAAATAAATACATTAATTTTAAAACAAGATAAAATTTATCTGCTCCATTATTTTATAAAGGATTTAAAAAATAAAATAAAAATATAAATTTCTTATGCATAAGCTAAAAATATTAATTTTTATTATGACATATTTATTATATAAAAGATAAACAGATAAAGATTCTTACCTGCAAAAATGGAGAAAAGAAACATGGGAAATCTAAACATATGGTTAAACCAATACTCTTTAAATTTTATGTCAGTATTGAATATATCCCAGAATGATGACTTATAAGTACAAAAAGCCAATATTAACCAACCAAATAATTGTCCAATTCCAAAAATTCGAATATTTCGAAAATATGCATTTTTTTCTAATTTATATAAAATTACATTGTTCTGTACATTCATATTTACATCCAGTTGTGACAATTGTCGATGCTGTATCAATACATTTTGCAATCTGTTAGCTCTAAGAAAACTTGATGACCCGGATACTCCATTAGATAACCTATATTTTTATTCATTATTTTAATTTATTTTTTTACTTTATAAGATACTATGTTATAATTTTTTATCATTGGATATACAGGATATCCTAAAGTTATTGTTACTTTTGATATTCACAAATTGATTAAAAATTTCCTAATAATAGAGCAATTAAATGATTTAAATAATTGTAACTTAGAATATTGACATCTTGACAATATTTCACTTTTTGTAGTTCAATCTCTTTCACCTGTAATTAAAGGACAACAATAAAGTTCAAGAATATCCTGTATTTATACAAATATTGATTTTTCGATAATGACTGAAATATGTTATTTATATAAGACATATTTTATCTCTCAAGAGATTTATTATAATTATATTTATTATAATAATTATATATATATTTATTTATTATAATATTACTAATTATATAATAATTTCTTACTTTGCATATCTTGTTAGAAACATTCTAACAGCCATTGCTGCTGAAAATATATTTCCATCATATATAAAATATTTTTGTGTTATCCCATGGATAGATTTCACTTGAGGTAATAAAATTTTAGGAGTAATAGGATGCTTTAAAATTAGACCCAACATTTCAAAGTAATTTTTGCCCTGCGTGGCAAAAATGGCAAAAAATTATTTCTTGTAGCGTCTTGTAATTGAATGTTAATATGCTTTTAATATCATTTCCTATAAATAAAAGTTTTTCCTTATTTTCCTTATTTATACATTAATCTTATAAGATTATCTTTCTTTTCTCGTTAAATTTATATTATATACTAAATTAATCTAAAAAACAAACATATATATATCTTGTATTAATTTTATCTGAAAAATTATACACACTAGGTTTATATTCTTACAAAGTTCGGTAATACTGAAGAGGAGGGGCTTCTTCCAAAGTTCTTCTTGCGAACACAATCCGCAATCCATGAATTTTATTTATAAATATTTAATTCAATGGTAAAATTATAAATTTTTTTAGACTAGGTTAGAAAGCCTATAGAAAAGATAAACCTTAGAGCACAGAGATATCAGACTAGAGTGCGCAAAAGTTACCGCTGCCTGTAAGTGGACGCTATAGAGGCTAAGAGAGAGACGAATGCGAAAAATTCCCTCTGTCTCTTTCTAGTCGAGCGCTGTGATTAGCTCCTGCGTTTAGGCTTATATCAGACTACAGATTAAGGCCGGTATTCATAGTCGGGTCTTATAGGGTGCTTTCCAGCAAGCCGCAGTGTAACACAGTGTCCACTAGTATGAGTGAGACACACTCATATATCTCACTAGATATACTGAGTGTGTCTCACTCATACTAGTGGACACTGTGTTAAGCCGACGGCACACGGTACGAGTTTTCGTAGTAGATCGCATACGAGTTAGCCACTAAGCACGAGAGTGAGAGAGAGCGAAAGACGCTCGCTTTCTCTCGCTCTCATGCGTAGTGGCTAACTCGTATGCGATCTACTACGAAAAATCGTACCGTGTGCCGTCGGCTTTACACTATTCAGCACTTATAATTAAGACCGTCTTAAGTTTATCTTCAGATACTCCGTAGCCAATGAACTGATTCGTACAGCATCTAAAGATAAACTTAAGACGATCTTAAATTTAAGACCCGACTATGAATACCGGCCTAGGTGGAAGGTTCAAACCATAGACATAGTAAGTATAGACTGAGCATCCTTTGTATAAGCGGTGATGCATACGATGAGAGAGAGAAAAGATATTAAGATGAGTTTCTCTCTTTTTCAATGCCGGAGAGTGGGGAGCACTTCTCCTCATCGGCACTCCCACTCTTCGGCATTGAAAAAGAGAGAAAACTCATCTTAATATCTTTTTCTCTCTCTCATCGTATGCATCACCGCTTATACAAATGATGCTCAGTCTATACTTACTATGTCTATGGTTCAAACAGATCAGTGAGCGCTTAAATAAAAGAATCACTAAGCGCTCACTGATCTGTTCTGTTAGAGATCCTATAATCAGAGTTACGACATTCGAGACAAGAAATGGCGAAGATAGAAAGAGATAGCGATATTTTCTTTCTTTTTTTCGCATAAACGCATGCGTAGAAGAACGAGATACAGCCACTACAGATAATAGATAGTCTCTGAAGATAGCCTCTGAAGATAATCTTTCGAAGGTTAGCTAATCTTTCTAAGATTAGCTAATCTTTCGAAGGTTAGCTTATCTTCCAAAGATGTACGAAGCTATCCGAAATGTACCGAATAGACAAAAAATGTCGGACCAATCAAAAGTTAGGACTTGAATGTCGTAATTCTGATTATAGGATCTCTATGTTCTGTTTGCTGAACGCAGCCTATTATAACACTAAAAGTTGTTATAGTACATGTCACGTATGCTATAGTACTTCTAGTATTATAGTGCATCCGGGTGAGGGATCTGAACGCAACTCTGAATGACCTTCTATCTAACCTAACCTAGGTGGAATGCTCGATCGTGTACATAGATATATTACATATAGATAGAGCTTTGTACCATTTTTGCTATAGTGCAACACGTGCCAAGATAAAATTATCTTTTCCTCCCTCGCGCATGCGCATTCGTATATTTATCTCGGCGGACGCGCATCGTTTTACATAAAATTAGGTTATATCCTTGGCTGTCATGGATAAACAGAAGATAAATGCGCGATTGCACATGCGCGAGGGAGGAAAAAGATAATTTTATCTTGGCACGCAGTAAGATTTACAAAGCTCTATCTATATGTAATATATCTATGATCGTGTATCACATAACTTGGTGAAAATTACAAAAGTAAGCAAATGTACTAGAATACTTACAATTTCATTGTTCAACATCTAGTAAATTAGCTCATTTTTGTAATTTTCACCCAAATAACATGATACACGACTCCCAGGACTTTGCACTCTGACGCAAACTATAGATTTTCAGTAGGCAGTGAATATCGGAATGCAGCCTATGGCCGGTATTCATAGTCAGGTCTTATATTTAAGATCGTCTTAAGTTTATCTTTAGATGCTGTACGAATCAATTCATTGGCTACGGAGTATTTGAAGATGAACTTAAGACGATCTTAATTATAAGACTCGACTATGAATACCGATCAATATGTCATTGCGAATCTCATATCCTTGCTAATTAGCTAATGCTCTGTCCACAACTACATTTACACGGATCGATTTAACGTCGAAATTATAACATCGATGTTTATAATTTCAGCGTAAATTAAGCTGTGTAAACGTAGTCCGTGTATTCATACGTCCATGCAAATCTTCTGTGGCGGAAGTACGCCAGAAAAAACGTCATGTCGCTGCTCTCAACTCGAACTACGCGACCCGGCAGCAGTGGCTCCTCGCTGCGCGCTCTCTTCCGGTGACCAAACGAAGGGGTTCCCGTTACTAATTCGTCGAGCTCACGGTTAACTATTTATTCGTCCGAAACACATTTTCGCCATGGCCGTCGGTGACCTAAAAACCGATAAAGGCGTCGAGGATCTCAACACCTATCTCGCCGACCGCAGTTATATCGAGGGGTGAGTCCTACTTTTAGCGTGTTCTCGGCGTGATTCGAATGTTTCTGGTACACGTGCTCCGCTTGTCGGCATCTTGGCCCTATTTCTGATTTTCACCTTGTGCACGCATTCCTGTAGTTTTTCCCGCGAGGAGAGATCTTTGTCTCATTACGAGTACCTCACACAGTCTTCCCATTTGCAACCTTTAGTCTGGCCCAGATAAAATACGATATTTCCAGTATCATGTATGGACATATGTCACACGGATAACACATATGCACGCTGGACAGTCACCCTCACACATATATATATCTTGCATTTATTTTTACGTCTCTTCTTACATCTTCCTTTCCATTTCGGTAAATTTCCACTTCCTGTAGAATGAACTCTTTGCAAGTTCTTTCCTTAATGAACTCGTTCCATTTATGGTTCTGTATTTGATTATATTAACATCTACACAATGTCTAACATGCATGAGAGTAAGAATTTCTCAATGACTTCTGGCACACGGTGTTCAAAGTTGTCACTCTAATATTATTTTTCTTTTCATATATATGCTATGCATGTGTTGCAAAATTAACAATATTACATATGAATAGACAATTTTTCTGGTTTATATTATTAATCAAGATATTTTTAAAAAATCTTTATTTTTTGAGAACTTTATATATCGTTAATTTTAATTAATTAATATGTATTATTAATTTTTTATTTATAATTTGTACAAGAATGTTAAAATTTAAAAAAATTGATATCAGTCTAATTATATTAATCTAAATCATCAATAAGATTAAAGTAATATTAGAATTTTTGATTAAGGCACTATTAAGAAATGTAATGTAAGTTCTTTTTAGTAATGTGTGATGTGTAATAAAGATTGAATTTAATACAAAATGATGTATTATATAGAATGTATTATATTATAGAAGAATTTACACTTAATAGGTGGCAACCAACTCAGGCTGATGTTGCAGTACTTGAGGCACTAGGAAAAGTACCGACATCTTCAAATCCTCATGTACTCCGCTGGTACAATCACATAAAATCATATGATTTTAAATCACTTCCTGGAGAAAAGAAAACTCCTGCCATTTTTATTACTGCTGGTGCCCCAACTTCATCCACAGGAAAGGCAAATGATGATGATGATGATTTAGATCTATTTGGTTCGGATGAGGAAGAAGATGCAGAAGCTGCAAAAATCAGGGAGGAAAGGTTAAAGGCATATGCAGAGAAAAAATCAAAAAAACCCACAATCATTGCCAAGTCAAGTATCGTACTGGATGTGAAAAGCTGGGGAGATGAAACCGATATGAAGGAAATGGAAAATGCAGTGAGATCGATTCAGATGGACGGTCTTGTTTGGGGTGCATGTGAGTTGTGTATTTTATCACTTTTGATAGATATATGTAGCTCAATGTAAGCAAATTATATGACTGATTTATATATTTTCAGCAAAACTTGTCCCGGTGGGTTATGGCATAAACAAGTTACAAATAATGTGTGTGATAGAAGATGAAAAAGTATCAGTGGATTTATTGATTGAACAGATTCAAGAATTCGAGGAATTAGTTCAATCTGTAGACATTGCTTCGTTCAACAAGATCTAAGGAACAAAAACAGCTCATTACTTTTAATATTGGATATAATAAATATTATATTGGATTAATAAATATTAATTGTTTGTATATAAATAATTTGTTACTCTCTTAATATACCTAAAGGATTTTTTGTGTACTCTTCAAAAGTAATGCAATTCTGTTAAAGCTTCATTGCACATGTTCATTTTAATATCTTACATGTATATATTATCAGACAAATCTTAATATAGGTCGAAGAAGTACAGTATGCAAAAATGATGACTTACCTTCATATGTTTTCATGCATTTTCTGTTCCATCTTCTTAGTTTTTTACAAAATATAATATACATAAATATGTTATCCGTGTTAAAATAGATATGCAATATGTAGCTGAAAAATTTTATTGTTAAAAGAATATGTTATTGATATTAACATAAAAATTTTGATTGCAATTAGTATTATAAAGAATATAACGGTTTTACCGAAGAAATTTTGTGTAACATAGGAAATTTTAGTGTCATTATTATATCATAATAGTTACTAGCTTTATATAATTTTTAAATATTGATTTTTCAGTATGTGATTTTTATAATTAGATTAAAAAACTATGTAGGAAAGAAGTTACAGTAAGAAAACAAATTACAGAGAGAGATATCAGCTGCGGATAAAAGTTGTACAGACATTAATATGCTGATACAACAGGACACTATCGACATAATGAATAATAATAAGCAAGGAAATATAAGGAATCCAATATAAGGAAAAACAGAATTCCCTTTTTCATTAGTTCGTAATCAAAATTTCTAAAATTTAAATACATAATTTTAGCTAGTAATACTAATATTTCGCAACATCTACAAACATGCGTTCTCACTTCATGCGTTTCTGCTGTCCCTTAGAAACTTGTTCTCAAGGAAAAGTATCAATAGTAAGATCATCAAGGAGAGACACGCCCCTAGGGCATTGACATTGAACTTAGGATCCGGTTATCGTAGTCTTTACGTATTTCTGTATTGCGAATTTCAAAGTAGCGATCTACGATTTGTTAGGACAGGCATTGTTTTAAGGATTACGAAAAAATGCAAAATTAAATTTCAAGGTCCTTTCCTACTACTTTTAAAACAATACTTCTAAAAAAGATCAGATCTTATTGTTAGTATCATGCTTCTCTTTTGTCTTCTTGTTACTGTGCAGCGCATGCACGTATGCACACACGCGCGCGTGCGCGCGCTCGCGGAAAGGAAAAAAAATATATAAGAAAGATATATATAACAAAAAACACAAGTCCCACATCCTTTCATGAATTAATGTAGAATAATGTATAACATCAGAAATTGGTAAATTTAGCATATAAGAGAATTTAGCATATAATATATATGAAATTTATAAATATTATATTTATAAATATTAATAAAGCAAAATTTGTCTTTTTTTCAGCTTATTGACATAAAAATTATATATAAACAGTTGCGAGATATCTTTTAATTTTTAAGAATTATTTATTTCGTTTTTAAAAACTATTGCTTTTTAAAAATGTATATCACTGTTATTTAAAAAATTTACTCAATGAGGAACGGAACGTACGATTCCTAACTTAATATTAGAGGTCAGAATATCGTCTGATCGCTAATTTTCGACTCTTTTTAATCTCTGTGTTGGAATTTCATTTCTCTTCTTCTTCTGGCGCAAATAACGATGAAATTCTCGTCCTTCGGTCACGAACGGTTCTTCCTTTCCCTACTCTTTCTGTGCCTTTGTATCGCCGCTTGTCCTCGCATTCGTCGAGCGTTGCTATCGTCGTATATATAAAAAAAACGATCGTCGAGAAGCATTCGAAAGCGTGGATCGCATCGGTTAACTAGTACAGTGGACTGATAGACGTTGCTTCTTACGGATCAGCTGCATCACATCTTCGAGATGTTTGCGAGAGTCTCATTGGCTGTTGTGACAATAATCACACTATTTTGTGTTTATACTTCCGGTGAGCTATCAATGTTTTTTTGTTTTTTAGCGATTTATAATATGAATTATACTGCAAATTTTCTCTAAATGTATGATAATTTTGATTTAAGAACGTTACAAAATGTAGCAATTAAATGACTAAAAATATGTATAATGTTCACTTGTAAAAATTAGAATTTGAAAAAATGTTGATTCAGGACTCATTAAAAACTGAAATATATTATAAATGAAATATTTTATATAGTCAAAAATACTCTACAAATAAAATATCTAAAATCTGATTAAAAAATTTTTTTAAACCAAATTTATTAGAATCGAATTGATATAAACATTCCATAATTTTTTATTTAATTCAGAAAGTTTTAGCTACAAACTTTGAATTACAAATTTGAAAACAATAAAAAATTGACAATATTAAAATTTAATACAACTACCCATTTTCTACAATTTCCGGTTTTATATTTTTATAAATAATGTATTTTAAATATTTAAGAAATATTTTATTGAACTTACTAAAGTGAAATTTGCATTAACCTTTGACTGATTTGAGAAACAAAGATTTGAATCCAGCTATCGCTAGTTTGAGGAATTTTTATCAACCGCGTATCATTAATAGCAGTCTGCATTTTATAGAATTCTTTAAAAATATTTGTGTCCATGACCACATATCCTTGACTGTTACGTGATACGTTATCGGCCATTTCAAGAGTTCTCCTATTCCACTTTTTGTAACTTTTTCCTTATTATTTTCCTTATTATTAAATTTTTTCCTTATTATTATTTCCTTATTATTAAACTAATATTAGAAAACGTCACTTATTATCTCTGCATCTTGTACATTTTCTAGTAGTTATTAGAAACTGTATAAGACAAAGTGTTACGTAATTATAATCATATCATATTGCCAGAAGTACATACATTACAGTCTGTTAGCTTTATATATAATATTATTTGTTACAAAAATCAAATATATTTATAGAATCTATGTAATTTCATTAAATAATACTACATAAACAATAAGAATCAATATGTATATTTGGTAATACTGGAGAAGGGAGCTTCCTCACCATTTTCGTTGAAACTTCACTATATTGCATACTTGGTCCGTAAAACACGAATATGAAAGTTAAAATCGTTGCTCTTTATTGGAAAAAAGTTATAACGTGCTTAGAATTGACAGTTGCGGAGTTAGGAATCTTTTTATATCGATGGCGTATACAAACAAGAAATACTGAAAAGATCAGTATTACCGTTTTATATAAAAAAATTTTATATTTATACCGCTGTAGTTAAACTGAATAATTACTTTAAATTTTTTCATTTATTTTGGGCTATATTAAACCTTTTTAAAATATTTTACCCTTTTTTTCAACATTATGTATATATAAATTACATTTTAATATGACAAATTTCTCGGTGATTAGATTTTAAGTTTGAGAATGTTTTTAGTAGTATTGAAAAATTTTAAATATTTTTCTATAGATTTTAGGATATAAAATAGAATCGTAACAAATTTTGTATGACTCTGAAAGTCCAATATAAAGATTGAAATTTTTTTATCGAAATTACTGTCAAATATAAATATCATTATTTATTATTATTGATCAAAGCAACTTATTGTATGTTTAATAAAAATAGAAAACTATAGTTATTTACTAAATATTACTTTCCTTCATCAATGTACTCTACTTCTTATTTTGCTCAATTATTCTGCGTATAATAAGACATTAAAGAAAATATACATTATAAAATTTCAGTTTTTATGCTTAATGATATTTGCGTCTCTGTTTTTCATTACAGCACAAATTGTATCGCAGGTCTGTTTAGGCTGTATATGTGAAGTTAGCTCAGGATGTAACACCACTCGTGGATGCTCTGGATCTGTATGTGGACCATTTGCCATAACATGGGGCTACTGGTCTGACGCTGGTAAACCAACTCTAAATAACGAGCCGATCAACAATGATGGTCAGTTACTTTCTTTAAAACAAAATACTTTGAATATCCAAATAAATGAAATAATTTCCATTTCTTTATTCTTTATTCTTTGCATAGCTGTATTTTTTTATATTATTTGTCAAAAATAAATAAACATAATATTATATATTCTTAGAAAAAAAACAGAGAAAAGGTTTTTAAGCGAATATAAACACGACTAAAGCTACAGTCAAATGCTAAGCTAAAGAATCATTTATCGATTTACTTTTCAATTTTAATTGAAAAGGTTATACGCACGAGCCGTGCGCACGCACATACGCATACACGCACGCACCCACATGCGCGCGCCAACGTCTCTTCCCCTTCCCCCGCGCACGCACACATGCACGCACATACCAAATTCAGTACCTTGTTGCCATCAGGATTATATTTATATTTCAGATTAATTCGAATGTTAGTTATATTCTGTTCTTCAGTCATCAATTAATTTTTCTTTCTAATTTAGTTTCTAGAAAAAATAAAAAAAGAAAAGGATACAGATATGGAATTATATATGTTAAATCTGTTAATAAATTAAAATTAAAAATTAAATCTATTAATGATATTAATTAATTTAATTGTAATTTGATCGATTTTTCAATAGTTTTTAGTTTATATATAGCACTAATTATACGTATTATACATATGACATTTAGTAAACTAACATTAATAGAAAAATTGTATAAGTTATATGTGCCAATATTATTTATTTTAATGATAAAATATAAATATAATATGATTTAAAATGACAAACATAAATTTTATAAACTAACTAATAAATATAATAATTTTATAAGAAAATTTGTTAATAATTGCTTTTTTTATTACAGCTTATGCCAGATGTGTTAACGATCCCTACTGTGCTGCTGCTGCAATACAAAACTATATGGCCAAATTTGGTCACGTAAGTAATTTGCTCAACTCTCACATATACAGATTTTGCTTTATATATTTCTTTGCTGTAACATCTAAAATGCATTAATTAACCAGGATTGCACTGGAAATGGAGTGGTCGATTGCGAAGATTATCTGCGTATTCATCGACTTGGTGCAAACGGCTGCAGTGGCACACTAAACAGCAAATATGAGGATAGATTCAAGTTGTGTTTACAAACTTTCCAAAATCAATAATATGTATTATTACCTAATAACAATCTTTTAATTATCATAATATACATAACCAATGAATCCATATCCATATCTTATATCTTTATCAAATATTTAAAATACAATCGTTCACCCTTATTAGCAATGTTAGGACAATTCCATCTTTATTTTATCCTATTAAATTTTATCTATTAGGATTTGATATGCAATAAATATCTAAACCAGAAATGTGTACGTGCATATATTGTTCTACGTGCTTTAATATATGCACATTATATTAATTTTAACTTATTTAAATATTCATGTTGCATGACACTGTGTATTTTACTTAATAATCAATCTTATTTATGCTAATACCAGAATAAAATTGATAATAAAGGCTTTGAAAATTTAATACATATGTGGACTTTTAATCTTTTCATTAAAATTCTTTTAATATTTTACGACAGCTTTGATGTAACGCAGACTGGCCCAGCATGCACAGGGACATAAAAGTCATCTACATGAAGCTACCCGACAAAAATTGTTAAATCGAGTTATTTTTAATTTTTTCTGGGTGTATTTCGTTTGTAATTTGTTTGTGATTGATTATGATCGGTATTCATAGTCGGATCTTATATACACATATTATAAGATCGTCTTAAGTTTATCTTTAGATGCTGTATGAATTAGTTCATTGGCTACGGAGTATCTAAAGATGAACTTAAGGCGGTCTTAATTATAAGACCTGACTATGAATACCGGCCTACGAGTCTATTTATAATGTTTATGACAAGTTAGTTTTTTGTAATTAAAGGGATCCTATACCTGTCTTTTTTATTAAACCGACTACCCGACATTTTTTATTAAATAAAATCTTTTAATTGGTTTTGTAGAATGAGAAACATACTTTCACAGAATTAAAGTATGCACTAAAATCTAGGGTAATAAACTAGACTTCATAACAAAAACAAAAAAAAATTTAAAAATCTATATCTTATTTTTGTATACTTGATGACAATATTTGATTGATACAAAAATTCTATAATACATATTTACAAAATGAGATAGTAGTATTACCCTAGAGAAAACAGTTTTTTCTGCTTTATTTATCATTGGCAGTCTGCGGGTGCCCAGGTCGCAGGCTGCAGCGTGCGTGAACACGCTCCAGAGAGCGTGAACTCCCTACCGTAAAAACTATAAGAACATATTCAAAAAGTTGGATAACCTTACCGCGCCTTATCTTATAGGACGCAAATTGTTTTTCACTTACAAGAATGTTACACTCCATAGCGTCGCGCCGAACTATTGGCGCCAATAAAAAAATAGATCGGGCGATGCCGCTATGGAGCGTAGCATTCTCGTAAGTGAAAAGCTTGTCCTATATAAAACAACCCATCTTTCACGAATCCGCAAGCACGTAAAATGTGAATAATCTAATTTACTCTAATTTTTTACTCTAATTTTGTTAGCATTCACCAACAGTTATAAAGAAGATATAAAAACACTCTTAACTAAAACTGCTAACAAAATTCTAATCAAATTTGAAAAGAAATATACTTACTTCTATGCTTTTAATTTTTGTACCAGAATGTAAATTCTTCATTACTCAATTCATCAGTAATGTGATATTACTATTTAAACACATTGCTACACCTAAAATAAAATTTTTAATAAAAGATTACTCGAAGATTGTTTATAAAATTAATATCAAAAAATTATGTTAATTATTTAAAAAATAGATATTTTTGCAAATTAAAAAATTTGTTACTTTATTCTTATTCTTTGACTAGTATTCATAATGATTTTTTATTTATAGTTTAAATAATTTAATACAAATGAATATTTTATATTAAAAATTTGGCGCTGCTATCTGCGAATGTCCACCCGGTTTTGGTGGTAATCCGCGAGTTTTCTGCGTCCTATTAGAATGCAGAACCAACTCGGACTGTCCATTTAAATTATACATTATTTAATTTAATAAATTAATATTTTAAAAAGTCATGAAAAAAGTAACAATTCGCGGAAGAGGGAAGAAGTTTTTGTGAATAAAAGTGAATAAAAGGGTAACGATCATTACTCAAAGTTAACATTGTTTTTTATAATCATAACTTTTTTAGTTACCTTTTCTTAATATTAACATTAATAGAGATACACACATAAAATTTATACGTTGAGTGTTTTTTTTTAAATTAAATTATAAGTATAATAATATTAATTATAAATAGACAGGTATTTATAGTATAATGAATTAAGCGTCGTTACCAATATTCGTTATTAATATTTCGTTATTAATATTTTTATTATTGAAAAAAGTAAAATAAACACAAAATAACGACGTTGCAAATAACACGTTACTTCCCCTGGAAATAATAACTTTCATATACAGTGCATTAGAATAAAGAGAGTAATCATTTTTGCCATACGTTTCAGCTCCTTCAGCACAAAGAATGGAAGAAATCTATGATCGGTTTTATCATAGCATTAATAATAACGGTGCTTTTGGCACTGATTGCCGTAACTATCGCTGTGTCATGCTGGCTTATGGCGTATCGACGTCAGCCAAAGACTGCTGGACCACTGCCACACCCATCAGAGTTCCCAAACCACTTGTTCACTACTGAATCTGTAGCTGAACCTTCTCCTAACTATCACCTATCATAAGTCACCTTAGAGTAATATTTTATAACATAAATTTTTTTATAATTCTCGTGGAATGCATCTCAGACCATTCGTCCTATTGGTCGGTTTTGTATTTCTGTATACAACTCTTCCAGTGACTATCACCTCGTTTCTTGTACTTTCTTTTCAAGGGTTCAAACAATAAGTTACTGTTATACATTACGAGCCACGATATACTATTTATGGTGATGGTTTGCTTCCATTATCTATGAGCAAAAACACAGGAGTGTCTGTTCTTCGTGAATCTTTTCTGTATTATCTTCTGTAGTCAGTGGAGGATTTGTTAAATATAATGCTGCGAATTTAATTCCAGTGTAAAGTCAATAAATCAGTCTAATATAACTTTCTTATTGTGAAAATAGTTAATTATACATTTTATCTTATACAACGCTAACAAAATATTTTTAAAAATGTTTGTTATTCTTTACTCTTTTTCTCCCCCTTCCTTCATCAGTCTGTGTATAATTAAAATATAATTTTGTGATTTATTTTTTAGTGACTACTTTTGTCATATACGTATACATATATATGTACATGTGTACGTGCGCACGTTGTGTATATGTGCGCGCGCGTGTGTGTGTAAGATATTCTTCAAAATATCATTAGCTATACATAATTTACTTTATTATATTAAGTATTATTTTATTACATGGAATGTCAATATCAATATTTATATAATCTCTTTCATATAATATCGTGAAATTTTGTACAATTTGTAAAGAATGCAATATTAATTAAAAAGTTTCACATGATTTGAGCTTCAATGGCTGACATTTTAACTTTAATATCATTTGCCTAACATACTTGTATACATTATCCATAAAAAAAATAGTAAAAATATTTTGTTGTATAAATTATCCTTTAATAACTGCGATTGGTCGTAGTTTGATGCACTTCTTGGAAATTCCAGTTGCGTGACAAGTATTAATGACATCTGTTACATTTTTATAAGACTCCGATATTTCTTCCATGACTAATTTCGGTGAAGCAACTCTAATAGATATGCCTAAGTCTTTTAATTTTTCCAAAACTTGCATATAATCCAAGTTTCTATGTGACTTCGCTCTTGAGAGAGCACGACCCTGTATATATGTTCTCTTATACAAGAAGCTCTTATATCATTACTTTATATAAATGTATTATTTGTATTGTAGAATTAAATGTATAAATTAAAGATTGATGTATAAAAGATATACAAATTAACATAATTCCTATACTTCTTATACAGCACCATGACATGTTGATCCAAATGTTTCTTTCATACCTTGTCCCGTACCGGTCAAACATAACTACATGTACCCATTGTACCACCAATTAAAACTGGTTGACCTGTTAACTGATAATCTACAGGAATTAAAGGATGATGCGGTGGAAATGCTCTTGTTGATCCCTTAAAGCAAAATACATTTTTATTACGTATATATAAGAATTATGTTATATTTGAAAAATATATATAAGAATTGTATTATATTGTATTTATATCAGTATCAAAATTAGGTTATTATTATTCAGTTGTAATGTATGTCTCATAAACGCTTACCTTTCTATGGACTAAAAGTGTCTTTTGTTTTCCTTCAACCATGTGCTCTTCTATTTTAGCAATATTATGAGACACATCATAAATAACATGCATATCTAAGTCATCGGGAGATGAGTTAAATTGTTTTGCAAATGCCTATTAAGAAGAATATTATGTATTATTTTGTATTTCTATTAATTAGCGTATATATGTTTTTTAAGATACCTGTCGACTAAGAAACGTCATAGAACTTCTATTAACCCACGCAAAATTGGCAGCAGCTGCCATTGCTTTTAAATAATCTTGACCTTCTTGAGATTTAATATGAGCACATGCAAGCTGCCTATCATTGGTTTCAATATTGTCACGCTTCATAGCTTTTTCCATTTGCACGAGTGCATCTGAAATGTAATTTTATTATACAAATGTTATTTTATTGTAAAAATACATCATATTGTAGATATGTATTATACACATACATATCTACAATAATCTAAGGATCAAAGAGAAAAAAAGAAACAAAAAAACGCCTAATGTAATTTATAACCTGTAGCAACTTGATGACCAAATCCTCTGCTCCCCTAATGGATCATAACACAAATTTGTCCTTTTTCTTCAATGCCCATTTTACACGCTGCCCATTTATCATATATTTCATCTACGACGTGAATCTCTGCATAATGATTTCCAGTTCCTAACGTACCTAACTAATATAAAATAGATTTGTAATATATATTTTATACGTAATTACGTAAATACGTAATTTTATATGTAATTATTTTACTTAAATAAATAAATACACGCACACACACACACCGCACACACACACACGCACGCACGCACGGCACGTGTTTTACGCACGCATGCACGCACGCACGCACGCACGCACGCACGCACGCATCGCACGCACGCACGCACGCACGCACGCACGCACGCACATTTAGCTAAATATAATTTTTAAAATATTTGTTATGTCATACTTGAGGAAGTCCGCGTTTCTTGGCTCTCATCGATACTTTTAATGGATCGGCATTAAGCATTCTCCCATATTCTTCACATGTTCTTTGTCCTCAGCCCAAATATAACTTAAGTGCATTTTGTATGTGGATATTTTCTATTTCATCAATACTTTTATTTCATCATAATATTTTCTCTTCTCACCTTCTCTCAAAGACCAATCCATTCCCATTTCTAAAGCTTCCTTTAAATCTCGCGCATTCATTGGTATAATTCATTTAGATCCAACGCCAACTGGGATGTAATGAAACATACTTTGCGCAAGTTATTCCTAGATACACAACAGATATGTACATTATTACTATTTCACAATGTATAAAATTATAAAAATAATTATTAAAATAAAAATAATATCGTTATATTTTACTTTCACTGGTGAGACATCTCTCTCGAATAAATTTGTTCGTAGTAGACGAACACCACAATTAATATCAAAACCTACACCACCGGGTGATACAATAGACTTTGGGTCATCCATGTCGAATGCTGCCATATTACCTGAATACATATATATATATATATATATATATATATATATATATATATATATGGGGCATTTCACGTCAAAGCGAACAGTCAAAAAATTGATTTCATTCTAACCTAGGGAAATCGATAGTACTCATCGAGAAAACAATACCCAAATTTTTTCAGATTTTTTGATCCACACCGTGAGCGTCTATGGCGCCCATAAAATTCGATTTTTTGCTTGAACCGTAAACTTGCAAATTTTGTGCACAAATCGACACACTTTAAAAAAATTTGAAAAAATATGTTTTTGTTAGCATTTTTTCCGTATAATACAATAAAAATTTTTTTAAAATTTTTAGGTGTTGTTTTCACCCTTATTTTAAGGGTTGAAAGTTTAAAATCGAAATTTCGAAAAGTATGGCACTTTTTTTTTAATTTTTTTTTTTTTTTTTTTTTTTTTTTTTTAAGCATTTTCAATTTACTTTCAAATAATTTTTGTCCCATGATGGGCATCGAGCTGGAACGGGCCCAAAATAAGGCCCAAAGGGAAAAATTCACCTTTTTCCCGTTATTTCTCATTCCACAAGAGGTTATAAGATAAGCTGAAGGTGTATTCTAAGGTTTTTGGGGTTGCTGATTACGATGCTGATGTCAGATTTAAAAAAAACAAAATGGCGGATCCAATATGGCGGACAACTTTTTCGAAAGTATTTTTAAAATTTCTAAATTTATCGATTTCGTATTTATCGATTTCGTACATATTTTTTCAAATTTTTTTAAAGTGTGTCGATTTGTGCACAAAATTTGCAAGTTTACGGTTCAAGCAAAAAATCGAATTTTATGGGCGCCATAGACGCTCACGGTGTGGATCAAAAAATCTGAAAAAATTTGGGTATTGTTTTCTCGATGAGTACTATCGATTTCCCTAGGTTAGAATGAAATCAATTTTTTGACTGTTCGCTTTGACGTGAAATGCCCCATATATATATATATATATACACACAGCTTTAAAAATGTTCATGTATTATTTGATATAATTATAATTATCATAAAGTATTTTGGATTCTACATGTTTAAAAAATATCTCAGAAAACAGAAAATAATATAATTTACCTATAGCAAAGCCATATCCAGAGTGTACGTCTGGTAAACCAACAGATCTCCATACGATACCAGGTAGAGCTGCAACATTAGCAATCTGTTTCATCCCAGGAAGGAAACCTCCAATTGCACCTGGCTGACATGCATTGTGCAATTCATCAAATATCAAATGCTTCAATGTGTTATTCACATAAAATACTCCTTCAACCTTAAATTTATTTATTCAAAATAAACATATAGTTATAAATAAAGTAATAACCATTAAATTTTGATAACCATGAAATAGCTGACATCTATATATACTTCTTATATATGTCTATCTTGCTGTTACATCTTATGTATACAGTTAAAGAAAAAATTACCTTCATGTTAGGTTGAAAGCCTTTTTTAATTCTCCAACAGCATTCATTTATTTTCTCCAAATATTTAAGCTCCTCTTGACATTGTCTTACAACCATTTTTCTAAAAATAGAAAAATACATAAGATCACATATATTGTGTGTGTGTGAAAGAATGTAGCAATAAATTTAAAACAAATGATATACATAATTGGAATACAGATGTAAGTTGCATGTATTAAACATAAAAGACATTATAAATACACATATTATACATAAAGACATTATTTTTCTATGTGCAAGATCATGCTACAATCATGATGCAATTACACTTAAAAAAAAAGCAAAGTAGAATATCTCACAGTGTTTACAATATTAATATTGTTCTCTGTGGCACAATACTTACCAATGTAATATATAGAACGTGTATTGGCAAAACTCTTTCTATCAACTCTCACAACAATTTGCAATCTATCTAGTGGTTGCCTGTACTAGTCATGTCAGTGTGCAATTTCAGGTGGATTTGGCTCTAGAGCTATGTTCAGAAACATACAGCCAGGTATATTACCTAGCAATTAACAAAATTATAAATAGCTCTTCCAGATATTCAACATGATACAACGCCAATGCTCTGCACTTTGTAATAATAGGTAATAATATGTAATATATAGAACGTGTATTGGCAAAACTCTTTCTATCAACTCTCACAACAATTTGCAATCTATCTAGTGGTTGCCTGACTAGTCATGTCAGTGTGCAATTTCAGGTGGATTTGGATCTAGAGCTATGTTCAGAAACACAAACAGCCAGGTATATTATCTAGCAATTAACATCAATATTGACAGCAACATGACATCAATGTTATAACTTCCTACTCAACAATGTAACTGTTACATACAACATGTGTTATATTATTTATGTTGCTCAATGGAAAATTATAACATTGATGTGTAACTTACTGTTAATAAGTGCTTGTTGGATATAATATCAGAAGTTTCTGGTAATTAATTAGTTTCGCTACCTCAAAAATCGATGGAAATAGACTTATTCGATGCGTTTTTGCTCGAAACGAAGAATCCGGCCGAAAAAAGTGTCGCTCTGCAAAGTTAACTTGATAGGTTAGGAAATCTGTCACACCGACGAAATGAGAATGGTCGCGTTCAGCAGACGCAACTGTTGTACAATTGTTGAGTAATTCTTTTTAATGCGTCAACATGATTGGTCTAGATTTCGGGATCTAATAGAAAGGACCAATAATCACTGATCGCTCACTGATCTGCTCTGCTGCTGAACGCAGCCAATGCGTTGGGGTGACACACACGTATCACACACGTATGCATTTAGTCCACTACACATGTGGTGCTTTCCATCTAGCGACACAAGTCGACACAAGGTCATTCTATCTTGGTTATTTATGAATGTTAAAAAAAGATAGAATGATGCTTGTATCGACTTGTGTACGTTGCTGGAAAGCACCCATGGATTATAAGGGGCTGCGCATAATAAAAGGAACAAGGAACAGAGAATAGAAACAGAGAACAAGGGCTAATTTCTCTCTTCTTCTATTTTACAGCATAGTTTTTGCTCCTAACATGAAATTTGAACTTGACGATAAATGATTTATCTATTAAATCTTCGCCTTACTAATTTGATGAGTCTACACGCAGAACTCAAATTTATAAAGTATAACAACTTACAGATTGTCAGCAATTTTATGGAATTCATAATTCCCACAAATATAGAGGAGTACAGGAAAAACTTCAGATGTATTTTGCTTTATTTAATTGACAACCCACGCTAAGCGCAGGCTGCGGCATGTAGATAACACGAATGTTACTATTACATGCCTGGCAATTAATGTTCTTTTGAAGACGTGCCGCTGATGAATTGGGGCCATTGAGGCCCGAAGTCTCATGCAACCGCGGGTTCTTATATAGGACGCAAGCATGAATTTTTCTTACGAGTTAATCACGCTCCATAGCGGCGTTCTGCCGAACTATTGGCCATGTCGCTTTGAGTGACAAACATTTCACAGCGCTCGTCCAACTTTAATTTTGTTGGAAATATCTCCCGCCGTTTGGTAAATACGTTCAAATTATTTAAATATTTTTTTATTTTTAGAAAGATTTAGAAAGAAATTCAATTTCATCACTTTTACCAATGAAAGCTTTTTGTATTTTATTGCATGGACAACTATGGACGAATTGAACACATCAAATAAATTCATTTCTTGAACAAAATTAATTGTACCATTTATGAATGATGTAATCACAAATATAACATGCGGCCATGACGCAGTACGATATGTGCTGTTTTAACGAGCTGAGGGTCGTCCAAGGTTCAAATCCTACCGAGGAGAACCGTCAGATTTTTTCGGTCTTCTCTATGTTAGTTATATTTGTGATTATATCAGTCACAAATGATACAATTAATTTTGTTCGAGAAATGAATTTATTTGATGTGTTCAATTCGTCCATAGTTATTCATGCAGTAAAATACAAAAGACCTCGACAATGATTGCGCATTATATTGCGGCTTTTATAATCGCATAATTTTGTAATAAGAATTTTTTGCATGACATTTTAGATGCTTTAATTATTTTAAAATAAATAAGACGATAAAACGAGTATAGACAAAAATGTTTTTAATTTGTCTCATATTGTATAATAATAACTATTGCTATCTATTTTTACATTTATAAATAATAACTATTATATAATAATAATAATTGTTACCTTTATAATACTTGCTATATATTTATAATATAATAATAATAATAATAATAGTAAATAGTAAAGCTTTAAAAATAAGTTTTAGTATAAGTCTGTACATTTGCTCTTAGATGAACACTTCTGTTCTCACTTCTTATTAATTATTTTATTTTAGAATGTTTAGAAGATTATAAAACTTATTATATTATACAATATCCAATCTGTTTTGGAATTCTAATATCTCTGAAATTCAAAAATCTCAGATTGATAATTTTTATTTGTTAAAACCGATTAAATCGTGAAATTTTCTGAGATGATTCGATTATTCTAGAACTCTTGAATATTTATTAGTTTGTCAAATTTAGAATGTGAAGTAATGTTGACTTTAGAATGGTCGTAATTTGAAGATGCAAACTTTACAGTTACCTCGCAAGTTACAAGTACCTCGCAAATCTTAGAAAGTCAAAAGTTTAACATTCTAAGGAGTTTTAATTTAGAAATCTTAGTATTCGTACAAATCAAATAAAATTTAAAATTTGATTAAAGTAAACAAATTGCGATTTTTTTAGTACAACAGCATGAAGAAGCAATTTCTTACACTTTAGAACTTTACTTCTTAACAATTTGACAGTGTGAATGTTTATAAATTTCCGCAATATGTTATTTGAGACAGCATCCGTGGATGCAGCAACTTTGAAATTTTTAATCTTGCAGTTGGTCCAAATAAAGCAACCAGTTCCGGGTGGATGATCACCAAAGATGAGGCTGAACCGCGCGATGAAACTATCGAAAATTTCAGGACTATCAAACTTTCATACTTGGAAAATCCACTAATACATCCCTGTATAACATACAGGATCTGGAAGCGGCAGTGCACGTGCGTATGCCTTCGCATATGTACACCCGCGTTCGTCGAGTAATCTCGATCCCAATATCCGACTGATGTTGTGACGGTGACTGCATCTCCTTACTATTTCATACTTTGTCATTCTTGGGGGAAACCGACTTGCTTTTCACTTCTCGGGAAACCTATTTCTTGGCATATCCGGATGAGAGCGAAATAAAAGGGATAGCTGAAATAAAAGGAATGGGTAAAATAAAAGGAGGGCAGTGTCGCCAAGATTTGGTGTTCTAACATGCACTCGCGGTAGTATCGAGTTCACTTCCCATTCCCGTTTCTTGTTCGTCCTTCGTTTCTTCTTCATCGTCCTGCCACTTATCGAGAAAAAGATTCATGAAACCCGAATGTATGATTTTATTTCAGCGTTTTATATATGTCGTATTAACACATTCATCACCGAATGCTTCCGAGAAAACGCGGAGAGATCTTCTTTAAGCGTACCCTCGGAAATTAAATTATTAGATCCAATATGCATTGCCGCAAAATCAACCAGAACCTCGTGTCCTTTAAATCCCGGTATCTTCCTTCGGGAATTGCAACCGTGTATATATAGAGTGATCCAAATAAATCTCGTATAAAAACAAAGCATATCTGTTGAAATTGAGTTTTAACTGACAATGAGTCAATGAGTTAAATATAGAATTGTATTCTTCTTCTAAGTTAATTTAAAGTTATAACATACATACATTAACATTTTATTTTTATTAAACCAAATATATATATATATACCATAATATATATATATATATAGAGATTGAGTAGTATTAAATATTAAAATAATTCAAACAAAAATAAAAATTCTAATTTAAGTCAAAATAATATATAAAAGTAAAAATAATATATTTTTTCGCATGATCACATCGTTATTTAAATATATGCTGAGAGGATTGCTGACATTTTATTCAAGATACTCGATATGTATAGAGAAACCGATTTCAAAGTGTTATCCACGTTCCTTCTCCACCTTTTTCGCTTTCTGTCCCTTGTTCGCAAAAAAACGAGCGGCGGAAATGCTTAGCTCGGTGACCGTATCGAAACGTGTGTGCGTATATATTCAGCAACACATATATGTACAGTTATGTCTCGAGAAGCATTCGATAGCAATATTTTAGTGACATGGTGCAATAGCGATTGCATGTTCGATTTCATGTGTTTTATTCCGTCGGAAAACGTTTCGTATAACAAAGCGATGCATAGTTCAATGACGCACACAAAATAAAAGAAGATTGTATAATATTATTGATACAGCAAGAAAATTAATTACTTTCTCTTACTTGTCTAGAAATTAAAAATAAAAAGATTTAACATGTTAAACTCCAAGAAAACTCATTATTAAAAGGAAAAATAATATTTCTTTACATTATAATTTATAATAAAGATAATTATGTAAATGTAAGAATCTTTTCTTTGCCAGTAATGAAAAATTAAAAGAGGAAGAACAGTAACTGACAACAAACTGGCAGAATTGATATGTTGGTTGAACGTTATTTATTTCTACTACGTTTCGACCATAAGTTTTGGTCCTTATCAAGTATATCTATAAATATGTAACTAAATGAAATAACACGTATTTAGGCGCAATGTAATACAATTGAAAAATAAACACTCACATTACAATCAGTCAGGTAGAAACATGATGACCCAACTGTGTGTTTTAAGTAACATTTTGTTGAGAATTATGTAGACGTGTACGACGTCTGTCGCTGGTGACAACGAACACTAGACTAATGGGTGATTATGAATATCTTAGTGTCAAATAGGATAAAATTATAATAAATAAGTATAAATATAAAAAGAAAGAACTGAAAAATATACAATATATAAAAGTATACGAATCGGGTCAATGCTCTAAAATGTCAATACTAAATAAGTGAGGAGATGTCAATATATAAAATTAAATAAAGAAAAAGATAAAACGGAAGAACAATGTATAAAAGTGTAACAATCAGGTCAATATTATAAAGGTTGAATAATAAATAAGAACAGACAAAACATAAAAGATTGAAGTTATAAAATATTCAAGAGTTGGTCGTAAATGGCCGTCAAATTTTCCGTATCCTTTTGGGAATTTATAGCGGAAACACTTCTCTTAATAAAGAGCATCTCAGCTATTTAATAACTCGATTAAACGAACATCGCAAGGACATAAAAAAGCAGACAACGCATAAATCAGTCGTAAGCAATCACAGATTGTCTTTATGCCACGAATTCGATTGGGACAACCCAAAAATTTTACACAGAGAAACACATAGAAGAAAAAGGGAAATAGCTGAGATGCTCTTTATTAAGAGAAGTGTTTCCGCTATAAATTCCCAAAAGGATACGGAAAATTTGACGGCCATTTACGACCAACTCTTGAATATTTTATAACTTCAATCTTTTATGTTTTGTCTGTTCTTATTTATTATTCAACCTTTATAATATTGACCTGATTGTTACACTTTTATACATTGTTCTTCCGTTTTATCTTTTTCTTTATTTAATTTTATATATTGACATCTCCTCACTTATTTAGTATTGACATTTTAGAGCATTGACCCGATTCGTATACTTTTATATATTGTATATTTTTCAGTTCTTTCTTTTTATATTTATACTTATTTATTATAATTTTATCCTATTTGACACTAAGATATTCATAATCACCCATTAGTCTAGTGTTCGTTGTCACCAGCGACAGACGTCGTACACGTCTACATAATTCTCAACAAAATGTTACTTAAAACACATAGTTGGGTCATCATGTTTCTACCTGACTGATTGTAATGTGAGTGTTTATTTTTCAATTGTATTACATTGCGCCTAAATACGTGTTATTTCATTTAGTTACATATTTGTAGATATACTTGATAAGGACCAAAACCTATGGTCGAAACGTAGTAGAAATAAATAACGTTCAACCAACATATCAATTCTGCCAGTTTGTTGTCAGTTACTGTTCTTCCTCTTTTAATAATTATGTAAGTATTCTTAAGTCACTTCTCAAATTGAATCGAAAACACTGTTATTTACATCATTATTTATTATTTGATGGTGTGTAAATAATAATAAAAATTTTCTAATATCAAAAGTTTTTATCGATTTTGTCAAAATAGTTACTTTCCTTTCCTTTAAATTTGTTTCCTTTCTTATATTGAATTATAAAACTGAGATATTTATATTTCACTTAAATTTAAAATATTTAATTTAAATTATTAGGAAAATTGAAAGTACAAATAAAACTTTTGACAAGAAAATCAATTCAAAATTCCTTCAAGTAAAACCTCATCGTAGTGCATGATTATTTTGAGATACCGTGAAAATGTCATATTTTTTAAGCTATCAAATACTGTCATCGATTGACATTGCTTTCAAGCGATGTATTGCTAAAGTGATCCAATTTTTCTCGCCGACAGCTTACGTTCCAAGCTATGAGTCATTTAGATCTGTCAGAGATATTACACTTCTGTGCATCGCGTAGTTTACATTTCTATTAATTCAATATAAGATCAAAATATATCTAAAGTTAGATTTCCAAGTTTGAACTGCAAATTCTTTATATAATTCCTACATTTCGTGGACATTTCAGTTCATTTTATCAGAAAAGATTAACATGAATTGTTCCTTGATAGATATCCTTTTATAGTGATTAAAGATAGAGGGAGAAGAATGAAGGATAAAAAAAGGATGAGGAGCAATTTGGCTCGAAACAGCTATAGTAACACAGATAAACAAAATAATCAAAAAGCACCAAACTAAAAGAATCCCAAATATACAGACTGACTAACATTTACTTCCCTAGAAAATATAAGGAATTGTTAGAAATTTGAAAACTTTTCAACAACAGAGACAATGGATAAAAGATTAATCCAATTTGGCAATCCGTCCTTTCGATTTTTAAAACTTGATAATCAAATTTCCCCTTTCCCCTCTTTTATTCTTCACCTTCTTCCTTTCTTAGTCAAGTTATTACTAAATAAGGATATCAGTTAAGGAATAACTCAATATCAGGTTGTTTTTCCCTGATAAAAAGTAAACTAAAATGTTCATGGTGTGTCAGAATCAAACAAAAAATGTACACAATACAAACCCGGAAGCCAAACTATTAATTCATTCATGTACATCGCAAAAGTCTCAAATATTGTACCACATTTAAAACTGTGGAAGTCGACATTGCGACAATTAGAGGAGAATATAACATACCAAAAAAATACATATGTGTGATGGCGATATGTATACAGAGATTTTATTGGCGCAAAATTTCCGGAAAATAGGACAGGTACATACATATGTGCGTGCGTACGTGTGTGTGCATGCATGCGTGCGTGCGTGCGTGCGTGCGTGTGTGTAATACATTCGAACTGTAGAACATTTGAGTTTGCAAATACTGCGAAGGAATCTGAATAATTGAAAGGTACATAGGGTGAAAGTTGATACTATAATACTGCGATTTGCGTAAAATATATGTTGATTGTGAGATATAATATGTATACGAGACATAGCCTTTGTATTTTGATAATATTAGTATTTTGAATATATTAGATATAATCACTGTGAATCCAAACTTTGACGACTATATAATTTTTAAAATAATTTAAAAATAAAAAAAGTGATAATTTTAAAAAATAATCTTCCAAACAAACTTGAATTATTGTAGTTCAATTCAGTTTAATTCCAAATAATTTTAAGAAAAAATTCACAATGTATGTATTATATAATAATTTAGCTTTTACGCGAAGTTTGTAACAAATATACAAAAGTCCTTTTGTTTCATTTTCTTTTCTAATATTTTTAAAATTAAAACACTTATCTTCAATTAAAATATTTTATAAGTATTTCAATTCTGTATAACATGCTTGAAAAGAATATTATTTTTATAAAGCATTGTTATATTTTTATCACTTTGATGATATATGATTGAAAATGTAGAGAGAAGTCGATTTTTTTCTATCGTATTTATAATAATTTCTAATCAACATTATAATTCTTTCCATTATAATTTTTTGAAGTTATTATAATTCTTCCTTTGTATGGCAAAAATCTTAAAAAGAGAATCAATGTAAAATTACCGAATTCTCCATTTCATTGCAAACGTCAATGTAATGTCAATATCGTTATGTGGGTGTATTACTGATGCGAGAGGGAGACTGCGTCTTGTCAATATTGGTCTCAAGTGACAAAGAATCAATCAGGACTAGGCTTAGTGGTGGACATTATTGCTGCCATTGTCTGCTCACACAATCTCACATGCGAGCTATGTAACATCTCGATGTCCACGGATATCGATCTATATAGCATAAGTTGCGAGACCAATCGTGCTCGACTAGTTCAATTCTTTTAATTCACAATGTCAGTTTTATATAAAAGTTTGATAAAATATATATGTGGTACATTATATAGCTTTTCACACACGCAGATTTATAACTGCAGTTAAAAATTTGCTAAATTTTCATGTTTGCTGTCTCGTAGTAGTCAAAGACTTGAATTGAAATATATAGTTACTTCTATCTATACAACACTTAAATTATTCGTTATATAAAAATTACACCGGCACACAAAAAAAAAAGTGGTCTGTACATTTGACTAGACCCACCTAAGCTTATGTATTTCGATGCGCGGATTCCAAATCTGTAGTCTGTTTTACCCGTACACCCTCAAAATTTTGAGTAAATTGCAAAAAACCGCAAAAAATGGCAAAAAATCGCGAAAAATCGCAGTTGTGCGAATGGAAAAATTTTTCTCGAACTATATCAAGTATATTTTTTATGTATTTTGATGCGCTGAATCCAAATCTGAAGTTGATTCATCTCGTTGACCCTTCAAATTTAGAGTAAATTGCGGAAAACCGCTAAAAATATTTAAAAAATAAAAAAAAATAGTCATGAAGTAGTAGATAATATCAAAAAATAGTATTGTTCTTACTCACAGTAATGAACTAAATATGATTCCTTTCAAATTATGCTATAAAATTTATAGATTGTAATTAAATTAAAAAAAAAACGATCTTCATTAAGTTTACACTGTTCTTCACTTATATCGAACTCTTTTCTCTTCGAATGTTCTATGCAATGGGTTTCTCTTCTCCAAGTTGAAAGAGGGGATTTTCGATGGTCCACAAATTCGGAGTTTATTTGAAGACGGAAATTTTATCGGACAAATGGATGACACTGAGGAAGCAGCTTGGAAAAGTTTTAAAAATGTTTCACAGAATTTTTTGGGAAATAATAAGAGTGAGAATTACGAGGAATTGGTTGAAGAGTTATTGGAAAATTACAAAAATTTGGGTTGCTTGATGAATCTCAAATTGCACTTTCTTCATTCTCATCTAGACTACTTTCCACAAAACCTTGGAGACTACAGTGAAGAACAAGGAGAACGATTTCACCAAGACATAAGTGAAATGGAGAATAGGTATCAAGGAAGGTGGAACGTCAACATGATGGCAGATTTTTGCTGGACTTTGAAGAGAGAAGTAACCACAAATAATAAAAAACGAAAGAGAAACCCATTGCATAGAACATTCGAAGAGAAAAGAGTTCGATATAAGCGAAGAACAGTGTAAACTTAATGAAGATCGTTTTTTTTTTAATTTAACCCTTCGAGAACACACTGGGTCAATTTGACCCGTACCTTTTTTTTTTCTTATATCTTATCTCTCTTTATCTCTCTTCTTATTCAATTAAAAAAATTCTTGATTTATTTATGTAAAATAAAATTTTTTGAAAAAAAATTTTTTTTCGACAATTTTTTTAGATATGTTAATATTTATAAAAACAGTTTTAATATTTACAACATCATTTATTCAAGTTTCAAGTATATCCAGGAATTTTTTCAAGCCGATCGAACACGTCGTTTTAAAATGGCGGACTCTTAAAGCTAGCGTCGGGTCAGATTGACCCAGAGTGTTCTTCATGCTTGAAAAAAGAGGTGTGTTCTCGGAGGGTTAATTACAATCTATAAATTTTATAGCATAATTTGAAAGGAATCATATTTAGTTCATTACTGTGAGTAAGAACAATACTATTTTTTGATATTATCTACTACTTCATGACTATTTTTTTTATTTTTTAAATATTTTTAGCGGTTTTCTGCAATTTACTCTAAATTTGAAGGGTCAACGAGATGAATCAACTTCAGATTTGGATTCAGCGCATCAAAATACATAAAAAATATACTTGATATAGTTCGAGAAAAATTTTTCCATTCGCACAACTGCGATTTTTCGCGATTTTTTGCCATTTTTTGCGGTTTTTTGCAATTTACTCAAAATTTTGAGGGTGTACGGGTAAAACAGACTACAGATTTGGAATCCGCGCATCGAAATACATAAGCTTAGGTGGGTCTAGTCAAATGTACAGACCACTTTTTTTTTTTTGTGTGCCGGTGTTATCAGTTGTCGCTATCAGTTGTCGGGGAAGGGAGGGAGGGCTACTATTAAAATTTTACCTCATTTTTTTTTCTTTTTGGTGATTGTTATTTTTTCCATTCATTATTTTTTTATTTTACTTTTTTTGGCGCGATAGTTCTCGGCGTTATTCTCGAAGAGAATAACGAGGAGTGACTTGCATCGCGGATATGCTCAACAATGCATGAGGACTCTTCGCCCGATGAAAGTGGTTGTATTCTCAACAGCAGTGGATTTACCAAACTTGCCGCCCTACGCATTTGAAATTTTGCCGCCCCTCAAGCTTTTTTTCATTACTTTGAATGATTGGACGGAAATAAGTATATAGCGTCGTCGTTTTTTTCAATAGCTCGTCTTCTTTCTTTCTTTTCTTTTTTTTAATATTTCTATATTGATATCCTCTTGATATACCTTCTAAGTTTTTTTTTACTATTATCCTTTTTTAATGCTATATCCGTACCGATACTACTGGGTCTGTAAATAAAATAACTGTTGTCTAATTGTAGTAAAATAACGTACTTTAGAACGGCTTACAAACAATTTTATATATCAACTCATTTTGTTGACTGTTTCATTATTAGGCACAATTTCCACTTACTTTGGCGCTCAAAATGTAAGTCATATTTAAAAGACTTTTTAATGAGAAACACAGGACAAATAATGTCTATGATTATTGATGATCAAAATATCAAATTTTAAAAGTAGTAATAGGTGAAAATTAATATACGGGGTTTTGCTTAATTATTATATGTTTGCAGAGATTGCTCTATTGCGCGCTCCCGGCGCTCCGTACTTTAGACTGTCGATTGTTAGTTATCGGTGCTCCCGCATTGCATTGTTTTTGTCAGTCTCGTGCTGAGCGTAAACTCTCAGGAAGACCAGAGTGCATTATTTTACTATATTTAGACAGTTATACAAACCTAGTAGTCAATACGGATATAAAATGAGTGATGGTCGAAAAAGACTAAGTGGATATCAGTATAGGAAAATTGGAAAAGAGAAAAGAAAGAAAGAAGACGAGTTATTAGAAAAGACGAAGACGCTACATACTTTTTTCCGTCCCATTAATCAGGATGATGATGAAAAAAATATTGATAAGCCTATTTTCGAGACCCACGTACAAACTACAACCGAAAGTGAAGTTTGCAGTACTTCGAGCACTACATCAGAGCAGTTACAAAAACAGGAGATTGTACCATCAAAATTGACTACAGAAGACGCAAATGGCGTAAACTTAGATTTGGTGAGTGATGATCCCGCGGAATGGAAAATTAACGACAGTTTAATCGATTATTTACTTTCGAAAGAAATTAATCAAAATTTGCATGCCGATTTTTCGTTGTCAAAAACTTGTTTTGGTAACTAAGATCGATTTCTTTCAAAAAGCGCATTTTATCGACGATTGCCAAATAGAGAAAATCAGCTGCGGAAATATTTAATTTATTCTCCTATAAAAAAAGCTTTATTTTGCGTATCGTGCCGATTGTTTGGTGGAACTTCTCAGTTGGCAACAGAAGGTTTTCGGGACTGGAGTAACGTAAATAAAATATTAAGCGGACACGAAAATTCAAAAGAGCATCTTCAGTGTCAAATTGCACTAATAAAGCGTAGTCGCACGGAAGGAAGAGTTGACTCCAATCTTTGTAGACAAATTAAGAACGAAGTCGAATATTGGAAAAATATACTAAAAAGAGTGATTGTTGCCATAAAAGCTCTTGCTAGTCGCGGACTTGCATTCCGAGGATCGTCTGAACGTTTCGGTTCTTTAAGAAACGGCAATTTTATGATGATCTTGGAAACGATCGCCGAATTTGACCCGTTCTTATCGACGCACATAGCACAGTGTGGAAATCCTGGTAGTGGAAAAACTTCATATCTCTCCTCAACGACTTGCAATGAGTTCGTCAATATAATCGCATTAAAAGTAAAAAATACCATTGTGAGCGAAATACAAGCGGCCAAATACTTCTCGATCATAGTTGACTCAACACCAGATATAGCTCATACCGACCAGCTCTCTTTCATTATTAGATATGTAAAAGAAGATGGTAGCCCAATCGAACGCTTTCTTAATTTTCTACCAAACGTTGGACATAAATCTGAAGAACTTGAAACGGCTGTAACTTCTATGCTCGCATCGTTCAAAATTGACATAGGCAACTGCAGAGGACAATCATATGATAATGCCAGCAACATGTCCGGTATTTATACAGGATTACAAGCACGGTTGAAACGATTAAATCCTCTTGCCGATTATGTACCTTGTGCGGCCCATTCGTTGAATTTGGTTGGAGCCTGTGCCGCAGAATGTGTCACAGAAACTGCATCGTTTTTCAGTATCCTTCAAGGTTTATACACTTTCTTTGCTGCGTCTACTCGACGTTGGGATCTCTTATCATCAAACGCCAAAAATATGAAAATGTTAAAACGAGCTGATGGAACTCGATGGTCATCTCGCCACGACGCTTGCGATAGTTTATGTAAAAATTGGGATGGTGTATTGCAATCTTTGACGATAATGATCGAAGATGTTCACGAAAAAGCGGTGACTCGATCCGAAGCTGCTACGTTAAAAAAACAGCTTAATCGATTCGAAACAATGTTTATGGCCGTATTCTGGAACTCGTTATTGGATCGATTTAATGCAACGAGTAAACTGCTGCAAAGTGTAGATGTTGACATAGGAATCGCTGTAGAGCTTTATCGTTCACTAATCAATTTTGTAGAAAGCTTGAGAAGTGATGAGATGTTTGAGATGTATGTAGAAAAAGCCAAATGCATAATTGTCGAAGAATACGAATTCGAGAGCAAACGAAACTACAAACGAAAGCTTCAATTCGGTGAATCTAAAGAGAACGAAGTCATCATGACTGGAAAAAATAAATTCAGAGTAGAAACTTACTACGTGATATTAGATCGCGTCAGATCTGAATTAGAGAAGCGACATTTAGCGTATGAAAATGTCTTCAAACGCTTTGATTTTATTAGAAATCTTATTCACTTGTCGGACAGCACAATATACGAAGAAGCTACGAAACTTTATAATTATTATGCCGAAGATCTAGAAGACTCATTTCCCACTGAATGTGTACACTTTCGCCAGTTTCTTAACAAAACTAGCTCTGAAGATAAATTAAAACTGATCGATCTTTGTAAGCTTATACGTGACCAAAATTTATTATCAGTATTCCCTAACATAGATATAGCTTTGCGAATATCTTTGTGTATGGCCATCACAAATTGCTCAGCAGAACGATCTTTTTCTGCTTTAAAACGAATAAAAACGTACTTGCGGTCATCGTTAGAAGAAGAACGTTTAAATTCATTGGCAATATTGGTGATTGAAGCCGACCTTATGATGAGAATAAAATACGATGACATTATTGAAGATTTCGCAAATAAAAAATCTCGCCGTAAACCACTTAATTATTAAATGTTAATATTGTTCATTATAAAACATTTCAACTTGTCTGTGTCTACTTATTTTTTATCGTTCCTGAAATATGTTACAAATTCCTAATTCCTATCATCTCCACACATGCTTACCAAATATTGCCTTCAAAAATTTGCCGCCCCCAAAAATCTGCCGCCCTACGCTTCAGCGTAGTTAGCGTATGTGTAAATCCGGCACTGATTCTCAAAGCGACCGGAAGTGGTTCTCGCAGTTTTCCGAGTAATGGCGCATTCCCGGGCATTCTTAATCGTTGCATTTTAATTAACTGACTCCAAACCGGCACAAGTGATATATTAATTGACGTTTATTACGTTATTATATTATATATTAATCAGTTTAATCAAGCCGAGCAATTATTATTGCCCTGCGAAGTTTATTGAAAATATTTGATGCTGTGTTAATTGAAACTATGCGATACTAATTAGTAACGATTACAGAGCCGAAACTAATTAAAAGTGTTAATCGATGTTAAAAATTCACGACGGTTTATCCATTCGTTTTCTCCCTTTCTTCAGCGTATGATATTTGTAAAAAAAACGTAATAATGTCATGGTGAGATCAGCATTTTACTGTATAGAACTCTTTACGGCTTTTTCGACCATTTTACCTTTTATATTTTCATTTACAGGTAGAGACGTGGTAACATTTTGCGCGCGCGCGTTTTGACGATGTACAAAAGCTGGCGGAGATATTTGTTTCTCGACCGAGAGAACGGACAACGAATGTTGTCAGCGGGAATTGCTTGCTGCTGGATTAAACGTTCGGGTTTCCATGGGCGATCGATCAAAAGATCGACTGTTGAACGCACACCATTGTTCGGATCCGATGATGCCGAACGTAATGTCAGTTCAATCCCCCTGCGCGTCCCTCATCACTACCACACTTTATCTAGACCTCCTGCATTCTGCACATACGTCGCGTGTGTTCAGCGCGTGTTTGAGATCCTTTCCATGTCTACGAGCGCTACGCGATTCGTACATTACGATATTGTGAATCCCTGATGCATTTTTAAGTTTTCGCCCCGTCATAACTCTCAGCTGTAAATGTAATGTCGCGTAGAATTAAAACGTGGAATACCCGTTTCCCTTTAGAGAAACTATATCTTTCTTAATTCGCACTTTTTAAATCATGAAAAAATGCAACAGAAAAATAGAAAAACTCTTGTTTTCTTTCTGGTTTTCTTCAAGAATTTTATTTTTCGAATGCAGCAATATATAATATATGATATAATCGGTCAGATAAATTTTCCTCAAATGCGATTAACGCGATCTTATCTTGCAGAATCGTCGCTTCTCCGACGATATCGGGATAAATTAAAAATTACGAAACGTGCGATAATCCAGCCACCCTCCTCCCCCCCACGATCGAGAAAGAGGCGAAAATCTGCGAAGGGGGAGAGAGGGAAAATAATTCCATCTCCGCGATATAATCCATAATTTAATTAACTCGGAACAACTCGGAACAGAAGAGGCTGTGCGAGACACGTGGATGGATTATCAACTGCCCGGTGCAGTTGGATAACAATATACCTTACCGTATAAGCTCACCTACTTGGAGAACGCGGCGTACAGAGAAGGACGAAGGGGTAAAGGGAAGAACGGGACGATAAATCTTGTCGTTCTATTTCCTCAGTCATGTTGGTATACGAGGAATCGATCGAACCAATGTCATAATCAAGTACTGTCACTCGTTATGACTAAATCCGACTCGTTTCATGAAGTACTTCTAGTTATTCCGAATCTACAATCACGAATGCAATTGGAGGAAAATATTATATTTTGTGCAATTGTACGAATGAAGAATATGCGCGCGTCTTTTTTAAGAAATATATTCTTAAAATAATTATAGCATCGAGAGAAGTAGAGAAAAAACCAAGTGCTTCATACATAAAGAATTCTTCTTAAAGAAGACATTTTTTACATTTTCATTTATTTTATAATGATTAATTTCAAATTAAACTTTTGAATAATAAAACACTTAAATGTAAAAAATTCAGGTTCTAAAGATGCAAATAAATAATAAAATTTCACACGTTCTATGTGTATTTTAAACTAATATTTGTCAAGCTTTACTATTTCCTAATAGTTTAATTTCAAATTATTAAACAAAGTTTGGAATTAAAATCTATCTAAATCTATTAGAACATTTTTTTATATAGTTGTAATTAAATATTTTGCTATTCTTGTCATTATAAATACTTCTGTACTACTTTATATTATAAAGTATATTAATTATAGTCTGTTGTCACTCTATCAATCTTATTGCTACATAAATCTTATTGCTACACAGTTCAATTTTACAGTTTGGTTCTTGCCTACGCAAATTTCGGCCTTGTTCCTCATATTTTTCCAGCTTACGGATTTGGTGTACATTACAGAGATGCATGGCGGAAAAATATCAATTCACCGATCGGGCCTCCCAGCGCAAATTGCGGTCGGAGCAAACAGGTGGCCCAATATCGAGCGTGTTTGCTGACGGATTAGCGATTCTATTGGATATTTTATTCCGGAGCAGCGACGCCGATACCGACGCCCATGCCGTCGTCGAGAAATCCGTCCGGAGAGAATAACGGGGCATGGCGGGATTTATCGCGCTTGCGAAACGGCTAATGGTTTAGCGGTGAGTGTATCTTTCGAACGAGCTGTATCGCTTAAATTGCGTAGCATGCTCTACGGAGGAACGTTTGAACGGCAGAACATGGTTGTATTTTTCACTACTGCAAAAGGTTCGTGTTGGTGAACAAGAAGCAAAATTCGCATTCAGCGCGACGATTTTTACCCTGTTTGTAAGCGATTGCTTTTAGATAAATTCTCAATTACCATCGAAATATAGAATAAAAAATTTTTCGACGGCTAATTTTTCAGAGCAATAGATATAATTACAATAACTTTACATTGTTGACTTTATAAAATTTATGCTTCGAATATCAAGATTAAATTATTAAAAATTGTCATTAATTTACTAACATTAACAAGTATCTTCATATTTTTATGTCAACTTCAATTTATAAATCGTAGCATTAATTTCAAATATAATATCCATTAACTTCATAACTGCACATCACATTGATAAAAAAAGATTATTAATTAATTATTCTTCATCAAGATATCAATAACCATAGTTTCGAGCAAAACGATTGGACATCACCACATGTTTTCAGTGTCTTTAGAATTTATGTAGAATAAAATAAATACATTTCTCTAAAGAGGATTAATGTGTGGACTAATTATAAGTCTCCAGATGTAGTCTTGACGCCGACAGATTATTTCGTCCGCTACTTAAAACAAAAGCTGTGGGAAAGAAGTTAAAGATACAGTGCTTCTCAAATACACTTAAAAAAGGTTTGGAAAGAATTTTTCAAGAATTGATTAATAAAATTTTCCAGTCTAAGCAATAAACAATTATCAAAGATCTATAGAAAAGATTTTATACTAGTATGTATTTTTATATATATTATATTTTGAAAAATACTCTCTCTAAATAAAAAATTATTAATAGATAAAAAAATTAAAAATCGAAAACCTACAATCGGTCTATAAAACACAGAATCATTTGGTTTGATTGAAATGCAGTCATTCTAAAAATTTTACAGTAAGTTTTTTTATACATAATTGGAAAATTTGTGTATTTTTATTAGAAAGTCCTGATTAAAATTTTCCAGTTAAGTAATTAATATATTCATGTATAAATTTAACATATTTGTTATGTAAATTAGAGTGTTTTTGTGATTTTATATTTAAATAATTTAAAATTTTTCTCTAAATTGTTAGGGCAATTTTTAGAAAATGTTAAAGTAATAATAGTTTGCACACAATAATTTTAAATTAACATAAAATTAATGTAATATCATTCTAAGAAAAGATTAACTGAAAGTATTATATGTGTAGAATATAATACTTTTTAACGATAATTGTACACAATAAATATGTTATAATAACATGATTAATAAATGACGTATTAAGAATCGCAGAAAAACAGTAACTTTACAAGAATGTAATTCATTTGTCTTCATAGATTGTATTATTAATTTCATTTATCATTCTTATTGATTTTGATGTAATCTGGAGATGTATCTCATATGTTATTAAAGTCAGAATTATTAAACGAGAAAAGGTTAAAGCTTCGCTGTCATAAAACTGACTTTTTACAAAATGTATAATAAGTAAGATGCAATCAGATTATTTAAATTTATGACAAATTAAATATTGTCATAGGAGTTATATCCAAATCATTATGTTTTTTGTCATATTTTTTTGAGAACGTGAAAAGTCAGTTCTATTAGTAAGTTTAATTTCTTATTAGTAAGTTTTAATTTCGTTTAAAAATTACTGTAGTTTTTTAACATTTGTATATTAGAATATTTGTCTTAATATCTATACATATATCACTAAAATTTATATTTGTACTTCTAAGACATTCAATATATTTACAGAAAAATCAACATTTCTAAAATATAACAATTTTTATATTTAACAAAAATAAAAACATTTTTTTATATTTAACAAAAATAAAATATTACAATACAATTCCCTTGTTAAAATATAAAATTTTGATAAAAAAAATAGTGTAACTTTTACATATTATTTTAATTAGTATTTATACATTATTTAAAGTTGAATGACTGTCTATTTTTAAAAATAAAAACTACTTCTTTATTTTATTATAAAAAATATGTTTTACATACAATTAACTTCAAATTGTAATAGAGATTTATTTTGTGTTAAAATTATGTGGTACTAATATCACCATTTAATACATTTTTATATTAAATTAATACAAAAATTTGAGCGGACCCTTCAGAACATGCACTATATACGTATGTTACACAAATTTTCAAGTATAAAAACTGATGTATAAACTTTCCGAAAAATCAACACATAAAACAATCTGTTTTTACACATCATACATTGCATATCTTGTAATCGCGTGCATTTCTTTTTTCGTTCTTTCAATTTTATTATTTACGAAGCTGCAGTGCGGTGCATCACGATGGGATATTCTCGGTACGGCTGTTTGATAAGCAGATTTGCAGCTCTGAATACATGCGATCGAGCATTTATGTGTTTAATCTATGCGCAACACAAAATAGAATATTTCAAATAGAGGTCGTGTACGTGTGTGAATAAAGCTTACACGTATTATGATAAACTTGCTCATGGTTTACAGCAATAACGTTTAATCATCGACCCAGTTTTGCAGAAACTTCAAAGTGTTTTGCTAATGTAATTAGAGTGATGCAGTTACAAATACAAGATATCTTAGACAAATTAATAGAAAATAATACAGAAAAACAGAGTTTGATCTTTTTGGAAAACAAAAATTGATAGATTTAGGTACGTGGAAATGATGTACGAGATATATAAAAATCGAAGTAAATGAAGTAAAATAAATATACACTCTTGTATTTTGCAACGAAAACGAAGGAAATATGGAAATTATTAGTTGAGGAAACAAATCTTACTTACATATACGTGTGCATGAGAACACAGCCCTCCGACGGTTTTAATAAAAAAGTAAATTTCCAATATATATCTATATCCATATTGGACAAAAATCTTCTTTAACCGAGGCCGTACACATACTTATAATCTTCTTACAGAGTTTCCGAGAACAAAATTTTCTGAAGCTGAACTCTTCGTGAGCTTAGGAAGTTCCACAGCAATAAATATCCATGTAATCTGCATTAAGATATTTGGAATCACCTGTATTATCCTTTCGTATATAGATTTTTTGAGCGACAAGCGGGGTGAGTTTTCGCGAAAATGTTCAACGCACCAGACGTCTTTTACTTTATATGAGTTATCCTCTATACATTCATTAAGAATCATTAGGATAACGTTGATGTATGAATAAATCCCTAAATGTTATCTATCAAATAGCAAATGTCAATCATCTTGCTACTCGTACATTGTACGGAATAGAATGCGTAGAGAATCGATTTAGCTGCCTTGTATTTCGTTCAAATATATATCACGTAGTTTCTCCTCATCGGCCTCATTTGTGATGCTTTGACGGAAGTGAGGTGACACGTGTTCTGTCGCGCGATTCACAGACAAGAATGTGGATTGCGCGTCCTGCCAGACAGGATAATTACCTCCGTGTCGACCTTGACATTCGATCGCTCTAGTGTGCGCGCGAGGGAGACGTCGAAAATAGAAAAGCCGATACGGGATGCACACGAGTATTCGTGACATAAATAGGTTAAGAACGCGAGAGAACTTGCGTGTGCACACGCATGCCGTGTATGCCTACTTCCTTATTGATTCGCTAGTATGGTCTTGTATATCCTGCGAATGTATATACACATGCAGGGCCGGCGTAAGGGCGGGGCGAGCGGGGCGGCGCCCCGGGCGGTGTGTGTGGCCGGACGCCGCAAGAAGCAGTACTGTGTATATGCGCTGCGTCAGTATTAATAATAATTTATCTCAATATTTTGTTATTCACTATTACAAATTGAATACATAATTTATTATGTATACATAAATACATACTGTTTATATACATATATACATTTAAAAATTTTGACACTTTACTCGATAGTGTCCCCTTTGCTAGACTGGCATGGTACACATACACAGTACTGCTTCTTGCGGCCGCTAGCACGCGCGTGGAGTGGAGAAAACGGCACCGTCAAAATGGGGAGGGGGGCGCCATTTTAAGTCCTTGCCCCAGGCATCATAAATCCTCAAACCGGCCCTGTACACATGTGTCTTCGTTGTCAGGATTCATGCGGCCTTGAGATGCATATACCATTTAGAAGGAGCGAGAATGTTAGTTTTTGCGTAACTTCAGCCGAAATTTTGCCCTACTCCACTTCTCGACGATAGAGTTTACTTTCGGTTATGGCGTAGTTGAAATGTGTATACATCTCGATGGGATGTGAAATGTTGACGTATAAATGGGATTGTAGGGATCTAAGGAAGCGCGAGTTTGAAAAAAATAGCGAAAGCACTTTGACAACATTTTTTTGTTTCTATTAGAGTTCGTTGAGCTTTTACAATTAAAAAAGTCTTGGAAAAATTAAGAGTACAATTGGATAATTATAAAACAAAAGAAAAAAGAGTAGTTGCTAAAAGCATCTTGTTTATTTCACATTAATTTAATGAGAAATTATTAATGTGTGATATTTTAAATAAGAAAAGCAATTAGCTTGACATTATTAAAAAATATTAAAATAAGTCCTCGATAAAGTATGAGATTCTATTATACATATTACATTTTGATTTTAGCAGCATAAGATTTAAATTCTCCTAACGTTCTAACCCCGTATCTTACATCTCGATTTAAGGTGCAATTTCACGTAGCGTCAAAACGCTAGCGGCTCTCCCCACTTTGGCGCCCTTGGTCGACGCGTCGTTTTGCCGCTTGAAGTTCGGAGAGGCTCAACTCGAGCGAAAAATAGACGTGTTTGAATCGTTTCAGTTGTATCAACAATTTCAAAAAATTAATATGTTAAATTTTAACATTTACAAACCTTAATGTTATTATCAAACGTTCTTTCGGTTGTATGGGCTCTCGAATAACATTTTCTTTTATCAATAGCGATCCAACAATAGATAACAATTCCTCCAATTGTGTTGCGGACATTCGGAAATAATTGTGGAATCGTACTTCATTCTCTATGGTCAGTTTAGGAATTGACACATAATAAAAACTGTGCTCTGGACGATTCTTTAGATATGGTGCTACCCAGTATTGTTTCTTCTTGTACGGTTTCTTTTCATTTTCTTGTAATTTTTGCATAATTGCACACAACACCAGTATTCGTCGTTTCTTAATCTCTTTAGCTGTTACTGACGGCAATGTATTTTGTAAGGTTGTCGATAAAATACTGTTCCGACAGTTTAAACGCACTTTGACACGTATCCTTATTGTCAGTTTTATACACGAATTAAATCTATAGAAAAAATTTAAAAAATACAGAAAATACAAATCCACAGCGACCAGCGATTTGTCGCTCCATGAAAAAGTAGCGAGCGTTTAGCGGCTGGCGTTTTGTCGACAGCTCTTTTTCTCCTTACTATTGAGGGGAAATGTATCACAGAGTGGGGAGAGCCGCTATAGCGTTTTGACGCTACGTGAAATTGCACCTTTAGAGTTCAACCTGGAGACGAAGATGCTCGGCGCGGTGCTAAACATTCATCTCGTGCGAGGTCGGCACGATTGATGCTCGCCATAATGTAAACCGAATTGCCAGAGTCCTCATTCTCGGGAAAGCCATTGTGCTGCGGCTATTTTTCACTATTTTCACGAGCGGCGGACATACACATATATATATATATATATACTATATAATATACTATATATTATCAGATATGATATAGTTCATAGTATATATATATACTAGTAAGAATAAAAGTCACATATTAATAAAAATGTTTTAATAATGTATTGTAATATTATATTGTAATATGTTATGTTTTTGCAGCCAAAATCGCAATATTTAGAGAGTAAATGAATTCAACGATGGATCTCTTTTTTTTTCTAGAAAAATATTATACCTTCTTTCAATACATAATATAGTATATATATATATATATATACAGGGTGACCCATTTTAACTTCCCCACCGGATTATCTTGAAAGGAATGCACTTTCTGAAAAAAAGTTTCAGATATAAGTTTTAGTATTTTTCCCTGGCTATTGAATGGCGATATTGAATTTGACCTCGATTGTGAATGTGAAGGTCATTTAAAGGTCAAGTTAATTTTTTTAAATGGGAACCACTATTTTTTATTACATATTCTTGTAGCTGACTTCAAGAGCTTTCCAAAACACTATAATAAAGTATTTTTTTATTAAGTATTTTCCGAGTTATAAAGCTTGAAATAATTTCTTAATTTTACATAAACTGTAAAATATCTCGTAAAATATTTACTTTTCGATGACCTTACCTCAATACTTTTATGCACAGAATAATGAGAGGAATCAATTGGTGTAAAGAAAACACATAGTTGTTTTTAAGAAAAAATATGTAATTGTTAGTTACAAATTGCATATTTTTTCTTAAAAACAACTATGTGTTTTCTTGACACCAATTGGTTCCTCTCATTATTCTGTGCATAAAAGTATTGAGGTAAGGTCATCGAAAAGTAAATATTTTACGAGATATTTTACAGTTTATGTAAAATTATGAAATTATTTCAAGCTTTATAACTCGGAAAATACTTAATAAAAAAATACTTTATTATAGTGTTTTGGAAAGCTCTTGAAGTCAGCTACAAGAATATGTAATAAAAAATAGTGGTTCCCATTTAAAAAAATTAACTTGACCTTTAAATGACCTTCACATTCACAATCGAGGTCAAATTCAATATCGCCATTCAATAGCCAGGGAAAAATACTAAAACTTATATCTGAAACTTTTTTTCAGAAAGTGCATTCCTTTCAAGATAATCCGGTGGGGAAGTTAAAATGGGTCACCCTGTATATATGAGACTCGGCAATGAACGTTCAATCATGATAGTCGTCCTTTATTCAGCTTGTGTTCCTCACCTATATATTACAGTTATAATGTCAAATGAATGCGAATATAAAATTGCTCTATATATTATTACATACAGGTATAGTTAGCAATAATGATGGAAAAGCGACAAAACTGGCGAGCAGCGGCCGTAAAACCCATTCAACCTTTCGAACATTTCTAGGTAGTAAATATCAACCTGAAAAAATACTCAATAGGATCATTGTGTAACATCATGTCTAACACAATTGTGAGTGTTTATGTACTTGTTTTTGTCCAGCAAACATAAAGGCATCACTGCCTTCCATAGCTAAGCGCAAAGTGACAAGATAATCAGAACGATTTTTTATAAAATATGATATACAGAATGGTGTGCAAACCCATCCATGGGCTGGCATTTTGGCTTCCAATCCGATTACTGCATCTTCAACCCATAAAGGAGCTAAAGTTACACTACTACTAGTTTCCAATGCAGTTTCGTCATTTACTCTGTGAAAATAACAAAGATTATAGATTTTATTATAAATTTTAGCAAGTTCTTTTACCTTTTCCATTTGATAGTATATACTCCAATACTAATTGGTTACTCGCTACTTATTTTTGGAATCAAGCAATAAGCGTTAGTTCCTGTCTCACAGAGTTTAATAAAGTCCGCTAAAATGGACTCCTGATTGTCAATACTGTTCTTTCTTTGAATAGAATCTGCCTAATTATAAACTTGAGTTTATCACAATATTCTAATTTCCCAAATACAAAAATAATTGAATTATATATATATATATATATATATAGGATATATATATGGATATATATATGGAGACTTACCACTTCTATGCCTGTTACATAATTATAGTAAATAATAATACACATTATAATGGATCAAGATGTTGATTTATGGAGATAATTATTTACAACCTTTATTATGATATTTCTGTCACCTACTTTATGTGCTCTAATATACACAATATGTTTGGCTGAAACACCTCTTACTAAATCACTAACAAGAATAGATACTTTGGACTCTTTACTAAGCATATTAATACTTAATTCAGCTGAAATATGGTACAGTTTAGTTGATGGAAAAAAATGGTACAAGATTAAATATTAAAAAATCACAAAAAATAAAATAAAAATGTGAAAACTTACTTGATTGCTCATTGTTACCATCTGATACAAGTATTACGTGTAAACAGACTGCATTAACATTCTCATTAGCTGTTAGAGATATTGTGATGGGTAGCCATTCGCCTAAAAGCGCAGGATTATTGGATTTTGCGTCTAAATTTAAACTCGATTCTTCCCGTTTAATTTCCACGTGGATTAACGGTCTTATTGCTTCAAATTCGCCTCCACTGATCCAAATAAAAATTATGTTAGTTCTTTTAAACTAAGAATAAACTAAGCTTCTATAAACATACCGAAGTTGTTGTATTTCAGAATACAAACGATCCAACAAATTCGTTTCTCTGTCCATAGCTGAGAATCTCAATATAATACAGCAATGTGCGATATCACCCAATTGTAAAGAAACTTTACTTATACGAATTTCTACATTATCATTTTGATGAGGTGCTTTAAAGTTGACGTAAAACTTTTTTGTTTCCTTTGCTTGAAAAATAAGATCTGATAGTTGAGCCACATCAATTGGAATATCAGTATTGTAACCTGGTAATCCACTAACCGTTATTGATGCATTAGAAAATTAAATAATACCATAGTAAGAATTCCTGCAGTTAAAATTACTTCTAATCATTTTTTTTTAATTATAATATTTCTACGTATTAAGATATATTTCAATACCTTATGATAATTTCCACTGTTATCGTTGTATTTACTATATATGTTTGTTGTAAGAACCTTGCTTTAAAGTCAACAAATGATGTCGTATTATTGTCATCAATTGTAAAAATATTTGACTCCGAACGATTTAGTTCTAGCATTCATTTCTCCATAGCAAGATACTTTATATCGTCTGGCAAATCTGGATTCGGTGGTTTCTTCTGTTATCAAATGTAAAGGAATTTTTTTTTGTTAATTTTTGTATAAATAAGATGAATTTTTATTTACTTATATAATGATTATTATATACTGAAACATAAGTGCTTCATCAAACTACCTGTAGTATATTCATGATATTATTATAAATAACAGCTTGCCGTTCCTCTGAGAATGTAGTTGAAGGTCCTAAAGCTTCAAAGGCCAGCATAAGATAATCTTGAATACTGGTCGACAAATACGCAGCTCGCAACGCATTCTTTAAAATATCTGTGAGTAAGACCGGCCATCGTTCTCCATGTTACTCCTACAACATGTGCATCGATAATCTAATCAATCAAATTTTATGATTTGTATATAGTCTAAAAAAAATAATAAAAGAATCGATGACTACCATTAAATGACAAAGTTTTGCTGAAGATTTGTATTGTACGTAAAGAAAAAAAATTAATTAACTTACGTGAGAACTTTGCCATAATCCTGGGCATTGAAATATTCTTCTGCCACTTGCACAACTGTACAAAAAAAATAATTTTTATGTACCTTATGAGTATATAAGTAATTATAAGTAATTTTTATCTCTTAATTTCCAAAGGCAAATTGTACCTAATCGCCGCATTCTTGGACAACAATACACTTTAAATTGCGTTATCGCATTTCCCAGTAAGCCGATAATTATCATCTAAAAGAAAACGTAAATATTTTACAATAATTTATCATATGTTAAAAGTACAGATATATATTTATCTTACAGAATGATTAACTGTAGTCTTCTCTCTGTATTGTAAAGCTTGTATACTGATCGCTTCTCTAGCTATATCTGTTGGTTCTGTACTCAATTTCCCAGGTCGCCACGGTCGTTGTTCATAAAATTCAAGTTTCTCTTCATCCAATAATGGATCTGGATCTGGATAGTTATTTATATGTTAAACTAGTATTATAAGTAATATAATAGAAAACATGAAAGTCAGTATCTATTAAAAATCTACAATATTTATTATTACCTGACAGAGTTATATTTGTGATTCACAATCATCATTCACAAATGGTACAATTAATTTTGTTCGAGAAATACATTTATTTGATGTGCTCAATTCGTCCATAGTTGTCCATGCAATAAAATACAAAAAAACTTTCATTGGTAAAAGTGATGAAATTGAATTTCTTTCTAAATCTTTCTAAAAATAAAAAAATATTTAAATAATTTGAACGTATTTACCAAACGGAGGAAGTCGATATTTCCAACAAAATTAAAGTTGGGCGGGCACTGTGAAATGTTTGTCACTCAGAGCGACATGGCTAATAGTTCGGCGCGACGCCGCTATGGGGGCTAGCTAACTCGTAAGTAAAAATCATTTATGCGTCCTATATAAGAATCCGTCTTTCACGAAATCCACAGGAACGTAAGATGTATAATTCCGTAATCTGGAGTTAATTAATAAAATACTTCGTAAATTTTTTGCTGTATTTTGTTAGCATATGCCTGACACATTAATGTTCTTTTGAAGAAGTGTCGTTCATGTTAACAAAATAATAATTAAAGTTAAAAAAAATTTTAAAGTAATGATTTTACCGGCGTTTCTTATAAATTGATTTTCGAAAAGATGTTAATGCATCGGAACATGTTTAAAAGTAACAACTCTGCATGCGCACATTTTAATTTCTTGACATATTTATAATTGTATTTACATTTATAAGATATTGCTACTTAGTTTTAAAGTATATCTGAAATGCTCGAAGTTGCGAAAGATCAATCAAATCTCAATTGTTTTGTTGCGTTCCGCTTATCACGTCTTATATTCTGACCTTTAGAACTCGATTTTTCCCATTATTGCTATAACGACGTCTGCTTTATGAATTTAAAAAATATATTGCTATTACGGTATTCAAAATATTTTCAATTTCTTTTGGATTTTTATGCATAAACTATAATAGAAAAAGCTATGGCAGAAAAAATAGAGAAATCTTAATTCGTATTTTGCGGTTCCTAGTAATCATGTGCGACTCGCGAAAGTGTCGCTTCGGACACGGAAGCGTGCCAAAACCTATTGCTGTTGTTGGTGAACGTCGTCCTTTTTTCGACAGCTCTACAATCACTCGTATTTAAATATACACATGTTATATGAAGTTTTTTGTGAATGGAGAGTTCACGATGTCAGAACACGGAGCTGCTCTGCAAACATATAATCAAGAGCTCGTCAAATGTAATTCAGCCGCTTAATACACAACAATAAAATACGATACCTATCAAGTTTCCGTTTGCAAATATGTGTTAAATATAATACTCAGAGGTGAAACAACATATTTTATATATTTATTTTGTAACTAAATTTATTTTAGACTCTATTTTAGACTATTTTAATCAAAGTTCTATCTATAAGCAAAGCTATCGACTGTAGATGCTTATAGATTAATAAACTTCACCACTTACTGGTTACATATTGATTAAAATACTGGACCTAAACAAAATTTCTTTATCATTAAAAAATTTTATTGATTCTTTTATTTGTCCATCCAATTGATATCATTATGTCTATATTTATCATGTCGAACTAATTTTGGAAACATGAAAAACTAAAATAGATAAATATGCTTTAAAACTCGCCTTATTTATGTTTCTTTTTTATACATGTTAAAATAAAATAATTTGATTATTTTTAAATAGTTTTGAATTTGCACAGATAGAAAAGAACCAGTATGTTCAGCACGATAATTGTAGTTACATATTATTAGAGTAAACTCCATCCTTGCTAACTTTTGTACACGTACCAAACAATCGGTAAAAATTACTTTAAATGTTAAAGTGCAGATTTCTGGGTATCGATCATGTAATTTTTCACGTGAAAAGTTTCACGTGAACTCAACGATTTCAACCAATGAAATCAATGAGTTGCTCAATGAGTCTAATGGCTGGTTTATGCTTCGGTCTTAATCTTAATCTTAAGAGTTGATAACGTAGAATGCCATAGGGGCGTTTATACTTCCCTAGTCTTAGAAGTATAAACGCCCCTATGGCATTCTGCGTTATCAACTCTTAAGATTAAGATTAAGACCGAAGCATAAAAGCCATAATTCCATTGGTTGAAATCGTTGAGTTCACGTAAAACTTTTCATGTGAAAAATTACATGATCGATACCTTGAACGCTTTATTTCACAATATATCATAAGAATTGCTTCGATTGTTTCGATGATTAATCTCTTATTTGTTTGTATTGGAAAAAACTTGTTTCCTAGGTTTAGAAGAAATAAAGTTGAGATAATTAGAACTTCAAGCTCAGATAGAATTTCAAGCCCAGGAAGAAGAAAAGAACAACTTGCAACGCGAAATTGAGATGTCGTGTAAGCTTACACAATTAAATGATAGTTTGACAAAAGAAATCACAGTCAGAAATGAATATGACAGACCAATTGCTGATACAGAAGCAGCATACGTGAAGGTAAAAGTTGTATTTCTGAATAATTAATTTTAAATCAGATGTTAATTTTATCATGTATCTTTTATTATATTTATTTTATTGTAGATTCTAGAGAGTTCCCAATTATTGCTTAATATGATCAAAAAAGAAGCTGTGAGCCTGGATCAGACTTTAATTAAAGCCAATAGTGATAAACAACAGTATCAATAATAAGATATAAATTAAAACGCGACAAAAAATTTGTAAGAGACCAGATATATCTAGAAAATGTATTTATTAAATTATTAATAAATGCATTATCACAGAAATATAATTATTAATTAACAATTACAAAATTGTAAAAAATAAAATATACAGATTTTTAAGACCCAAGTTTTTTTATAGCCTCTGCAAAATTTATTAACTGTACAAATATGCATATATTTGTTAATTATGTTATTTGATTATTTTAAAAAGTAATATTAATCAGTCTATGTTTGTGTATTAAGTAAAATGTGCAACCGAATAATAATTCTATTTGTAAACTTGAGCGAATACATATTCGCTATATAATTTATCATGAAATAAGTACTATTAGCAGTATTTTTACTTAAATGCGACGAAAAGTATGTAATATTAAAATTTTACTTTTTGTTAGAGGATATTACATGAAGATTGATATATAGCATGAAATGGATAAAATCTATTCTAGAAAAGGTATAGACTATTTTTTACAATAGAATTCCAGTGTTTTCATGTAATTATTATTTTGCATTGTCGTATTCTTCTTCCTTTATGTATATGAGTGTATATATAATGTGTGTGTGTGCGTGTGTGTGTACATTGTATTATAACTTGAATGAAGATATCTTCATTAAGATAGGCTATTGCGATATTTTATTTTTTATCCTTAAATAAAAACCATATCTAGATTTATTGATAAATATTAGATATTCGTAATGATAGATATTACGAATTTTTTGTATTTTTATGAATTTAAGCATTTCCAAGAGCTTTCTGCTCATTCCATATTTGTAAAAGTTCATTTGGATCTTCATATCCATGAGATGATATGACATACTTGTAACTATATTTTGTATAAGCTTTCTTATAAAAATGAAACTCTTCGCAATGAAACGGTACTATATCAGCTTTCTTAGCTATTAAACCTAAAAAGATATCGTCGAATCTGAAGTGTTTAGTGTAAAAACTTGTGTAATATAAGTCCAAAAGAGCTTCTTTAGACAGAATATATGCACCGGCTGTGACATATGGTGGCCATAAATGATATGGGTATTCTTTTAATGTAACGTACCATTTAGAGAATTTATGCTGATGTGGCGCAGCTCGCATAAATACAAATCCTGCAAACAGTCTAATATCGTCTGGCAGCTTCCAATCGAAAAGCTGTCGTTTTACTCTATTCGACGTAGATGTATTTAGCCTGAAGTATTCATTTTCTACCTTACGGCTTACATTGATTTGCTCATCTTGTTTCTCATACACATCATTTTTCTGACTATTATTGATAGATTCGTGAATAGTAAAACTTTGCGTAAAAGACATCTTAATTATTAGGTCATATGTTGCATTTTTATTATTAAAATTAACGTTATTATAATCCATTAAATCCGACTGTTTGATTTCTCTTTTGTGTGCACTATACACTTTTCTGGATTCCATTAAATAAAATAGATAGTTAGCTGGGTTTCTAATAAACAATTCTACATTTTTTTACCGATACATGACCTGATCTGACCGATACATGTTGTCATCGACAAACATATGAAACTTTGAATTGGTACAGTATTTCACTAACCACTTGAAACTCATCTTGTTTTTATAGTATTATTATAATAGGAGTCTACGAAATCTGCCTGTACAATATCTTTGTAGATCCCTGCCTCTAGTTTTAATTTAGCCTCTACTTCTTCGTCATCCGGATGAGTACCCACTACAATAGTCCTCGCTGGCACATCAAACAATGGGTGCGTTCAGCAGACTCAACAGTTGAGTAATTCTTTTTAATGCGTCAACATAATTGGTCTAAATTTCGGGATCTAACAGAAAGGACCAATAATCACTGATCGCTCACTGATCTGTTCTGCTGCTGAACGCAGCCAATCTCTTTTCAATTCTCTATGAATTATGTATAGCAGTTCTTCTATCAAAATTTTCTATAGCAGAATTTTTATAGCAATTTTCTATAGCTTTATTATGTATACAAGACAACGATGTGTATCATCTGTATCTTCTTTACATTTTTGTGGCTGTTTCAAGATAAAAGCATGTCTATACGTTTATAGGTTCAATCTCAGACTCTCATTACATCACAGAGCACTCACAAACTCATGTATGTTGCTTTCATACATGAATATACAAAGTTTTCACGTACGTGATCTCAAATAAGTGCACAAAGTGCTCCAAGAAATTCTAATAGCGCTATTATGCCGAAGCAAAAGAACATGTATCCTATTTTAATCAAATAAAACAACAATTGTTGACGGCAACCTGGCACTATTGATAGCTTTATTCGCTACGTTTCGACCCTTGGTTTGGGTTCTCTTCAGACAATATTACGGGTCAACAGCGCATGTCCAATGCGTTGTGTGTCGAAAGGAGTCTAAATATGAAGTTGTCAAAAGTGCGGTGTCAATACGTGAAACACAAAATGCCCGTCCTAAATCCATGACGGCAAATTCCGAGTCTTGAATTTGCCGTCATGGATTTAGGACGGGCATTTTGTGTTTCACGTATTGACACCGCACTTTTGACAACTTCATATTTAGACTCCTTTCGACACACAACGCATTTGGACATGCGCTGTTGATCTGTAATATTGTCTGAAGAGGACCCAAACCAAGGGTCGAAACATAGCGAATAAAGCTATCAATAGTGCCAGATTGCCGTCAACAATTGTTGTTTTATTTGATTTTTAACCGCTGGCGAAGAAAAGATTATCTTTTGAATATCCTATTTTAACTTTTGATGTTGTACGGCGACATCTTTGGAAATAAAGGCGGAATAAATAGTATTCGAGCAAGTAACAACACATTTTGTCAGCCAAATTTCTCATAATATTCCATGCAAATTCCTTCCCTTAAATTCTTCACCCTGCAATAAAATTTTCTCCATTTAATATATATATTTGGTAATTCTTCAGAATCACTACATCAGCTCAACAAAACTCAATAAAATTGGGCTCAATCGACGCGTTTTTGCACGAAACTAAAGAATCTGGCAAATAAAAGTGTCGCTCTGCTCTGGGAAACGAGATATTAATTGTTAAAGACCGGTATTCATAGTCGGGTCTTATAATTAAGACCGTCTTAAGTTTATCTTCAGATACTCTGTAGCCAATGAACTGATTTGTACAGCATCTAAAGATAAACTTAAGACGATCTTAAATTTAAGATCCGACTATGAATACCGGTCAAAGTTCGCGACTCGATAGATAGGTTAAGAAACCTGTCATATCGACGATGTACAGACTGTCTGAGCATGCGGAGTGACGTAACGCAGATCAGCTGATTGTGAGCATGCTAGCGTCATAAAGTGCGCGAAATTGAAAAAGGATACAAGTTAAGTCAAATGCGTGGGGGGTCCCGGGGGTGTAGCCCCCTGGTCGGGGAGTTGGGGGAGCGAAGACCCCCACTATCATAAAACGAGTTCTGTTACGAAAAAAAAATTTGCCGTCGCGTACGATTTATCGCGAATATCTCTTGTTTCTGAATTACTGTGTATCGTTGAAATCGAAACGTCGTTCGATTGATATACAATACTGAATAGGTGAGATTTCTACGCGAGGTAGGACGCTTCTACTCGCGAATCACCACGCGTCCCCTCACCTTACGTCAGGGGTCTGTGCTAATCTTTTCGGTTTCTATCATTTTTAGTATATCGTAGACTCATCGATTTAGTAAGGCGAAAATTTATTTGACAAGTCATTCAAATTTTGTGCACTTTATTAGTAACAAGTTAATTAATATTAAAATTTACACAATAATTCAAAGACAAGAGATATCCGCGATAAATCGTACGCGACGGCAAATTTTTTAAAGTAATAGAAGTCGTTTCGTGATAAGTGGGCTTCGCCCCCCAACACCCCAACCCCCCAATCAGGGAGCTTCGCCCCCTGGACCCCGACCAGAGGGCCTTGCCCCCTGGATCCCTGACCAGGGGGCTTCGCCCCCTGAACCTTCCACGCATTTGACTTAACTTGTATCCATTTTCAATTTCGCGCACTTTATGACGCTAGCATGCTCAGCTGACCTGCGTTACGTCACTCCGCATGCTCAGACAGTCTGTACATCGTCGATATGACAGGTTTCTTAACTTATCGAGTCGCGAACTTTAACAATTAATATCTCGTTTCCCAGAGCAGAGTGACACTTTTATTTGCCAGATTCTTTAGTTTCGTGCAAAAACGCGTCGATTGAGCCCAATTTTATTGAGTTTTGTGCTGATGCAGTGATTCTGAAGAATTACCAAATATAATAAATTACAATAAATGTGTTCAATGTGGCCACCATTTTTCTTTAAACATAAATCATTTCTGCGCATGAAATTTCCTCTCACTCGTTTTAATATGAAAGGAGTGATCTCTTACACGTACACGTGTTTTTTATTCTGTTTTTTAAAACTTCCGTATTTTCCGGCAGAGTTTTGTATACTTTTTTTTCCAAAAAGCCCTACACGAAAAAATCCATCATTGTGTGATCCAAAGAACGTTATTAAATTTTATCTATGTTATGTAATCTATTATTAAATGTATATTTTATAAATATTATTAAATTTCACAGTTGTTCACTATGCTAAAATCATAAAAACCGTAAAAGTAAAAAAAAGTAAAAAAAAAATTTTTTTTTTTACTTTTCGCTAGACTCGCATTCTGATCTTATTCTACGAGCCGAGTAAAGCATGCCCCTGTCGGTAAGCAGATAGGCGACCCGACTTACTAATGTCGCGGAAACACCTTGCACAAGCGAACTCGACAAGTCAATAACTACAAAAGTCAATAACTCTTGAAAAAAATCTCATCACAGTTTTACATCTTCTTGTTGGAAAGAAAAAAAATTCGTAAGAAATAATATTTTGTGCTGCAAGATTTTGATATTATTCAAATTATAATATAAAATACGATTATAATAAAATGTACTGTATGCTTTACAAATATTTATAATTTAAATAAATATAGCATACAGGAGTATACAAGAGTATAGAGAAAGCAAAATTATGTTTATTTTATATTTTATTTTATCTTATTTTTATTTTATTTTATTATAACTTTGCTTGTTTATTATAGTATATTGTAAGATTTATTTATAACTTATTAAATTTATCACATTTAGCTATTTTTTCGATTTTTTCCCCCAAAGTGCTGACGAGGTTGACCCTATCTCTCTCATTGCCATATGTTTGTTTATCTGTCGTGTCGGATACTCAGTGACTCGGAAGGATGCACAGTTTGCGCTTTATTTTGGGTTGATTGGTTAAAGATTGGCAATTCTATTTTAAAATATTTCCGAGTACAATTTGCAAGAAAGTGAAGTTGTAGTTGTTGTATTAATAATCTTTATATAACATTCTGCATAGAAATAATATTGATAATAAGAAATTAAAGAGATATGAGAATAATGAAATATGTTTATCAATATAGAATTAAATAAATTATTATTAACTGTAAAAGTTCAAATTTTCTTGATTAATATCAATAAGTAACAAGTAAAAAGTGAGCTTTGAGAACGCAATTAGTTGTGCGCAATGAGTTAATGTTACGTAGGTAATATTTAATTTACAATTCAATACAAAATTATATAATAAGCTCCACTTTGAACAAAGTAATAATACATTAAATACTCTCACGCTTCTCCATGGAATATTAGGTGACAAAAACAATGTAATTTTCAAGAAAAACTATTAGTAAAATATTGTTACACTGTAAGAAATGATGGTTAAAAAGATATCGAGAGTCGACATAAAATGCATAGATTTGATGTAGACGTTTTTTTGACCAATTGTCTCACTGGGTAATATTCATAGTCTGCAAAATGATCGAAATGAAAATTGCGATAACCGACGAAACCTAACCGACAAAAAAACGAAACTAAATCACCAAAACCAACTCAGAAAATGTGAAATTGACAAATTGAAGTCATGGTAAGAACATTAAAAATCAATATAATTTTAAGTAACGGTGATCGATATAATCGAGACAAGGATGCAATAAAAATGGACATTGAAATAACAATTGATTGACACAATCTTGTCTTGATAAAGTTAAATTTCGAAGAGAAGAGTTCGATGGATCGAGTATATACATGTAACATAAGAATTGATGTTAGATCATAAACTTCAACTCGCCTTTTTACGGTCGAGCCTGGATTTTTTTTTGGCCAATCAAAAGATCCAGGCTCAACCGTAAAAAGGCGAGTTGAAGTTAATTTCTTACTATTTAGTAATACACGGTCAAGAATCTATTAATTGCTTATTGTTTTATATATTTTTCGCACAATATCGTTTTTTTAGCCGACTTTCTCGACATTTTTATCGATGACACTATTCGGTACGGTCGCTCGTTCGAGACGGACTGCTTTTCCTCGTCGAAGTGGTCTTCCTCGCATAAAAATTCGCTGCTTTTCTACTGCAAATAATACTGCAATTAATTTCGTGCATCGTAAACGAATTGCGATCTGTTTCGTTTCCGCGCGAAAAGCGCGGGAAACTCCTTGCTACGGCGTCTCGGATCTGCTTGCCGTTGCTGGTAGGTCTTTATCGATTGATCGAGCGGAAATGCGATCGAGCGAGAGAAATGTCTCTGAACAATGTTGTCCGTTCGAAGGAATTAACTGCCGGCGTCGCGGTCATGGGGATATCTTCCTTCAACGTTGACGATGTCATCGATCACGCCATTGAAGCGACCGCTCGCTCGGCGCCTTTCGATCCTGATTTCGATAATTTGGCACCGTGATTATTAATCTTCATATATCGAGATTTTATCGTTCATTCTGTCATCTCGCTGCTTGCCGTCAATTGCTTCCGTTGGAGCTTCTGGCAGTTCTGGCTGGTGACCTTTTATATCAACGAGGACTTTTCAAAAACACTTGGTATCTCGAATTAGTCCTGTCATTTTCCAAATAGCTTTTTTAACTAATCGTTGAACAATGGAGAGCATCCCTTCTTGTTTGTGTTTATATTTATTTTTTTAGTATTGAGTGCCGAAAGGCAATCTGTTTGTTACAGATTATACATACGCCATATTTATTATTCGCTCGTTTATTGTCTGTGGTGCAATTCTGTAACTCGTTATGCAGTGTCATCATTACATTATCGTTGCGCAGCTTACCTACGGTATTATTCACGAAATATTTTTTATACATATTTAATTATGTACATGATTATTTTATTTATTGAGAGGAAATAAACCGACGTCAATATAATTATGACAGAAGATATTTCTCTTAATAGTGTTTCGTTTTTTCTGCAGAGTGTGTGATGATAATATGTATTTCTTTTGTATATGTATAGATTAGGACAAACTGAACAAAAAATTTCTCTTTTATTTTGTAAACTAAAATTTTTTGTTATTAATAAAAGAAGATTAACGAATCACGCACGATATGGCAAATAAATTACGATAACCTTTTCTTCATACATATTTATAGATTAGATTAAACTAAACAAGAAGTCTTCTATTATTTTGCAAATAACCATATAAATTTTTAGTTATAAATGAAAGTAGATTGGTGCATTATTGCGCACAATCATGCACCAATCTTCTTTAATTAATAATTAAAAATGTATATGGTTATTTGCAAAACATTAGAATATTTTTCAGTTTTACTTAATCTATAAGCACACGATCACAAGCGTCGCAATCACAACTTATCTGCCGTATCACGCATGATTATTTGTCAATATTCTTTAGTTAATAATCTTACATTGTTATGTATTCGCATAAAATGGTAGAGGAAGTTTTTGTTCAATTTCACCTAATCTATGTGTATACGAAAGGAGTACATATTATCGTCAAACAGTCTGTATATGTGATTCTATTTAGTTTGTGTAGAATCTGTATGGAATCTGTTTCAGGTCTATTACTAATGAAATTTAATAATACCGCACTTTTTGAAGCAGAAGAAACCATAAAAACATGGTTGGCCAATGCTCCGTGGCGTAAACAAGAAAATGAGACTTATGGAAAAAGATGTGCAAAGAAAAAAGTAGAAATGAATACTTCTTCAAAGTAGTTTTAGAAACAGTTTTATATGACACTATAACGTTATTTTTTCCTTTTAATGTAATGTTTTTATATTTAAAATAATTATTTTTATTAAAAATATATCGGAAACTCCCACTTTAATATCGGAAAGAAAATATTTATTTTAATTTACTGCAGCTATTAAACAGTTTGTTTTTATTCTTGATTACGTACAATTCAACATAAATGGATTATTTATTGATTTATTATATTGTTAAATAAGAGAAGTTTTTGATATATTTTCTAATAAGGAGACTGACGGAGTTGTCCCCCTCCGATTTTAATGGCCTTTGAATATGTTGTAGAGTAGCTCAAAATAAGAGACACGTATTTTTTTTATTTGCGTATCTGAAGGTTTAGGAGTTGAAACCACCCCTAGAGGCTAAAAGGGTTTTTGCGTTTCCGAGAGTATATCTCGAAAACTATGAAAGATACAAAAAAATGTTTTATACAAAAGTTGCATGGTTCTCAACGCTCTTTAAAATGGTGTATTTAGATTTTTTTAAATATTACATTTTTTCAAATCCCTCTCTCCTTCCCCTTATTTTTGCAAATTTCAAAATTTTTGCAATAACCAAAATTGCACATTTTTTAAACCTGAATACGACCATATACTCCTTTTTTATATTTGCAAATCGCATCTTTGGGAAATCAACCAACATATGCTGCACGACAAGTGATTTATGGCGCGCTTGTCACGCAAAGGTCGACGAAAATTTAAATTGCATAAAAATTTTCCTGTTTACGCTGCGTCTGTGATTCGCAATAGTCTCTAGAACGTTTTAATAGTAATATTTGCTACAGTTGCCAAGGCATCTCCTCCAAATCAACATAATAACTGTCGTCTATAAATAATTTCGCGACGCGCTGTGCAGCGCGTTATCGAAGTGTAGATTACGCACTGCTTATTAACTTGGGAAAAAAATCATATTTAAATGTCTATTTTAATTAATATAATATAATTATATTAAATTAACAAGTATATATTACAGATCAAATATAAAAATTATTCTTTATTTACTATTTTCGTTTCTTATATTGTTTTCCCGTAATAAGCATTGCGAATATACATTGATTTTTGTTTGATCACGCGTTGCACTCGAAATACGACGATTATTTATAAGGAGGCAATGATTATTTTAAGAGATATGTCGTGTGTCAAGTTCAGGCGCAATACATATTAAATCGATCGTGCATATATACATGAATTTTCTCGGAGAGAAGCTTCTTGGAGAGCAGCCTTAGCAACTGCAGATTTTATTATTACATTTGAATCTTTGTGACTATTGCATAACACAGACGCGGCGTAAACAGGAAAATGTTTAATGTTAATTTGAACCGACTTTTGCGCGACACAATCAGTGTTTTATGCAGAGCGATAGTTTCTCAAAGATACAATTTGGAAACAAGGAAAAACTGTATATACTATGGGCTACGGTAAAAACAATATAAAATAATAATAGTAAAAGTAATAATATAAAATAATGAATATTAAATAAATCAATTTATTGAATCAACATTGGGAAATATATTTATTCCACTTTCACTCTACACTCTTGGCTGAATTGACAATGAAATATGAAATATAAAATTTTTTATTAATTTTGTTAAATTTATGATTATTTATTGATTATTTTTAATTTTTTTTGTTTTTAGAGAAAAAAATTAGGATATAAAGGGATTATTGAGGATTAATTAATAATAAAGACATTTGCTTCTTGATTACTATTTTTTGCTTTTACTATTTCCTTTATTTGTAATATTTATAAATTTATTTATAATAATATTTATATTATATTGATACAATTATTTCACAACAACAATCCCAACAACAATATACACATAATATAACATAAACATATATAAAGAATACATGTGTGAATCAAGAGAGACACAAGGTAGTGTCTCACGCCAAGTTCATGCGTATAAAGAATACATGAATTTATGGAAGATACGTGTCACAATGATGATGATCATGAAAGAAATGATTTATGCAGAGCGTCTTTTTACACCACGCACAAGTAATAATTGCGGTTGCACCACAAATATCACATGTTGGTTTCAACTGGTTTTTAAAGCAAAAATCTACAGGTGTTTCAAATTCTGGTGGTTTGTTTGCAACGTAACCACTTTTATACCACGTGTATTTTAACAAATCTCGAAATCTAGGCGAAGAAAATTGGTTATGCGTTAACGATTGCAGTTTTAAAATTGTATTTCTCTTATGAAGATTTATCTCAACATCCAAAAGCATTACAATATCTGAAAAATATTTAACAAAATTCTTCCATAAACGGAAATCGTATACATCCAAGGGTTGTATCCTTCCTGTTGTTCCAGCAGGTATAGTATATTAGCAGAACAATATCTTCAACAAATTCTGGTCTAGTTTCTTGTATAATGTTTGAGCAATGGCAAGTCCATGAATCTAATAATAAAACAGATTTTGATCCAATATTTGAAAAAAATACTTCTTTCAACCAGGTTTTAAAATAATACGATGTGAATTTTCCGGATGTTGAAGACGTCACAAAAATATTAGGTGCTCTGAACATGGTTTCTTGTACTCTTGGACCAAATTGTCCACCAACTTCTTTTACAACGATAAATAGAGGTGATAACAATCTGCCATCGACTGATATAGTTGGCTGTATGGTGTAACTATGTGTTGTTGCTGATACAGATTGTACCACATTCAACTTTTTTTGTTCCTTGCCAATGAACGACCAGTATGAAGCTCCAATTGGAAGCCACTTTGATCACTGTTGTAGATATTTTCCAATCCATATCTTGTTATGTAATATTGAACATTGTCAATAAATACACGAGATTTTTCTTGAAGCTCTTCCTGTAATGCTATAGATTTTTTTGTAACAAATTTTGTTATTTTTCGAGATACAATGTGATGTATATTTTTGAATCTTTGTACCCATCGACTTGATGCTTTAAATTGTGGTACATTTATATTTTCTTGTGCTCGGGAAACCCATCGAGGTATATCAATGTCATGAGTGATTATTCCTCTTTCAAGAGCTGTATTAAAATTATTTAAAACATGTTCAGAAATTTGTTTCAGTTTGTCGAGTCTGCTACCGCCTTCGTTACTTTACTTGAATTTCCCATCGTCGGAGTTGACGTAATGAATGTACTTTTCGGAATTTTTGTTTTACTCCTTCTAATGTTCTTGGCCTTTTCTTCCCACTTTTCCAATATTCGACTGCATCTTTTTTGTATTCATACGGCATACGTTCATCTGTACATATAACTTTTGGACGTAATTCACTTACCTTTTTAAAAAAAGGTAAAAAAAGGTGCTAAGTCCGCGTTAAAAAGTATCTTGGCAAATTATTATAGTAGAGTATTATTAACTTTAAAAAAACTATTTAAAAATCTATTTCCAAAATAGTAGAATTTTAATCTGCACACATAAGTTATTTTAATCTAAACAAAATAGTTTATTTAAAACCATAAAAAAAATAAAAGTTATTTAATTATACATTCTACAAAAGTAATGATATCAACAAATTGTGCTAAGTAGAAATAAAAATTTATAAAAATATTTTAATAAAAAATGTAACAAAATATTATAAAAAATAGTTGTTTTAATTTTTTTTTATATTTTACTAAAATATTGATATCGAGAAATTATTCTATTAAAAATAAAAATTTAGTATTTTCACTAAAAGTTATACATAATTGTTTAATTTAAAAAAAATTATGGTAGTACAACCTTGTCCCAACTTAATATAACTTTTTGAAATAAAATATATATTTTAAAAATTTCTAGTATATGTATTAAAAGAAAAATTATATTAAATAAAAATAGTTCAAAAATTTAATTTAAAAAAGAAAAACAAATAATGTGAAAATATAAAATTAAAAATTATTTGTAAAAAATTAAAAAATAAAAATTAATAGAAAAATAGAAAAATGTATATAAAAATTAAAAATTAATAAAAAAATAAAAAAATTTAATTGAAAGACTTAGCACTGCTACAAAATATGCTATTTAAAAAATTAACAAAATTGGCAAAATTTAATTACAAGATTTTGCGCTGCTAATTTTTAAAATGGCTTATTTTGTAGCAGTGCTAAGTCTTTCAATTAAATTTTTTTATTTTTTTATTAATTTTTAATTTTTATATACATTTTTCTATTTTTCTATTAATTTTTATTTTTTAATTTTTTACAAATAATTTTTAATTTTATATTTTCACATTATTTGTTTTTCTTTTTTAAATTAAATTTTTGAACTATTTTTATTTAATATAATTTTTCTTTTAATACATATACTAGAAATTTTTAAAATATATATTTTATTTCAAAAAGTTATATTAAGTTGGGACAAGGTTGTACTACCATAATTTTTTTTAAATTAAACAATTATGTATAACTTTTAGTGAAAATACTAAATTTTTATTTTTAATAGAATAATTTCTCGATATCAATATTTTAGTAAAATATAAAAAAAAATTAAAACAACTATTTTTTATAATATTTTGTTACATTTTTTATTAAAATATTTTTATAAATTTTTATTTCTACTTAGCACAATTTGTTGATATCATTACTTTTGTAGAATGTATAATTAAATAACTTTTATTTTTTTATGGTTTTAAATAAACTATTTTGTTTAGATTAAAATAACTTATGTGTGCAGATTAAAATTCTACTATTTTGGAAATAGATTTTTAAATAGTTTTTTTAAAGTTAATAATACTCTACTATAATAATTTGCCAAGATACTTTTTAACGCGGACTTAGCACCTTTTTTTACCTTTTTTTAAAAAGGTAATTTTTTTAGGGATATCATTCTTTTTTGTACACAATTATTAAATAATGAAATATTAATCTCAATTTATTTAGATATTACATAAATGATGATAATTTTAGAACAACTAAGTTTTCGTAAAAAATCAATTAAAATTGGGGTGAAAGTTATGATAATTGTTAGATGTTAGATTGGGTCTTGTAAATGGTATAATTGTTAAAGTGGTTTCAATTGTGACAAGATATTTCAATTGCACGAGTGCGACTCCACATCCGCAGTAATATGTAAGAGAGGAGGTGAATTATTTTGGTAATAACGAGAGTGAGAGAGAGTGATTTTGTAAAATATATATTTTTATTGACTAAAGTTTTTAACTCTAAATAATTAAACAGATAAAAATATTTACTAATAAATAACAAATGTTAAACTCTATTAAATTTGTATATGTGTATGTATATTCATTTTGAATTATTGGCATCTGTTTGTTATTATAGTAAAAATTTAGTAAAAATTAATTTGCATCATGTTGATTGAAAGATAAAAATGTATAAATGTGAGTTGTGAATATGTGAATCCAAAAAAAAAACAGTAAGAAATTATATACATTTTCAAGAGCATTGTGAAATTAATTATGGACATGATTGACAATTACTTCTTTCTGGTTTAAATTCTTTATAGATACTTTAAAAACATCTTTACCAGTGATTAAGAATAAACAGATTCCAATTTTTCTCGACCTGTTTGGCAAAATTTATTGTATTTTGTAATGTATTTTTTGTCAATTCAAACCAGAAAGAAGTAATTGTCAATCATGTCCATAATTAATTTCGCAATGCTCTTGAAATTGTATGTAATTTCATACTGTTTTTTTTTTTTGGATTCACATATTCACAACTCACATTTATACATTTTTATCTTTCATTCAACATGATGTCAAGTAATTACCCTACACAGGTAATCCAACATCTTCCAAAAGTTGATTGTGGATATTCTAACAGTAATGTTCTATTGAAATTTTTGCACCAGATATAGTAATGTAATAATGTACATAAATGTGCGCGTGCGTGTATACTTACACGCAAACGTAATATTTGAGAGTTTAAAAAATTGACTAAAAATTGACATATGAAATGAAGTTGGGATTTTTCCAACTAGATATCGAATCTACCTTCATCCATGTCTTTTTAGACACAAATTCGATCAATGCGGATTTATCTCTCGGGCTCTTCTACTGCCGAAATACCCCATCATTTACACTAGAAAATAAAAATTTACAGAATACTAGAAAATAATTATATTAATGGCAAAATGATTATTAGTACAAATTATTAGTATAACGAACTTACTGATATATCGTAGGTAGAGCTGTAACCATAAATCTGCCACTAAAACCTGGAGAATCTGTTACATCTATCTTCTCAACATTTATATTTAAATCTTTCGTGGATAATGTAAACTCTTCCCAGACGTGTTCAAGTGTTTTACATGCAGGATACCATGGAGCATAACTAATAAATAACAAATGTTAAACACTATTAAATTTGTATATGTGTATGTATATTCATTTTGAATTATTGGCATCTGTTTGTAATTATAGTAAAAATTTAGTAAAAATTAATTTGCATCATGTTGAATGAAAGATAAAAATGATAATATCTTTTCTTTGCCAGTGATAATAAAACTTAAGGAAGGGTAATAATTGACTGCAAACCAGCATCCATTGTATAGAATCGAAGTTTAATTTGACGTTTCGACCTTAATCACTCCATATACTACCTACTTAATCACTCCATATTGTAGATTTTTGATAAGGACCTGAATCAAAGGTCGAAACGTCAAATTAAACTTCGATTCTATACAATGGATGCTGGTTTGCAGTCAATTATTACCCTTCCTTAAGAAAGATAAAAATGTATAAATGTGAGTTGTGAATATGTGAATCCCAAAAAAAACAGTAAGAAATTACATACAATTTCAAGAGCATTGTGAAATTAATTATGGACATGATTGACAATTACTTCTTTCTGGTTTGAATTCTTTATAGATACTTTAAAAACATCTTTACCAGTGACTAAGAATAAACAGATTCCAATTTTTCTCGACCTGTTTGGCAAAATTTATTGTATTTTGTAATGTATTTATTGTCAATTCAAACCAGAAAGAAGTAATTGTCAATCATGTCCATAATTAATTTCACAATGCTCTTGAAATTGTATGTAATTTCATACTGTTTTTTTTTTTGGATTCACATATTCACAACTCACATTTATACATTTTTACCTTTCATTCAACATGATGTCAAGTAATTACCCTAACACAAGTAATCCAACATCTTCCAAAAGTTGATTGTGGATATTCTAACAGTAATGTTCTATTGAAATTTTTGCACCAGGTATAGTAATGTAATAATGTACATAAATGTGTGCATGCGTGTATACTTACACGTAAACGTAATATTTGAGAGTTTAAAAAATTGACTTAAAATTGACATATGAAATAAAGTTGGATTTTTCCAACTAGATATCAGATCTATTGTGTAAATTTATTTTCCATATTTCATATTCATAGAACGATATAATCATGGGTTTTATCACGTAATCTTTCCTGTCATTATTTTGGAAGAAGCAAAATTCAAGAATTATTTTTGTATGACTCCTACACAATTTGAGGAATTCTCAATTTAATAGCACCATTTATTATAAAGCAGACAGTGATTAGAGACCCTATGTCTGCAGCAGAACGATTATGTCTGACACGATCACAGTATGACGGCTTGACGCTAAAAGCTGAGAAAATCCAGCTTTTTGTTTGTTGTTTGACGCTAGCATTAAGTCAATCCAATGATATTGCACAAAGAAAGACACACCAAGGTTGCATTCCAAAACGTCTTATTTGAGGAAAATTTTACTCAATACTCTATAGCTCACGTCACATATACTATAGAAATTGAGTAAAATTTTCCTCAAACAAAACGTTTTGGAATGCAACCCAACAAAAGAGAAATTGCCGAAATGTTGTACATCAAGAAGTGTAACAACTATAAATTTATAGAAAGACACAGAGAGCCAAATCGCAATCTATGACGGCATAATTAACATCCTGTGATCAATATATAACTTATATAATTGTTTTATCCATCTGTCGACTTACCATGTACATGGTCACGAGTTTTAATTTCTAACACACTTATACCTCATCCACACATACATCGCCTAACACATTTGTAAACGTAGATATTTTTATTTCTTAGAACACACCCTTATAAAAATTTTTCACCGTTTTTGGCCCGTTTTTGGCCGGCGAAAACGGTCAGTTTGAGTGGTAAAAACGTACATTTGATTCAATGAGTACGATCCGTTTTTAGGGCGCAAAGGGGCAATTTTCCGTAAAAATGAGTGATTAAGGGGGTTGACCCGTTAGTTTGATGGGTTGAAAAAATCGGAAAATTTTTTTTTCCATAAATCGCTTCTATAACTTATGTAGAATATGTGGTTAAAAGGATTTTTCGAAATTCGATGTCGTTAAAAAGTTATAGCCCTGAGAAGGAATGTGTTCGAAAGCCAGGCAGCGCGCTCTACGGAGAGGGTCGTCGAACCTTTTGTGTCGCTTCGGTTTTTTACCTGTGACCGTTATAACGGTTAGTTTAATTTTGAAAAGAAGAGACCATGCAGCACTCAACGATTTTTATGAAGAGCAGGAAGGCGTCCTGTATGGCCCAGGCATCGCAGATTAGTGGTAAGTCACGATTTCATGGCGTGATTCGTACTTGAACTTTCAAACGCGTTTTTCTCGAAACCACTTTTTTTCAACTGGTCGCCATGATATCTCAAAAACGACTTGACCGACCGCCTTGAAATTTATAGGGTATGTTCAGCACATGTGGGGCAACAAGCTGAACTAGGATAATTAAAAAAGGTCACGTCGTTTTTTTTTTATACAACAAAACAGGCCCAAAAAAGTGTTTTTTTAGATATAAAAATTCAAAGTCGCCTAAAATTTTTATTTTTCAATATTTTCAAATAATCCTAGTTTATCTCGTAGCTACAGTCACACAGATTAAAATGCTTTTTTATTTTTTGATTTCAGATCACTCAGTCGGCCGGAATCGTGGCGACCAATGACGTTCCTTTTTTTTATATGAATGACTTCCCCGTGCTGTATCACGGGAAGTTTTTATTATTTTCACTTGAAAAAATTTCTACGTGTACTTTAATAGTTAATAAATATATGGTAAAAAATCCAAAGTTGTAAGTTTTTATCGCTCTTCAAAAAAAATTCCCAAAAAACAGTTAAAAAAACGGCCGTCAAACGGGTCAACCCCCTTAAAACGGATTGCGTACGAGTATATCCGAGTGGTAATAACGTATTCTTATGAGTATTTTTGAGTGGTAAATACGTGCTGTGTGTAAATTTGAGGTGTAAAAACGTACATTTAGCTACGAGCAAAAAATACTCGTTTAGCACTCATAAATACTCACACAGCACATTTTGGCTGCGTTTCGATATTCACTGCAAGTACTGAAAATCTATAGTGTATGTGACGTAAACTATAGATTTTTAATATTTGCAATGAATATTGGAACGTAGCTTTTGAAATAAAATAATCAAATAATCAATCATTATAATTGTTCATTTATTTATAGTAGTTTAAAACATTTATATAAATTTATATAAATTATAAAAATTCGTGGACATATTTTTAAGTTTGTAGAATAAATGTACTTCAATTTAGAGACAATCCGCGGATATTTTCTTGTGAGTAAAAAAGAAACGTACTAACGTGTTGTTACTCATCAACGGAAAATTGAGTATTGAAAACGGACAACCTACTTCGTCCTCATCTTTGTGAGTAAAAAAGGAACGTATTAACGTATTGTCACTCATCGACTGAAAAACGAGTGTTAAAAACGGACAATCCACTAAAAAATACTCATACACATACTCGCGTATACTTGTCATGCTCTTTCGCAATAGACTAAGCGTGCTTGAAAGTGCAAGAAACGGACATAAAAATGTTAAAACGGGCTAAAAACGGGCTAAAAACGGGCTAAAAACGACCTATATGAGGTGTAAAAGCGGTGAAAAATTTTTATAAGGGCAGTGACAGACACGTAATTATATGTTGACGTTTGCTTGTTCTAAATTTGTTAAGGACGTAGAGAATGCTAGAAATTGCTACCACTCAGTCTTAGATGTATCGTCATGGATTTCAGACGGGCTCTTTGTGTCTGGCGGATTGATACCTTTCTTTTTTCTATTGTTTTATATAAAGACTCCTTTTGACACACAGCATGCTGTAATTGAAAATTGTAACACGAAAAATTGTAACGCGATTTAATAATGTAATCCCGTTCTTTGTAGTTTATAGCGCTGTTGAGTTGTAACATTTGCCTGAAAAAGACCTAAACCAAGGATCGAAACGTTGCAAAACGACAACTAATAAATCTATTAATTGGCCAGATTGCCGTCAACTAATGTCTTTCTATTCGATCTATTATATTAACATTTTTTACTTTATTTTCTATCCTATATCCTTTTCTATCCTATATGTTTTTATTTTCTATCCTATATCCATGCATGCTTTAATTAAATAAAGCTATTAAATAACTATAGTTTTCTTATAGTCTTATTGTTAGTGTAATAATACTTATGATAAATAAAACATTTATTTGCAAATCCGAGTTTATCGTTTTTAAAACTGCATCATTATGGTTATATTGATTAATATTGATTAATTATATATAATCCTAATGTCAGTTCACTTCATTTCATTTTGAATTATGAATGAAAATATCAACATTATTATGCAGCAATAGAAATTATACTGTGAAGATTATTCTTCAGTTTTTAAATTGTACATACAAATCTGTTAAATATATCTGTTAAAAATAAAAATAAACTTTTTGAAGAAAAATAAACATTTTTAAAAATATGATTCATTCTTTTGATTCATTATTTCATCTTTGAGATATATATATATAACTTATATATATTTTTTATTATTATATTGATTTAACAATATTTTAGTTTTTTTCAAAAGTACAATTTTTAAATAATTTTTGTCGTAGATAATTAGAAGTACAGGCCTCAAAGCTTATATCTATCCTTCTTTTTTAATTTATATCTCTTGTATTGTATAAAATAAATATTTAAATGAAATATATCAATTCAAACATTGGTATGTAAATAACTTCCGGAATTTGGCTATATATGTCGGATTGTCTTAATTCTTACTAGAGAAACTCTAATCTTACATCTTTCTTTTTGTATGCATCACGCTTATACAATGGATGCTCGGTCTACGCTTGCTATGTCTATGGTCGCAACGCTCGTATTCCCCCTTCCACTCGTTTTGCTGTTCAAATCGAGTGGCAAGCGTGAAATAGCTACTTGACGGAATGGAAGATTTTCTAACCTCAATTTAATATCGTGAGTTCTGTTCCGTAACAGGTTCGTGATGTGTTGACCGTACGAATTTCATTTAGAAGCAATGTCGTCATCTATATGTTTTATTATTAAATGTGAAATCTCACATGTATATTTGCGTAAATTCGATTATTTATATTTATTTAAGGTAATTTTTTAGAATAGCTGCACAAAAATCAATAAAATTGGGCTCAATCGATGCGATCTAAACTTATTTCTTGTAGTTCTCAAATGCATATGTGTTTCATTTCGTGCAAAAACGCATCGATTAAGCCCAATTTTATTAATTTTTGTGCTGCTATTCTAAAAAATTACCTTAAATAAATATAAATAATTGAATTTGCTACAATATTAAATACATATATGTATTTTGCTTTATTTTCTATATAAATAACGCCTGCGATTAAAGTTCTATAACTAAAAACGCCTGCGATTAAAGTTCTTTTGAGAATAATAATAGCAAATTTGAATTTGTTATTATCGTTTGCTACATAGTCGCAGTCATAAGCCGTACAACTGACCAATCACATTCAATTATTTTCTTTATATTCGACTGTGATTAGTCAGATTGTACAGCATATGTAGGCTGCGTTTCAATATTCACTGTCAGTACTGAAAATCTATAGTATACGTAACGTAAACTATAGATTTTTAGTACTGGCAGTGAATATCGGAACGCAACCGTAGACAGGGTTGGGTCATTCGACCATTTTCTAGGGTTTTTTACAGTATTTTACAGTATTTTACTACTAAAAACCCTAGAAAATGGTCGAATAACCGCGACTCCCGATTAGGGTTGGGTTATTCGACCATTTTCTAAGGTTTTTAGTAGTAAAATACTGTAAAATACTGTAAAAAACTCTAGAAAATGGTCGAATAACCCAATTCTGACCGTAGATACACCTTAAGGCCTGTTCTACAATGAGTCGTTAGTCGCAAGTAAGCGAATAAACCAATCATAGTTAAATTTAGAAAAAAATAATAATAATTGAATATGATTGGTCTATTCGCTTGCGACTTACGACTAACGACTCATTGTAGAACAGGTCTAATGGGCCTTCTACAATAAGATATTAGTCGCAAGTCGTAAGCGAATAAACCAATCATAATTGAATTTAGAAAAGAATAATCGAATATGATTGGTCTATTCGCTTACGACTTACGACTAATATCTTATTGTAGAAGCTATTTCATTCTCCATCGGGATGAGTGGTTGATGGTGGTGTCGGTTACACAGCAAATTGATAGAATATCTCTTTGACAGTAAGTACTTTATGTATTTGACATATTTAATTAAAAATTTTTCTTTGCCAGTGACGAAGGATAAAAAGATTCCAATTTTTTTTGACCCGTCTGGCCAAAGGAGGGTACAAATTTTAGGCGGTTTCGTGACCGCTCGGGGATTGCATTATTCCTACATTTTCTTATATATTTTTCTTATATATTCTTCTTATATATTTTGTAGAAACCGAAAATTATCATTAGAACAACGCCAGACCCAAGGAAAAATTGGTACATTGAAATAAATCGAGTAAAATTCTTACTCACATCCATACGAAATTCATCACCGAAATTCAACATCAGATGTGAGTAACGTTGTATCACAACACTAAATTAATTAGATTATGTTTAGATTATGTTTTTTAGTACATACATATCATTTGTTATAAACAAATTATTAATGTTACGAAAAACATGAAAACCTAAAACTACGATAATACATCAATTACTGCTCTCCAACTAATCGTCTTTGCGAATTATTTTGTATTTCTAGATTTCATTCATATCGAATATAATATATTACTTGAATATAATTTACTTCAATATAATATATTACTATTACTACTATTATTATATTAGGCCAATTAGATCTTTGTCTTATTCTTTGAAGAGTTTTTTCTACTGAGTAATATCCTAATATTCCTGAATGAACATTTGATATTATTTCATCTTTATTTCTTATTTCAGGTAGATATTTTGAAACGTATATGTATAATTTATCTCCAAGAAAATATTCATCAATAACTGAGATTAATTTAGTAAAAATTAATATAAAATTGTGGAAGCAATTCCGAAAGGCTCATTAGATTAAAATCAAATGAATAAATACAAAAAAACAGCCTTTTTTGAGCCAAATATATATATATCAACAACGTATAAACATATAAGTGATAAAATAGCGTTATAACAACAGAAGATAGTATACAAAATTAAAACATAAAATATAAAACATCATACTTATACGTGTTTCGGCTCACTGAGCCCTCTTCAGTAATATGAAAGTCGCAAATATTTCGATAGTTGTAGTCAGTAACAATTCAAGGGAGGATGAAACTGCAATCACATAGATATGAGAATGCCGCAGTCGAATTTCTTAAAAAGAGGATGTCCAAAACTCCACCGGGTTGGAAATATCCGTGAAGTGATGACTGTTAAAATGGTTAAAAAACTGTTGAAAAGAAACCAAATGGATAAGAAAGTCTTCTATCAAATTCTCAAAAAATTAATGTTTTAGAAAATTGGAAAATTTTTTAAAAATAGTATGTAGATATATGTGTGATATTATATTTAAATTGAGATAAAATACCTGTACAGTTCCACATAGTTCTCAGTTAAAACGAGGTAAAATTGTGACTATGTCAGTGTCAAGATTAAAAAGAAATGAGAATAAATTCAGTTAAGGTCATCACTTCCTAGGGTAACGGTTCCCAACATGTGTTAAGAGGGGAGACAAATTTAATAATATACATGTACATATCATAATGTCAACACGTGATTTGTTGTTTTTATTTCTTGTATTCTGTTATTAAGCAAGCTCAGATAAAATATCTGTATAGGCTTCATTAAGATGTTCGCAATCTTTTTGAAGATTAATGCCCATTTTTTGTGATCTAATGTGGATCATTTCTGATATTAATCGTTTATGATAATTAGACTCCGTGTCAAGTATTACAACATTCTCCCAATCAAATGAGTGGTCATATTTAAGTATATGTTCTGTGATGACTGAATGTTTAGAAGGGTCTATTTTAATGTTAGATTTATGTTCTTTTATTCTTGTTCCCAACTGTCTTTTTGTCTGTCCGACGTAAGATGCTTCGCAATCTTTGCATTTGATTTTATATACAACATTGCTCTTTTTTAACTTTTCAATGCGATCTTTTTGAACTTTAATAATGTTATTCATTTTACCAATACATCTAAGGCCTACATTTACATCTGCTCTCTTTAAATCGTTCGATATCTTGTTGGTGACATTTTTGATAAACGGTAATATAATGTAAGGCCCTTGATTACTGGTGTTAATCTCATTGTCTTGTCCATTATCGTTGTTATGAAAATTAAGAATGTACTTGTGAATTCTCTTACGCAGACAGTCAAAAATCAAATTTAAGGGATAGCCATTACTAATTAATAAATTAATACAAAGATGGATGTTTTTTTGGTGGAACTTGGGGTGTGCAAGGAAGATTGCCCTGTCAATTAAATTGTAAATCGTGCCTATTTTTGGGGTAAAAGGATGTTCTGAAAGGAAAGATAAAAGGCGTCCGGAAAAGGTTTTTTTATGAAACCAATCTATGTAGATCTTGTTTTCATGGAGAATTAAATTGAGGTCAAGGAAGCTTATATTGTTGTTGTTACATGGTTCGATGGTAAATTTCAGTCTTTCATGGTGATCATTAAACTTGTCAAGAATATATCCAACCTTACATTTTGGCGCAGACATAATGATGTCGTCAACATAACGGAAATAAAAATTAAAATCAAAGTCAAGAGAATTAAGAACTGTTTGTTCAAGATCACACATGACAATGTCAGCAAGTATGGGAGAGAGAGGAGAGCCCATGGGTGTGCCAAAACATTGTTTGTAAAATCTGCCATTGAACAAAACATATGTTGAATTTATGATGAACAAAAAATGGTATTAATCTTCAAAAAGATTGCGAACATCTTAATGAAGCCTATACAGATATTTTATCTGAGCTTGCTTAATAACAGAATACAAGAAATAAAAACAACAAATCACGTGTTGACATCATGATATGTACATGTATATTATTAAAGAGTGACCCCAAAAAAGGTGGTTTTTTCGCCCCTTTTTGGTCCCTCGATTTTGGGGTTGAACTGTGTGTCAAATGATACCTTACAATAAGACATTAATCACAGAGAAGTTTCAAGTTGAGGTGACAATTGTTATCAGAGCTAGGGGAAGGTCAAAGTTCACTGACGTACTATCTTTTTTGTTTCAAAGCAATTCAATTTAAGAATTTCAAGCGAAATGGATAATTGTAAAAGAGTTACCCCAACGTTTTTTAGGTCTCTGAATACCAATCTGAAATTAGATTTTAAAAATTCAAAGTAGCTGACTCAATATAGCGAAGTCTGCACATGAAATGTTTTATTTTTCAATAAATTCAGTCAAATAACTTGAAGCTACATATCCTGGGTTTACCTGTTAATCAATTTTAGATCAGATATCCAAAATTCAAAATGGCCAATTCAATGCGGCCAAATACCTGAAAATATTGATTTTTTCAATGCAATTGAAAAAAAGGAATCAAAATAACAAAACGTATTATAAAAATTGTTATAAAGAACTGAAAATTTTACATAAAAACAAAACTCTTATTGTTCTTAATTACCCGAACCTGTTAGGGTTCGAACAGAGAGATGTGGATATTATGAGATATTTACGAGTAAGGTTTACTTAGTAAACCTTAATCATTTCTTTTCTCACTTGGTCAAATAATATGGCTCTTGGAATAGAAAACTTTGTTTCTGTCAATTGATATGAAATCTTCTTTTTTTTATAAATTTAACAGCTTCAATTAGTCTTTCTATAGTAGATAGATAGATATAGATATTTATTGATCCCCTCAGGGTTACAAACACAGCCAGCACAGTTTACACAGCCAAATTCTTAAAATCTACCTTATGAACTACCTTACATACTATCGTATGCTATCTAACAAATTTAAACCTAATTTAACACACACACACGCGCTCATCCCTACTCTACGTGGACCTCCTCTTCCGGCAGCCGTCTTTATCCCGCCAGTGTTCTCCTCCCCCCCATTCATCCTCATACATTTCATTTATCCCATCCATACATCCATTCATACTCCACTCCTTTCCTTGCCCATTCCGATCACTCCCCTCCCTTCCTTTCCCTCCTCCTAAATTTCTCCAACTTTCTTAGCCACCTCTCACCCTCCCCCTCAGCCCCTAATACCACCTCTATCATATCCTCCCAATTCCCTTCCGTCCCCCATATCCCACAGTCTTCCCATACGTGCCTCCATTCCTCCTCTACCAATCCGCACACCCTACACATTCTCTCCCTCTCCCCTTCCCAATATCTTCCCCCCTTCATCTCGTTTCCCAGCCTAAACCTAGCCATTCTCTGACATCTGCTTTCCCCCCATCCTTTCTTTAAATACCCCGGTATTCCCTCCTTTTTAACCTTTCCGTACCACTTATTATATCTCGATTTCCCTATCCTCGTCCACCTCTCCTCTCTTTGCAGCTTCTTCTCCCTCTCTATTAGTATCATTGCTAGAAATCTTCTTTTTTTTTATAAGCTTAACAGCAACTTCAATTAGTCTTTCTATAGTATATGTTCTTTATTTCTTCTTGATATATGTATGTTTGAGGCATCTAAAACAAAATATTCTTTACTGCTATTGTAATAATAAAACCGGACATCCGTAAATATCCCGCATGCATTGTTCGGCATTACCCCGCAGCAGCATAATCTGAAAAAGTGTGAATAAGACACATATGAACATACACATATGTGAAAATGTATACACGATATTATTATGCATTTAATAATAATAATAATAATAATAAACAAACAGAATACGGATTATCATAATATTACTGTTTAAAAAGACACAGAAACACTGATCAAAATATTAGAAGACACACGTCACAAATATTTGTCATGGCTTGTGCGTAGCTACTTGTCGTGAATATTTGTTGGGAACTGAGCGTGTCGAGCCCGTATACGTAACACTATTGCGGAGAAGAAAAGCTCACAGGAAAGTATTAAAATTGCGGTATCCGGTTTTACACTGCGTCCGTATTTCCCCCACTCTCTCCTAATCTCTACTTATTGTTAGTTTTACTCGAAGCATCTTGCTTTTTGGATACTATCCAAAGAGGCGAGTTATATGGAGAACCTGATTCCTGAATAATATCTTTAAAGAGCATATCTTTAACTTGTCTTTTTATTCCTTTTTGATGGATAGGAGAATAGCGATATTGTTTGGTGTAAATCTATCTATTTGTCACATCTATCTCTCCTTTTTATATCTTATATATCAAATTATACGAAACACTGAATTCACGCGTTACTATTCATGTTTTTATGGTTGGATCTTGTGCTCAACAGTTTCTAACACTGCTTCTTTCATTTCTATATTTCGTATGTAACGATTACGACGATTAACGATTACCGGTGTTTATTCACGGTTTTGGTAACAAGTGAGTACGTCTTCCTGAATTCTCCGATCTAATCTCTTTCGAAAACTTTTCGATCAGGATGATACGCGATTAGGATAACGTTCTGCGTATCTGTATAGAAATGGAGGTGACAGATTATTCTATCTCAGTTATTCTATCTATTAATCATTACTTAACATTTACTAAAAACGCAAATAAAAATTCAAATTGTTTGTATCAAAAATTCTAAATGTAAAAAAAAGAACTAAAGTGAAGAAAAATATTATATAATATTTGTTTATATTTCTTATTTTCAATCATTTATAGATAGAAAAAAAAACAAGGTTTTTACCATAGAATACGACACTCATTAATATTTACGCTACGATTACGCTACTGGTTCTTTGAAACAATATCATATTTGAAAGAAATATCACATGTTACATTAGAAAAAATGTATCGTACTATTCCCAGATAACATTTTGCCGATATTTTGTTGACAACTTGCTGAAAAGACTTGCAAGTAAGTTGTCAACAAGGTGAGTTCTCATATAATGCAATATTGCGAGCAAAAAAAATTAGGCAAACTGAGTATAGCAACTTTACAGCAACTTTACGGCAACAATTGTGATAAAAAATGTATGATTATGGCAATATTTTTGCAAAATTGCGACAACAAAGCAGCAAATTTGTGCCATCAGATTTTAAATTTATTTGTGCACAATATGCATTTGATATCCCATGAAGTAAATACTAACTAACAGTAAGTAACAGAACACAACATTAATGTTATAATCTTACACTTAACAATATATATTAAGTATAAAAATAAAAATTACAAAATTAATGTTATGTATATTATTGTTATTAGTTGGTATTTACTAGGATATTTCAATCTCCTATCACATGTCTATCATACTATGTTAATATGATGAATATGTGATAATATAAAAAAGTAAAAGATAAAAAGGTATAATTGTTTTGTTGAGTTAATTGCACTGCAAATAATATATTACTTTAAGTTTTTATCTTATACAATAAATAAGTAACGATTTATATTAAAATAAATATTTTTCAACAAGTTCAAAAAATACAATTATTTCAATAAACAAAACACTTTCAACAAAAAAATAGAAAACACTGTTCATATTTAATAATAATATTATATATAATATTTAAAAATGTTTAAAACCACTACTTTTTTAATGCAGTTTTCTATGGTATGAAATGATATAAAGAATTAAGTGGAAAATAAAAAAATAATTGATTACTTATTTAAAAATGTACCTGTTTATTATATCAGTTTTGAAAAACATCTTTACTGAATATTATTTTCATAGCACCTTACATACATATATTACGGAACATAATCCGATATATTTTTTAAAATTGTATCTATGTTAAAAAAAGCTTAATCCACTTCAAAAAAAGATCTTTTTATATACATGAAATAAAAAAAAACAAAAAGGCTATCGCATTAATTTTTATAGTAATAACTAATAAGATTTACTACATAGAAAAATAATTAATTAAATTTTTTTTATAAATAACGATCTTCAATCAGTAATAATATAATATATTTTTATATATGTTAACGCAAAATTACAGTACACAAAAAATAAATCTTATTTGTAGTTTGACGTAAAAAGAAATGCAAAAAATTTTTTATAAAAAAATCGAATAATAATATATATTATTATGAGTCCAAAGACTTGTCACTATCGTTATTCTTGTCCTTGTTGTCGAAGTACTCTTAATCGTCCTGCTTCTGATGATCATTCTTGTCTCAATTCTCGATATTGAGTTGTTCATTATCCACATGTTTATTATCCATTATGTTATTATCGAGTTCAAGGGTGTTCTGGTAAAATTGTTCTTCCTTAATGTCCTGGTCAAATTGTTCTTCTTCAGAATCCTGAGCAGTTTCTTGTTTGTTGTTCTGATCAGATTCTTGTTCGTTATCTTGATCAAATGCTTGTTAATTATCCTGATAGCCATATTATTTTCATATCGTCGGCGATATCTCTGGAATGCCATATCATGTTCCGAACTTCTATTATTTCTTTCAGATCTATTCACAAGTAAACCTACGGAAGTGTTTACACTCCATGTTTACACACCAATCTTAATGAAACTTTGATTTGATTTTGGTACGTTTCGTTTTTCTCGGTTCATCTATATATTAGTACTGAAATAAATATAGTACAACGATTGTGAAATTAATTTTAATAAGTTTAATAATTTAAATCAATTTGAAGCATTTGTTTTGGAACAAAGTAAATATACTTGTGTGTGTGTGTGTATATCCTATCTAATAAATTGAATATAAATAACGTACATTTAAACTGTAAGAAAAATATTAAATATATGTTTAAATAGAATATTCTACTCTGTTATATACATATTATTATTCTTATGCTAATAATATGTTACTTTAAATCATTATTAGTTTTTATTCTGATCTGATTGATGCATGAATACAATTCTGTACCACACATAAAATGTCATATTAATCGATTATATATTAAATGACCAAAAGATATAAAGACTGCTAAACAAATCTATAACGCAAATTATTGTAAAATTGAAACAACGATGTACTGATTGTATATTTCATCATCACTCTCATCGAAAGAAAGAAAGAACAAGCAAAAGATCACCAAAAGGGCATGCAATAGCATTTGGCCAAAAACTTCTTCGAAGAAAATGATACAGATTTCGTAATCCAATGTCCAACATTTGTATACACCAACGGAAGAAGATGGTACATCCACATCGTAGAAATCTTGTACGTGTTGAAATTTGCGCACAAGCAAGTAATTGATTGTTCCAATTGTTAAAAAATTTTCAATGACACAGATTATTATTATTACATCTCGTAAGATGCAACAACTGTCTCGTGTTTGTCGAGTGAACAACCATCGACCAATTTTTGCTCTCTCAAACTGTTAGCAACTGTAATGAGAAACTTTATGAGGAAGCGGTCCTGCTTCGTGTCTCTTAAATATTTCATGGATTGTCAACAACCGCTGATCGGTATCTATCACCTTGTTCCGCTCATTCGCAAATCGCTGAAGTGGAAGATAAGATTTTTTAAAGTATTTTCTGAAAATTGACATATTATTCTCGTATGGAAACGCGGAGTATGAATCAAGTGGACCAAAGCGTTTCACATCCTCCACAACATATAAAAGCATAAATATTATAGGAGAAGAACGTTAGCCCATAAATAGCTTCGCATTTCTCAACATATGTACGTAGAGCAAGATCTGTAAAATGAAGATTCTGTGACGATCTTTCACATATGAGAAAGCGAATAGCTGCATGAATAAAAACAAAGTGCAAATAAACATCTTTGTTTAAAATTCCATACATAACAACACTTGTGTAAAGAAGGAAATAGTCGCTTGAAAATATTTATAATCGCCCAGTTCTCTAGGGAACCTAGCAAAATCACCTGGACAAAACTGTTTCAATGTTCCAATCTTGAGGCTGCAATTTGAATACTATGACCAGAGAATTTCAAAAGTTTGTTTTTACCATCAATCCATGCTTCAAAGTATTTTTTCATTCAGACCTAAAAACAGCAGATGCATCGATTTGAATGAAACTTGTGAAACCATATCAAAGGATAGATCTGATAAAGGATCAGGACTCTTATGATGCTCTTCATCAACTTGCAATTTATAATTTTCATCAGTTCGAGAAATGTTATCGAGGGAAGTATAAATCATTTGCTTCCCATAATATTGACCTGTCACTATACACTTTGAACAAGATTTGGTTGCCATGTGACTTTTATGATTTAGTATAAACGCACGAGTCGGAGCATCAGCTATAAAACAACGTAAAGTAACAGGAAATTTAGTATTTTTGTACAAGATGCCACCTATACCTATAACTGAATTGATATCAACCATAAATTTGTTAAAAAATTGACCTGCACTAGAAGGTTTAAGATTTCCTTGATAAATCCCTACAACTTCTGGTTTTGCATTAGGTATATTTGCAATTCTACATTGAATTGATTAAATAATAATGTTCCAAAATTTGTCTAATGTAACACCATCAGTGCTAAAATCAATTTGGAGGCTGCGTAGAATCAAAGAAGGGGAAGTAGATTGAAGACTGTTAATCAATGCCAATTTGAAACCTAAACGTAAATACTCCCCTGGTTCTACATTAAAGATTTACACAGGAATCTTTGGAGTACGCAATAATGTTCTTTTGGAAGAAATGAAAAACATTGATAACTACACAATAAAGCAAGAATGTTATTTCCTTGCATATGAGACATGTTATTCATAATGAGAGCTGCAAGGACATCTTTGAACGAATCTACACCTATAGTCAAATGATCATGTACATCAGGAAATTCTTCTCCAAGTTGATCGCTGTTCATATAAATTCTATAATCAGAATTATTACAGAAAGAATTGTCAATCAACGAATCACACGAAGATTTTTCAAAAGAAATGAAAGATAATTTCAAATGTAATTTAAGAAAATTATATTGAATTGAAGGAATCACTGATGCATTGTCTTGCGTACTGGTCGAAGCTTTACTATTGGAAATATTAAAGGAAGTATTGATAAGATTGTCTATTCTTACACGCCGAACATTCCTACCACACCAAGCATCCCCAGTGCGTCGTAATTTAGCTTGAATTCTCTTGCGCTGACGAGGACCTATAATCGTGCTTCGATTTTCGCCTACATCGCAGAGGTACAGATATTGTGCGTTTAAAAAATTTATTGTAACGATAAAAAATTAAATATTTATTAATAAATATTTATATCTGATAAAAAATAAATTTATATAAGAAATTTGTATAAGAAATGAAAAAAAAGATGTAGAGGTATAAAACAAAAAGATAGAAGAAAAGATAGCAGAATAAAAGTGGAAAAGAATGATCATTTAATAGAAATATTCCTTAAAGAATAAGCAATGTGTTAACGAGAAATGAATGAAGGTTATTCGACAAATGATAAAAGGAAAGATAGGAAAGTTGTACTTTTTAGATATCAAACTGCGCTTTTTTGCGTTGAACCCAGCAACTTTTCAACATTATAAAATGTCCCGGTATTTCATCTAACCTATAAAATAATTATCTACTTGTATGTTCTCGATATAAATACAATTATACATTTTATCATTGATTGATGAGTAATATTGAAAATATAATTAAGAAAATATATAATTTTTTTTTAGGATTGTACGATGTCTACAAGTCTTTTTTTCAAATCATATTTTGTATAAGATCACTTCAGAATCGATACAAGATGTTTTTCAAGCATCAAACAAATGCCTTACACAAAAGACTGAAATGATGAAAAATGCACTGTATTCTAAGATTATTTAATCACTACGGCTGGGTTCGAAAAAACGTTATTAGCTCTGTAAAACGCGTTTGAATCGTTTGAGATGTGCAGTCGACAAATAGATCTGTTCTTTTCAATTGAACTTTGAGTTGCATTGTTTACATGAAAAAAAAAAAAACAAACCTAATTTTAAATTACGAGTAATTTTTAAAAAAATGCATCAATAACATCACTTTCTTAACAATTGTTGTGCATGCAAATACATCTTTTTAAAATAGGAAAGGACCCCGCACAAAATGGCTTGAAGTTGGACCTCACTAAAAATTTCTAAATTTTTGATATGTTGTAGATTATGACCTCCTTATGAAAAGTCCAAATGGTCGCAAGACCCAAAAATGAACAGTTTTCGAGATATCGAAGTCAGAAAGTCTTAAATCGTTCCTAGGAACACCAGTGAGCGCGCATGTTTCTAAGGCTGTTTTGTCCACGCGCACTCTCCTGTATGAATGGGTATGTGTGTGTGTGTGTGTGTGTGTAAGGTACGATGACGATGATGATGAAGTTGGCGATCACGATGACGACTACTATGACTACTCTCTAAATGTCTTGGAATTAAATAACCGCTCAAGTCACTATATGTCGAGCGAATTCCAGTAAAAAAAGAGTTATATCCCCCGACAAGTATTTTACATCATGTATTGGATGCTGGAAACAGACCCTTACCAGCAGTCGAAAACATTGAAGTTATCTAATCACTTAGGTAATCTATTTCAAGACTTTTACAAACAAACGTCATGTATACACAAACTCCCATGCATCGTGTTCGCAAAACAATAAAAATCTTGAACCTAATCGGTCCTTTTTAGGACCACATGATGTGCTAAACCCGATTCGGCAACCTCCTCGCGGTGCACATCGGGTCACGCTGATGCCGACGGTAACAGCAGTTTATCCATATATTAAACCCCCCACCCCCCTCCACAGAACTGTTTGAGCAAAAACCTAGAATTCATTGGTATCCACAAAAATACATAAAAACAAAATAAAAATCATGTCTTGGTTTGAACGGGTAGCCTGCAGACACTCTTGAGCAACTGTCCACAAATCATTGGTGGTTACAAAAAAATAAACATATACACGCGCCTCTCTCTCTCTCTCTCTCTCTCTCACAAACACACACGCATCGTGATCGCCAACTTCATCATCATCGTCATCGTACCTTACACACACACACACACACACATACCCATTCATACAGGAGAGTGCGCGTGGACAAAACAGCCTTAGAAACATGCGCGCTCACTGGTGTTCCTAGGAACGATTTAAGACTTTCTGACTTCGATATCTCGAAAACTGTTCATTTTTGGGTCTTGCGACCATTTGGACTTTTCATAAGGAGGTCATAATCTACAACATATCAAAAATTTAGAAATTTTTAGTGAGGTCCAACTTCAAGCCATTTTGTGCGGGGTCCTTTGAGACAAAATAGACTACTTGCAATCTCAAATACTTTTTTCTGCACACATTTTACAAAATTATCTATTTTTTAGTACATAAAAAATTGTATTTTTTAATACTTATAAAAAATCTTTATCATTATATAATATATATAATATTCCAGGTAGCAAAATGTTATCAAAAAGATACTGAAAGGATAACCGAAAAAGAATAACGAAATACGAATAACTTTTTAGTTGGCAAAAAAGATGCCTTTTTATATCACAAGTAGTATCACTAATGTCCGCTTGGATGGCAACTTATTTATATCCGAATGAAGGAAACTTAAAGCGTACACCAAATTGCCAGCATATGATCAATCATTATCAGTTGCCGATACGTCAACTTAAGGTTATTGAATTGTTATCTTTTTTGAAAAGAATAAAATATAAAACTACACCTAACAGATATCATGTAGGCATCCAAGAAAGGTTACTAAAAAGATATCTAAACGACATCAGTAAATAATATCCGAAAAGTAACTCTTTTATAGGGTTAAGTTAGAAATTTTGGGACAGTTGCAAGCAGATAATAAAGTTCTTATCTAAAATAAAGATGTACATAACGTATTATTAGTTAATTGTTAACTAACAATTTTAGTGCTGGAGTGCACTTTCGCGGCGCTTATCCGCAGCCTTGACTGCTTTTATGTGGTCATCCCCACGGCAAAGCCAGTTGGCAATGCGATCCTCGGCGGCTTTAATAGTAGTTTCAGGAAAACCGTTACGTATGATATCTACAAAACGGATAAATATTAGTAGAGAATAAATTATCAGTGTGACATCACGAGATGTGACCTTTTCGACAAAGAATTCAATAAAACTGATATTACATTAGTCCTACAATGAATATTTTAAACATATTGATTGATTGCAGACTAAACAGTTTGATAAATTTGTCGTACGACAAGTAATATATCTAAAAAGCGAAAATATTACATTTATAACACAAATTTTTTTTGAACATATTAATCAATTGTAGAATTTCCTGAATTTTTAAAAATTTTTTAGTTTACAGACAATTAATATGTTTAAAATATTTGTTATACAACAAACGTAATATTAATCTAAAACATTAAAGAAAATATTCATAGGTATACTAACGTACCAATAATAATATGGGAATGTAAATTTGCATATTTTTGGTACATTTTCTACTCCAGACAACTTGTTGTGTCGATTCATCTGTCATTATCGCTTCCATTGCAAACTTTATAGTTTTTTGAACTGTTTTGCCGCCAATTTCTTTCATTTTTTGCATCTGAAAGTTATAATAAGATTTACAAATGGGTTCCAAAACTTTTTCTTAAAAAATATTTTATTAAAAATGTATAGTTAACGTTACATATATTATAAATCATCAAGTAAATTTCTTCTCTAAAAGAACATTTCAAAATATAACTTAAACAATTGAATTAGTGAGAAAAACAGTACAAGTGCAAATTTAGATATTTAAAAATATATATATATATATTTTGTTTTTGTCTAATTTTTCAACTATTGATATCAAAATTATGTAATTATACTGAAATAGGAAAGGAATTTGTTACATTGTTTTTATCTGCAATAAGTAGATCTTCGTATTTAATATTAATTTTTGAAATTTTAAAAGAACAACGAATTTTAAATTTGTATCGTTTCTTTTTCTTATCGATTTATTTAAATTATTGAACAAATGATATACAAACGTAATTTTAAGATACTTGAATACTTACAAATTCATCTGGCATTTTCTCATTTTCTTTGAGATTGCTATCAAATTTTTATAAATCCTGTATGTTTTTGAACGGCATCAGAGACAGAAGAGAATAATTCCCAAACTTTCGCTAAACTTTATGTTCAACTGGATTGAAATCGTGCTATCTCTAACAATTTATTCATTTTTTTTAACATTAGATGTTGAAAGTATTTGCGTTTTTTTCTACAATAATCTGAAAAAAAAATTAATCCACAGATCTATAGATATAGATGATATTAAAAAGTTTGTAGCACTTACTGCAACATGTTGCAGTTGTGTAAGAGTTGTGTATAAGTGGATCCTCTAGATTTTTTATATTTTGTCTTAACGCGTCATTTTCATCATTATCTTTATTCTCCATTACAGTATTTTGTTCTGATAGATATTCATATATGTTCATCTGCAGAATAAAATATTTTGTTAGTGTTAGATTAATACTCCATTTTAAATATATTGTTAAAACAGTTATAAATTTTAATTCTACTTTGTCCTTCTTCTTCCATACAAACATCCTCTTGAACATTGCCTGAGATGTTGTCCATGTTTTCATTTTCTGTAATATATATAAATCACAGAGCTTTTTATGCATAATTTAGACCACATGACATACTTCATATTTAACACATAATACCTATAAAACCACTAGGCAGAGACAAAAAATACATAATTCGAATTAGCTGCAAAATATAGAAAATAAAAGTAGAGAAAAGAAAGTAAAATATTAATACGTATACTGTATTATCGTTTAAATAAATAAATTCAATAAATAAACATTATTTAATCAAATATTTACAGATTTCTTCAGATGTTCGTTTATTTAATTTGTTCAAATTTATTGATCTTTTAAAATTATTTGACTTTTGAATATTTTTATGACTAGCTGCCATATCCTACACAATATATATATAAACAGTTTTAGTAATGGCAGGTTTCTTATATTTAACTAAACTCTAAAATTTTTTGCAAATTTTAGCACAATTTTAATTTTAATAATAATAATAATTTTAATTTTTAATAAGTTTTTATTTAGAATACTACTTACGAGGATTAAAAATGCGTTATTTTTGTTTCAATTGTTATTGAAATACATGCTTTTTAAATTAAAATAATTTACTAGATTTATTAGATTATAAATTAAACTAAAAACAAAAACTTTACTTTAAAAATTAATAAAAAATACAAGAAAAAATTAAATTACACCAACTCATTAAAATATCTATCATAAAAATATATTACAATTGTCCTTGCATCTTCTAACTATACCATTCAGTTTTTTAGAAACCGAAAAAACACAACATCAACTTTATAATTGTTCAATCTTCCACCTAAGTTTTCGCTGATACCTTTTACGAGCGGAATAACCATTCGATTTTTCGCAATGTTCAATAGCAATCCGTCAAGTGTGTTACAATTCGTCGCGTGATTCTCCAAACCACTGAGTTTACCACTGATGTTTCTTTTTATAATAATATGTAACGATATATAAATAAATATCAACGAGACAGATATCATTGTCCATCTGCATAGTTATATGTAAACTTTAGTTGATCTCAACCGATCTCAAACCGAAATAGTCTAGAAATTGAATTGTACTTAATGTGAAACTTCATACATTGATTAAATAAAGAAGCATCTTCAAACACGCGGCAATGAACACTGTAATAATATAAAAAGACGTCGACGTGATCTCTTTGTTGTTAGGAAGTATCGCATTGCACATGCTCATGAATTCGATTGGAAAAAACCGGAAATCTTACATAAAGAATCGAACAAGAAGAGAGAGATTGCAGAAATGCTTTTTATAAAGAAAAATTGCGATACTATAAATTTGCAAAGTGACATGGAGAAACTCACTGCAGTGTACGATAGGTCATCGACGTTATTTAGTTTCTGCATTAATTTTAATTTTATTATGTTTAATTTTATTTGTTAGTGTCCATACGGGTTATATACTTTTCGCATCGTTTTTTATTACATATTTTGAATATTCTGTAGTTTCTAAACTGTTATTATTTTTTTGACACATCGGTAATGTTATATGATTTTATTATTTGACACATGACATATATTTATTATTTACTGTTATATGTTCTAACATGGTTCTATCTTGCGTAGTTATAACAGTTGCTTACTAAATGTCTGTATAATGTGACGTGTCCTATACGAAGAACCGTTTTTTAATTTTAATTCTAATTTGACTGTGAGTCTTATCTGCAACGTACAAAAGGATATGTAAATTTTAGAAATTGTTTAATGATACACACTTTGATCTGTTACTGTCCCTTGATTTTAATTAGCTTCTAGATTGATGTAGTTTGGGCGCAATGTCAACGAGACGTATCAAACCGTTCTCGGGCAAAACGATTTACAAAGCCGTTTGCACGATCGATTTAAAAAATGCGCTTCTTTTTACACCACCGCTGAAGTAGAGTATCGGACGCTTTTTTTTTGTGATCCTCAAATATTAAGATTTTGTTGTAATTTCATTGAAATACACAAAAATATTAACTAGCACGTTCGTTCGGAACTAAGAACGGTTAAAAACTAACACTGTTTCTCTTTACAACGAATGGAGCAGGTATGGTATATTCCGATTAGGAATTTCCTCTATACGCATATGTGGCAATACGACGTCAGTAAAGTGTTATATTAGTAAAAAAGGGTACAGTTACCTTGTTATATAAAAAGAATGAAAAAGTTGATAAAGTATATGTATAAAGGCACATTGTATATATAATTATAATATATATATATAATATATTATAATATATATATAATTATACATATTATGTATATAATTATACATATATAATTATGCAACAAAGTCTGACTGTCGATCTTTTTACAGCTCCTTTTTGTACATAACCGTTTATTATATAATTTATAATTAATAATAAATGCTTACCTTTCTATTGCCTTTTCTTATTGATTCTCCTATTGATTCTTATAACCTTCTTCTGTCGTAACAACCCGCCAGAAACTATACATTATACTTGCTTATACGTTATTGTGATCGCGCGGTTGCGCATGTGCGGAGCCATACATGCGTATGGAATCCCTAATCAATACAAATTATATTTGAACCATTGTTGCATAAAAATCAATATTTTGCGAGATATTCACCCCTTTTCAATCTCTGTAAAAAGTTATGCTTACGGAGTATCGATGGGGACTTTTGAGAAATTGTTTAAAATAGCAATATCTCGCTGCATGCGAAAATCCAGTAAGAGGGGAATTTTTCCGCAGATTGGTTCTTTTTTAATCTAATTTGACTGGGATAGCATAACACTTCAAAAATTCTAAAAAGCGAAAAAATTTTGCAGATTTATTACCGTGCATGATCTGTAATTCAAAATTTTTTTTAAATATCTTTGCAATTAGAATCCAAAAACAAAAAGTGTCCTAGAGCATTGAATGCACAATGAACACTTACATAATTTAATACATAACTTAACGTATGTATCCATGTATTCGGGCTTATTGGTTTTATATTCAATTTTATATTTAATCGTAAAACAAGTCATTCATAAGCATTCAGCAAACCCAAAAAACGGAAAGTCTCTCTTTTAATATTATATTGCGCAAAATGCGTTTTACTTATATGTGCGTATGTTGATATATAGACAAAATACATATTCTGTGCAATATGATATTAAAAGAGTCAGTGTTTATTTTGCGTCTTTTACACAAAATGCGCATTACGTTTTGAAAATAAGATATTTAAATATTTTTTTAAATTACAATAAATATTTTAATCACAAAATATATTAGAAAATTTTCGAATCACAAATTATATTTAATATACGTATGTATAAATTGTTATCAAAGTTATGTAAATTAAGTTTATTGTTATCAAGTTTATGTAAATATTAAATTATTTATATTGATTTACTTCCATATTATTAATTTTTATTTTACAATATGTCTAAAAATATCTAACTTATCTCAAATGATATGTTTATAACTTATTACTTGTATTTGGTTATTATTTGTAAAGTCATATTTACATAGAAAGATGGCGTCACTTATATAACTCTTGCTTCTTTTTTTCTTCTTTATCATATCAGTAGGCTATGATTGTTTATGACATATAAATAACCATTGTTAAAAATTTTTTAAACATAAAATAAAAAAATAAAATAATGTAAAACATATTTAAATACCAGTGATTAAAAATAATTAATTTTATAATAGTTTATTATTTATAAAATCACATTTACACAAAGATGGCGCTACTGATACAATTCTTGTCTCTCTTTTTTCCTTTATCAATAGGATATGATTGTTCCTGATATATAAATACCATTGTTAAAAATTTTTAATAAAATAATGTAAAACATTGAAATACTAATGACTAAAACTAAAAATAATTTATTCGCAAAAGATATAAGTCAAGCATTATCAATTTGTTTTTATATTTTAAACTAATCTTGTTGAAAAATCAATAAAGTTCTACAACGCAAAATCGTAACGTATACATATACATACATATAAAACCAATATGATGCTGTATGTCGGAGAGGTATTCACATTAATATTTTCATAATTACATTCATCAATAATTGAGAGGTTTATAGATAAATTCCACGTCATTATCACATATTTTTGCTATTATTATTATTTTTTTTAAATTTTAATTTATTATCATGATTGCTCATGATTCTGCTAATAATGTTATAATCAAATATCTTTGTCAGGGATATTGCATGAATTTTGCGATAATTCCTGGATAATTTAATTGGACGAAATAAGCTCTTAATAAACAAATAGCAATCTACACGTTTCCAAGCTTAATAATTAATGATGAAATGATTGGTTGAATCGACGTCATTTTGTGTAAAAGACGCAAATACTGACCCGTTTAATATCATACATATTATACAGAATATGTATTTTGTCTATATGTCAACATACGCACATATAAAATACGCACATACGTACAGGTAAAACGCATTTTGCGTAATATAATATTAAAAGAGAGATTTTCCGTTTTTTTGGTTTGCTGAATGCTTTATCAATGACTTGTTTTACCATTGTTTGAATATAAAATCAATAAGTCCGAATACATGAATATATACGTATTTATCGATTGTTTGAATCCGATTAGTCCAAATATAAACTCACAACCCTTCATCATTTATTATTTTATTAATAACTAGCATCCGCTATCGTGGCTTCGTCCGCGATTTTTAATAAAAAAAAACTTTCTAAGAAATTGTTATATTTATTATAATTATTATACATATATTATAATTATTAATTATATCTATAATATGTACATATTAAACATATTAATTATATCTTGTACATATTAATTCTAGTACGTACATATTAAAAATGCATAAAATATACAAATTACCTGTGTAAACAATCTGCGTAAATAACAGAGTTATTAATACACATAAATAAATTAACACGAGGTATTCGAAAGCGAGGAAATAACGCAATAGAGAACAGTATGTAATAATTTTGGCGTGGGTGACGATGCGTAGGAAGCTTGCAAAATGAGATGACTACGATGGTGCAAATTCGTGACGTTAAAACGTCGTCTACAATACGCGGAGTAACTTTGGCGTAAGGACTAAAGTTAGAAATAAAAATAATTTATTTCGCTCACGCCTACTCTTACGCCGGGCTTACTCCACGTATTGTAGACGCTGTATACCTCATTATATTTATACCTTTTTTTTTGAAAATTCTAGAGCTCCGATTCCAAATAACCAAATTCTATAAAAAAATCTTTTTATTATTTAAGACTTGACTTATACATTTTTTGAACGGTTTCTGTAACGTTCAGATTTTGCAAACACATTTCTTATAAAGACAACCATTCACATAGGTAGACACATATTCGAGGGTGAAAGATAAAACTAAGAATAAGCACAATGAAGAACATATGTGTGCGAATACGATATAAAAATAACAAGAGAATTACTTCAAACATATTTCACATATTCGCGCTCTCATGCTTATGTTCCCAGTATTAAGTAAAAATTCACTGATTGAAAAATTACATAATTGTTAATTTTATAATTTGATGCGCTTAAACTCGCTCGCCACGTATACGACGTGGCAATTGGGTACCCTTAGACATGATGGTGACTTGTTTAGCATAAATAACACAAGTTAGTGTCCTCGAAAAGTCCTACAAGATACGCCTCGCTGGCTTCTTGAAGAGCTACTACAGCAGAACTTTGAAAGCAAAAGTTAGTCTTAAAATCCTGAGCAATCTCACGAACAAGTTGTTGGAATGGTGATTTACAGATCAATAATTCTGATAACTTTTTTGATAACGACGGATTTTACGAAGGGCCACAGTACCGAGCATGTAACGGTGAGGTTTTTTCACACCACCGGTATCCGGTAAACTCTTTCTTGCGGCTTTATTGACCAACTGTTTACAAAGCGATATTCCTCCTATCGATTTACGAGCAATCTGTTTGGTACGTGTCATTGTAACTATCTCTATAACAAAGTATAAGCGAACATAAAAACATCTCATGAAAATTGAGAAATGTTTATAACAATAACGGAATGGTAACTATATCAGAGTAATCACAAAATATATATTTTCTTGAACATGGTATTATCCTTTGAAATATATGCGACAGAACCCCACAACTAATTTTAATATATTAATAAATCTTTCTAAAGATCATGACTTTTATATAACAATAATTAAACTTTAATATATTCATCGCAAAGTGTATTTTAGCTAAACTTTTGTTCACACTGATTACATGATTTAATATTAACTCTCAAGTGACACACTAGTACGAATTCACACCAACAAAAAATTTAAATCCTGCTTTTTTATAGCAAGTTGCTGTTGCGGTATCTCTCCACTACGTTTAATCTATGTAGTGATGTGTAAACTATCCTACAGCAATAGTAGTAACCAAGCATTATTTGTGTCTTATTGTTAGCCTGAAAACGAAACACATCAGAAGTTGTTATCAGTGTGAATTTGAACTAGTGTGTCAATTTAAGAGTGTAGCATCGGTACCAAAAAAAATGAAAAAAAAATTGTTTGTCTATCTACAATTTTTACAGAGATTATCCGCAAGCGACGAAACGCGTAGAATCATAAATAGTATTGTAAAATATTTCGCGTTAGTTCGTCGTTTACGGAAACGCATCTTTCATTCTTTCGCTTCAAGGGAAGTGAAAAAGCGACAGCACGAGATATAGATATTGATTTCTGTGATGATTTTTCACAGAATTTTTAAAATTCTAATAAACAAACAGGCCATCTGAGATTATGTCGTTCGCGAAATCACTTTGAACTTGATAAACGTATATTTCTTACAAGATGTTACAGTAAAATTGGTACTATTCGCAATTCTTACAGAGATTACCGGCAAGCGACGGAACGCGTGAGATTTGGAATGTCGCGCGTTCCGTCGCTTGTAAAGATCGTCGATTGTAAAATATCTCGTTAATTCGTCGTTTACAGACACGCACCTTTCATTTTGCCTCGAGCGAAGTGAAAAATACAAGCGACGGCGCGAGGTATTGATTTCATTTGAGGCGAGAGTGAAAGTTCCGTAAACGACGAATTAATGAGTTATTTTACAACCGATGAAGCGAAAAGTACAAGCGACGGCGCGAAGTATAGATATTGATTCCTGTGATGATTTTTCACAGAATTTTTAAAATTCTAATAAACAAGCAGACCGTTCGATATTATGTCGTTCGCGAAATCATTTAAAACTTGATAACAGTAAAACTGGTATAATTATTCGCAGTTTTTACAGAGATTACTTCCAAGCGACGGAACGCATAAGATTTTATAAGCAACGGAACGCGTGAGATTTGGAATCTTACTTCGGAGTTTTACTATAACTATCTTGTAAGAAATATACGTATCAAGTTTTAAGTGATTACGCGAACGACATAATATCAGCTTGTTTAGAATTTTTTGAAAATTCTAAACCAGGATCCTGGTTGAGGTAATATTTTTCGCAATAAATTCCTTATTTAATTTACCAACATTAAACGATTAAAATTCGAAAGATGATTTTAATTCGTTGTTTGATTGCGTTAGGCCGACAACCCATATCGGCGCGCAAATCATTCATTGATTGGCTGAAAAGCCATTACGTGGCAAGTTTGCCTGTCAAATAATATCTTCTCATGTGGAATTAAAAAAAATGTTTACAAGATTAGCCTGTAAGAGTACGTGTTAAATTAGAAAAACTTTGAACATTAATAATTTTTTAATAACGCGAGGTATTTTCGAAACATTAGAAATGCTTAAAATTTGAATAAATAAGTAGATTCTATGATATTATGTCGTTCGTGAAAAGTTAGAAAAGCGCTGCGTATTTGTCCGTTTATGTTAAAAACTTTTTGTATCATTTCAGTGGGAGGATGGTTGTTAATCAATAATCTCGCCTGCTGTTTCTAACAATTTCGGAGTAAAAATATCTTACACGTGGGGACTTCCACTCACAGAAGATGATTGCCCAACTTGTCCTACATAACTTTTATGATTTAAATTTATTTTTCCTCTATTTCTCATTTTCTCTCTTTTATTTCCACTTCACTTCGTTTTCTTCTCCAATCTCCGAATATTTTTCTGATAACATGTCTTTTTTATAAGATGTGCCTGGATGTAGTTTTTATATGTTCTTTCTTAATTTTTTTAGACATGTATAATCTATTATTATATTACAAATAATTTTTCTCGCTAGTGAACAATAATCAACAACGTCTCTATATTTTCGACATGTCTGGCCAGTTTATTGGTATTAATCACAACGTTTCGGCCTCAGGTTTATTATTATTTACTGTTTATCTTTTGTCCTCTGTCACCTTATAAAGAAAAGACACATTTGAAGAAAGGACGTGAAGGAAGTAAAAGGAAAATCCAATACAAACCATAAAAGTTTAAATTGTTGGACGACATAATGTGAGTGAAAAAGTGTAGGAGCGTGAATATGTGAAATATAAATTCAAAGTCCTCTCGTTATTTTATATTCGTATTCGCACGCACGTATGACTTTTAGCAATCGTATTGATCGACACACTGAACACTGTCATGCGCACATTGTACACATTACATTACTATTGTACATATATATTTAATGTCCTCTACTTTAATAAATTTGTAGCTTATATCAATTTAATATCAATACTATCTCTTACATCTCTCTTTAAATCCTATATTTCCGGTGAGCTAGTCCGCGTTTCAAGAAAGACAGAGCGCTCTACAACTCTTTGCTCAATTTATTTGTAATTTGCATGCAGTTTAAATACAACTGTATTTTTTTAAATCAAATGATGAAATGTATATTAGGTTGAATTATCCACCGTTTTTTAAACAATATTATGTATTTAATATTATGTAATATTATATATTTATTATAAAAAAATACACATAAAAATTTAACAGAAACATGTTTAAATGACGATGATGATTTTCGACACGCATTTTTATCACCTAAACATAGAAGAATATTTTTATAAAACAAAAGTAAACAAAACGCCAATTTTTACTAAAAAAACGTGCCTACATGAATAGCAGATAATTATGCATCAACCCAATAATAACAGCGTTTCTGTATTTTTGACACGTCTAGCCAGTTTATTGGTATTAATTACAACGTTTCGTAAACATTAGTAATCAAGCGCAGAAATAGATGTAAAAACACAATAAATTAAATAAATAAAATAGAAAACTTACATATTATGTCATCATAAAGTTAAATCAAAAACACCGCGACATTATTTCGTGTAGATCGCATTACGATATGAAGACAGTTCGAATCGATACGTTAAAAAAATACAATCAAAGGAATAAAATAATAGTCTAAGAGCTGGCTACATGGGGTGCGACATGCCTCGGTGCATGAAATATTTAAAATGGAAAAGGTTCGATTGCTGCCAGCAAAGCGAAAACCCGACCGTCAGAAGGCGCGCTGGAAGCTAAGTGCGTGGGCGGACAATCAAACGTGTAAATTTTCCAGTTTTTATATTGCGCCTGAAGCCGTGGCTGATTTTCTTCTTAATGTTGAAAAAAAAGGACAGGAACTGCGAGACAAATTTCTTTCCGAGTGCGCACAAGATGATCGCAGATTTGAAACTGTTATAAAGCAGAATAAAATAATGAATTTTACAACTTGTAATAAAAAGCAAAAAATAACAATCAACCATAAAGTACAAGAAGTTCGCATGCAACGCGATTTATTCGGCCGACTGTTAGGAATTTCGATGGAAGGGGCGACAGATATAGAAAAAATGTTTTCGTTCCCGATGACTCCGATACCAACTTCATTATGTCATTTAGATGGCATGATTTGCAAAACCGAAAAATCGGCTATGATGAAAATTTTGCGAAATGACAGTGCTCTACCGAACCATATCGATGTTGTAATTGTTGATGGTTTTTTTTAATTCACTCAATGAAAGATGTGCCGCAATCGTTCAGCAATATTTCAAAAAAAATTTTGCAAATTCTTGCAAGCTATGATGCTTCATGTGTGCATGTAGTATTTGATCGCTACTGGTCGCCGTCTATAAAAGACTACGAACGTTCGTTAAGGGGAGGTTCTGACAGTACTCATGAGTACGTTATCTCTGGTCCGGACCAAGCTAGGACACATGATTTTGCTAAAGAACTGAGGAATGACAGATTTAAAGAAGCTCTTGTCCTTTTCCTCATTTCACATTGGCAAAGTAACGATGTAGCCGCTTTTATAGGCAATAAGACTATTTTATTAAATTTTATTAATTGTTATTCATTCAGCGTCGTTAATGGTAATGTTGTCAAAACGGAGACAGAGATAGATTTTTTTTGTCCTTCGCACGAAGAGGCCGACACTAGAATTATTTATCATGCGTCTAAAATAAATTCAGGTTCAACTGTTGTCGTAAAGTGCTCTGACACAGATATTGTTATTATTATGTTAGGTAATTTGCATAAAATAAAAGCAAAAATTTATATTGAATGTGGCGTTTCAAGAAGTCGGCATATTATAGATGTAAATGCACTTCATGAACTTTTAGGATTAGATTTGTGCAAAGCATTGCCGGGATTTCATGCATTTACCGGTTGCGATTATAATCCCGCATTTTTTAAGAAAGGTAAAAAGCGCCCATTTCAAATACTCGCAAAAAACAAGGAGTTTCAGCAAGCGTTCGCTAGTTTAGGAGATACGGGGATCGATATAGACAATACTTTTGCAAAAATAGAGGCATTCGTTTGCAGTATGTACGGATATGAGACACAAAAAAAAATCAATAACGTCAGATATCAAATGTTCCTCCGAAATTATAAAGTTAAAAATGAAGCCTTTTTAAAAGCAAATTTGAAAAACTTTGACGCTTCCTGCTTGCCACCTTGCTACACCGAGCTTCTACAGCAAATGAGAAGGGCACACTATATTGCACACTTGTGGAATAAGGCAACATTACGGGATCCAATTGAATTTGAGCCCGAAACATCAGGATGGACCTTAACTAATAGCAAATATGAATTTCTATGGTTTGAAGGCCCACAGTTGCCACCATCAGTAAAAGATGTCATTTTGGATAATCAGGATTCGGAAGGTAATTTTTGATTTGCGACTCTTCATGGTATATATGATTTATTTACTTTATTTAAATATTTATTATTTTCAGTTGATGACGAGGAATCTAAGTATGATAGCGATGAAGATTCGGAAAATGAAGAACATGCACAACATACAGAATATGAAACCGATTGATTATTTTAATATTTGCTACGAATAAAATTTATTTTTTTCTTATAAAAATTAATATCTTTTGAGTTGATTTCTGACATTTTAATAATATTTTCTCAAGTTCCCCTTAATTAATCAGGTAAATTGTCAGAAATGCTCTAAAATATGTACGGTGTGAAAATCAAAAGAAAAGCGCTCGATGCTGCGCCGCGCGCCGAAATACGCTCTTGCACTTTGCACCCGATTTTGTCATAATCTCTTCTACTTTAACTTCTGACATTTTGCATATACTTTGCTCTATACGTAAACAGTGTAAATTTAAATTGTCAGAAGTTTTCTTTAAAATGTAAATTTTCCGATATTTTTCGCAACTTTGGCAGCTTCTGACAACCTTTTAGCTTCCGCTTACCCTTCTGACAATTTTTTTACTGCTTTTTCTCATGATATCTATGTAAATCTCTTCGATATCTATGTAAATTTTCAGCCGTGCACATCGACAGTTTTTTTAGTTGGAAAATTTACACGTTTGATTGTCCGCCCACGCACTTAGCTTCCAGCGCGCCTTCTGACGGTCGGGCTTTCGCTTTGCTGGCAGCAATCGAACCTTTTCCAGGTTAAATATTTCATGCACCGAGGCATGTCGCACCCCATGTAGCCAGCTCTTAGACTATTATTTTATTCCTTTGATTGTATTTTTTTAACGTATCGATTCGAACTGTCTTCATATCGTAATGCGATCTACACGAAATAATGTCGCGGTCTTTTTGATTTAACTTTATGATGACATAATATGTAAGTTTTCTATTTTATTTATTTAATTTATTGTGTTTTTACATCTATTTCTGCGCTTGATTACTAATGTTTACGAAACGTTGTAATTAATACCAATAAACTGGCTAGACGTGTCAAAAATACAGAAACGCTGTTATTATTGGGTTGATGCATAATTATCTGCTATTCATGTAGGCACGTTTTTTTAGTAAAAATTGGCGTTTTGTTTACTTTTGTTTTATAAAAATATTCTTCTATGTTTAGGTGATAAAAATGCGTGTCGAAAATCATCATCGTCATTTAAACATGTTTCTGTTAAATTTTTATGTGTATTTTTTTATAATAAATATATAATATTACATAATATTAAATACATAATATTGTTTAAAAAACGGTGGATAATTCAACCTAATATACATTTCATCATTTGATTTAAAAAAATACAGTTGTATTTAAACTGCATGCAAATTACAAATAAATTGAGCAAAGAGTTGTAGAGCGCTCTGTCTTTCTTGAAACGCGGACTAGCTCACCGGAAATATAGGATTTAAAGAGAGATGTAAGAGATAGTATTGATATTAAATTGATATAAGCTACAAATTTATTAAAGTAGAGGACATTAAATATATATGTACAATAGTAATGTAATGTGTACAATGTGCGCATGACAGTGTTCAGTGTGTCGATCAATACGATTGCTAAAAGTCATACGTGCGTGCGAATACGAATATAAAATAACGAGAGGACTTTGAATTTATATTTCACATATTCACGCTCCTACACTTTTTCACTCACATTATGTTGTCCAACAATTTAAACTTTTATGGTTTGTATTGGATTTTCCTTTTACTTCCTTCACGTCCTTTCTTCAAATGTGTCTTTTCTTTATTATGGAATCTTCATTGTGTTTTAGCAATCGTATTGCTCGACACGCCGAATACCTATATAAGTCACGTGTACACATATTATATTACTATTTGTATATATTTAATGCTACTTTAATAAATTTGTAGTTTATATCAATTTATATAATAATTTATATAATATATCAATACTATCTCCCTTCATTTTTTTTTAAATCCTGTATTTTTGGCGAGCTAGTCCGTATTTCAAGAAAGATAAATCGCTGTACAATCTTTTTTGCAATTTTAATTCCATGCAGTTTAGATACAACTGTAATTTTTAAAACAAATTTCAACTTTTTATCGATACGTCTGGTCAATTTTATTAATTGTTAATTAACACAACGTTTTGATTTGAGTCCTTATCAAGTAAACTTTTACGTGTAACTCTATGGATGGAAAACGCACGTTGATATCTTGTTGACATTGCGCCCAAGCTACATCACTCTAGAAGATATTTCTTGTGCGTCACAGACTCCGTCAAAGTTAATGAGTAAAAATGGTGACATTTCTTCATGTGGGACACATCTTATTGTCTTAACGGCATTTCATATGTGAGGTGTAATTTTTAAAATTAAATAAAGAAATATACAATAATAAATTGTACATGTTTAAAGGAAGAAAAAACATATAAAAGCTATATCCAGATACAAGCACATTTCATAAAAAAGACATTCTATCAAAAATATATTCAATGGGAGAAGAAAGCGAAGAGGAGAAATAAAAGGGAGGAGATGATGTAAAGGAAAAATAAATTTAAATCATAAAAGTTCTATTGTTCTATTGTTGGACGACCACCTTCTGTGAGCGAAAGTCTCTACACGTGAGACATTTTTACTTCGAAATTGTTAGAAACAGCCAGCGAGATTATTGATCGACAACCATCTACCTAGTGGAATGTCACAAAAAGGCCTTTCGAAAATGGCGCACAGTCTGTACAAGTCCGCGCCAATATTTTTTTAATAATATTATTATTAAAATATCTCACTCTTTTAGCTCTTGTCGAGCATGTCACTCCCGCTCCTGGGAATACACAAGAGCTCAAAGAGCGGGATTTTTGATAACGAAAAAATATCGATGCGGACCATGCAACATTTCCGAAAAATTAATATAGATTGAAAAAAATACGCTTTTATAACTTCCTACGAACCTAACGCCGAAAGACCTAATGCCGAAGTTTTCGTGTGCAAATAGAACAGATAAAATCAAGTAGAAAAATCCTTTACCACTTGTTGTTTTTACAATAATTAATGAGAAATTAATTTAAAAAGATTAATTTAAAAAGATCGAATAGAAGCGCGCGATTGACCGATCTTTTTAAATTAATTAGAAAAGACCTCATTGCAAGATGATAGGAGCTGGCCGGCCGGCTGCGCGACGGGAGGAGCGCTTTATAAAGGACGAACGCAGATCCTCATGTCAAATTCTTCTCTCTCTCTCTCTCTCTCTCTCTCTCTTTCTCTTTTTCTCTTTGCATAAAAGAATTTTGCTATCCTTTCCACACCATCTTGCGGTAGATAGCATGGCGCATTTTTTTTTAAGTGGTATTTCCAGTAGGTCTAATCCTCTCTTATATTTTAATCTAAAAATTATTTGAAATGCCTTCTCGTAAACAGAGATCGGTCCTTCGAATAATATTGCGCGTATATGGTATAAAGTAGATCGCGGATCCTTGCTGTATTTTAAAACAAATATTCATTAACCTTTGATGTTAAATTTGACGACTGTATTTTATGCGTGACTGTATTTTACGTTTTATTGATTTAACGATGAAATAATTTGTTTGTCGCGCTGCGCGATAATATATATCTGTAATAACAGATTCTACACCACGAAATACGTATCTCATTGATTGTGAATGCACGTAAAACAGAGGCAGCAAATGTACGTTAAACGCATCATCAAAATGTTTCTTTATTTAAATCATAAATACAGTGCGTGTTTGATTGAGAAGTGAAATTAACATAGTATGAGTCAACATGTTAAAGATGCTGACAAATTAAAACATTGAGTTAAAACATAAAATTGAACGTTGTGATAATCAACACGTTTGACTATCAAATGCGCGTATATTATAGTTCATTTACTGAATTACTTCATTTACTGAATAATAATTGTAATGTTTATATAATATTAAATCTGCATTATCTTTTTGATTCGTGTGTAAATAGTGCATGTTTATTTGATCAATTTCATGTATAACTTTATTTCCATTTTCTTCGTCTGGAACATTAAAAATAAATATGGATATGTTTATTATTATTATTTATTATTTAAAGGGCATAAAACAATTTAATTAATTTTTAATCTGAAATGGTATCAAGATGGATTAACTATTAAATACAGGAAAATTGTTAAATGTTATGAATAACTGATTTTCTATCCATGCAAGAAGCATGATTTAATATAAATCATCATTTAATATAAAAATACTAGTCTTAAAAAATAGTAGACTCACGTCGATTTTAAACAGCTAAAAGTTAGACAGGGGTTATACGCCACTCTTTAATACTTACTTTTTTATGACAGACTTGGAGAAAGAAATGAGAAAATTAAGAGGGATAATGGAGAGGGAGATCTTTGCGCTGGTATAAAATAAAAATAAAATAAAATGAGAAACATGGGTGGAAAAGCATGGAGGGAGAAGTTAAAGAGGATTACTTAAATAAGAAAAAAATTAGTTCTAAATAACATATTTACAAAGAAACACCTTTATAGAGGTTTATAAAAAAGAGGTAGAAAGAATGAAGGAGACAGAATAAAGAAAAAATAAAAGAAGGGGAGAAAAAAAAAATAAATTTAAAAATTCAGTATTATACTTCAGCAAAAAATAATAGTTAAGACGGCGCATATTTGAGAAAAGATTAGGAGAGATTTAAGGATTGAAAGAGAGGAAAAGTGGATGGAGATGTGTTTGGTAAGTTTTAAAAGGAAGGAGAACATCGATAACACTTAGTAAAAGCGGAGGTATAGCGAGATAAATTAAGAAATAAAGCAGAAGAGAGAATATAAAAGTTTAAAAAAAGAAAAAGGACAATAACGATATACTAGAAAATGTTTAGAGAAAATGAAAGAGAGATTTTGAAGAGGTAGAGTAATCTCAAAGTGGGAGAAAGAAGAGAGAGAAAAAAAAAGAAAAAGAATAAAGGGAAGTAAAAAAGTATGTATTATATGTGTATGAGTGAGTGAGGAGTTAATGAGAGAGGAGGGAGAGCAAGAGGAAAAAGGAGAGAGAGAGGAGGGAGGAGAGGGAGGAAGAGGGAGGAGGAAAGGAGGGAGGAAAGTGTACTATAAGTATGAATAAAGATAAATAAAGATAGAATTGAATGGGAGTAATAAGAAACAAGGAAGTCAATTAGGAAGGTGAGTGTGTGTGCGTGTGCAGAAAAGTCTGACACACACACAGTTAATATTATTTTTTATTAAATTAAGGTAATATCTCCGCGACAACCTAAACCAAAAATTTCGTTCCATGTACATGTCTAAGAGATCAATAATTTAATTGGATCATCGTAGAAAAATCTATAAAACATATAATATTGGTTTGATACTAATGGATAATATAATATCATTTACCGTCGTAAAATTTTTTTTATTAACTATTTTTGTCACACCGATGGGACCAGACTTTTTGCTAGAACTATCCGCGCTGTTCCGTGTGCATGGAGTATCGATCAGACGGCTAACCGCCAATAACAGGCACTGAATTACCCGGTAGTGGGAAACACTTTCCCTCTCACGAAGTAATTCATAGTCGATCATTGTCATTAACTTTGACCTACAACCACGTATGAAATTCGTGATCAGATATTCGGGCCAAAATTGATTATCACGAGTCTGGCCTGTGGTACATTGGGTCAAATGTAAACATCATGGGCGGTTTTGTTTTCGTTTCGGACCCACGCTGTTGGAACTTGAATCGTAGGGCAAGGGTATAATAATGGTGCACAGCAACTAATAATGGTGTGTTTGATATGTATATAATTTGATTAAATGTTTCTTTTGTTCAAAATGTTTATTAATTATGTTATAAGACGAATTTTTTTGAAGATTATTTTTAAGCTCTACCAGTTCGAAATCCGCTTTGCTTTCAGACTTTTTGACATCTATATTACCTCCTTATAATTTTCTCTTATAATCCCCCATATTATATTCCTTCATATAATCCCCCAGCTGAAAATAAATATTACCGTGTAATTCTTCGATAATTTTCGCATTTTTAAATATAACTTATTTTTGTGTAACGTTATCTGTCTTCCATTCCACTATTGATCCACTGTTAACACGTATCCACATATTTCAAAGAGTTCAGTTATCATTTTTGCGAGTTTTGTCGTTCCATTTTTTATAAGTTTTGTCAATTTCTCAGAGATTTAATTTTTACATTTTTTAGTCTACTTAGCTTATTATATAGCTTTTTCGATTCGGTACTTTTTGATTGTACAATTCTAATCTAATTGCCTCTCCGTGTGTCATTATTGTCTTTTTTCTGCTAGTTAGTAAATTGAAACTCAATTTCTTAATATCCTTATTCTTCCCTGGTTTATGAGTATATTATTTTTATTATGTTTTCCTTCTTGTTAAATTATATTTTCCATAGTCATTATTTACTTGAGCTGATTATTTAGGGTATACAGAGTATCCGATAAATACACAAATCTTTGGTGTATTTTGTATTCTGATAAACTCCTCTCACTGCCAATTTCGTTTTTATGAAAAATTTTTGAAAATTTTTCATAAAAGCAGAAGAGATTGGCAGTTGGTGTAGAATAATTTTTTGATGCTTTAGGGAAGGCTTGATACTATTTGGCTGCGTATTTATTAAGTACTCTATATTCCAATTATGATTAGTCGGAGGATGATTAGTTCGTAAATTGATTGGCCATTATATTAGCGAGACTACAACGTCATTCTATTTTTGTCATTCAAACAACAAGGATGGAATGATGCGGTAAAATTAAGCAAGCTTCTCGAATGTGCCTTGAATACGTCAATAATTCCTAATGGGGGAGTATTACCGCCTCCTTAGGGGTAGTAGAAGAATTAAGGGAGGCGCTGAGAGAGAAAGATACACGGAAAAAAAATTAGCTATTATAGCAAAACTATATGTAAAATATGGACAACTAACTGTTATTTGCAGCGAGATCTATAATTTTGCAATAGTCAACTTTAATAAAAGGTTTTGCTAAAGTATTGACAAAGTTTTGTTGCTATTGCAAAATTATAGCTCTCGCTGCAAATAATAGTTTGCTGTCTATATTTTTGCTGTCTATATATTTTATAAATAGTTATAAGGAGTGTTAAAGAGACGTAAGAAAAAGATATAAAGGGAGTAAGAGCAACAGGTGTTGCAACAGGTTAAAGACATTCGAGACATAGTTATAGATTTGAAGATCTCTGTGAGTAGCTGTGGAAGATGCAAAAATAAAAATATTTATTAACACTAGATTGCCGGAGCGAGTCAATATGACTCATTTACAATTTTATTTTTTAATAAAAAAATCTGCGGAAAATGTATTTTAAAAACAGAATATATATGTAAAAATTGTTTTGAATAAAGTTTCTTTAAAATAAAATTTTATAAGAGAATATTTTATTCAAAAAATATATAAAGGGTTAAAATGGAAAATCGTAAATGAGTCAAATTCACTCGCTCCGGCAATCTAGTGTTAGTGTGCGTTGTACTGATACTACATACATACGTTATACATATTTAGTATCTCTTCGGTACCTTTCCCTCTGCCTTCTTCCATACATACCTCCACTATATGCTTCCATGTCTCCTCGTCCCAACCGCAAATTCTACACCTCCTGTCCTCCTCCCTCACCCAATACTTTCCCTCCCTCGGAAGAGGAGCGCTCTACAAAAGATGAACGCGGATCCTCGTGTCAAACTCTTATCTCTTTCTCTCTCTCTCTCTCTCTGCATAAAAGAATTCTGCTATCCTTTCCACACCACCTTGTGATAGATAGCATGGTGCATTTTTTTTTTAAACAATAATTTTGATTGCTTATCGACCCGTCTGGCAAATCATCTGCGTGCTATCGACAGATTTGTCGTTTCTTTGGAATGCAGAAATCGCCAACTTTAAAATCGATATCGATTTTAATTGTTTTGCCCCTAAATTAAATGAAGAATTTATTGCGAAAAATATTACCTTAGCCAGGATTCGAATTTGGAACTCTCGCATTCCGTGCGGTTGTTATACCAATTCGACCACCGAAGCATGTGATAATATTTATTGTAATAACCTGAATCCTGTTAACGTCTTTATTTTGGCAACATATAGTATATGTCTGGCAATATATAGTATGTGTCTGAGAAACGTTCTAGTAACACCATTATTTTGTTCAAGGTGAAAATTTAAACAAATTCAAACTCTATCCGCGCCAACCAAACGATTGGGTCACCTCGACCGCCGGGTCTTAATGTACTTGATTATTTTGTATGGGGTCACATCAAAGATTTAGTCGAGCACATGCGTGATGGTATGGAAACTGAAGTACGAAAAACAATTATTTTAATACCTTTTTTATGATATAAAATAAATTATATGCGTTGATGAAAATCAGCGCGTGTATTTATACACGTCACGAGTACACTTAAGGGTTAAGTCGACAGGACAGAAATTTAGTCGGACTGAGAGAATTTCAATTTCGTTTACATCTTGCGAAATTAAAAGACAAGGCAACGATAAAGATACAGACTTGCAACTTAAGCCGACGGCACACGGTACGATTTTTCGTAGTAGATCGCATACGAGTTAGCCACTACGCATGAGAGCGAGAGAAAGCGAGCGTCTTTCGCTCTCTCTCACTCTCGTGCTTAGTGGCTAACTCGTATGCGATCTACTACGAAAACTCGTACCGTGTGCCGTCGGCTTTAATCTCCGTAATATATTGCTGCGCGTCCGCGTCGTAAGAGGAATCGGTCACTCGCGGCGTTCGCGGCACGCTCCGCCAAGGCGGGAATAATCACTCAGATTATTGACAAGAACAAGAACTTTATTTGCGAACGGAAATACAAAGGCGACGGATTCAAGGCCAGACTCAAATCTGCTAATCGATTGTTAAACAGCCACGGCTCGTTGTTACGGAGCGCTTCAAGACTCCGTGCATAACAGGCGATCGACGCGGATGCAACAATATCATTGTTTTGTATTATTGTTATGATAATGTAGACAGGATGGTTTTATACCAAAAGCGTCGTTACACATCTTGAAATGATAATATATTACGGGATCAAGTTGCAAGTTTGTACTTTTACGGATAGTGTTACGATACCTACCTTTCGTAATAAAATCATAAATCAGAGTTGAAATCAAGTGCGTAACGATGCTTTTGATACCATCTTCGAGACACCACTACGCATCCCATTCACTCTGTAACAATGATACGTTATTAGGGTTAATGTTACATATTGTGTGTCTACCCCTAATGAGCGCACGTGGACGCTATTCCCTTCTTCGGGTCGATATTTGACCTAATTCTAAAATTTAAAATTTGTAACGCAATTACGGTTGATTAATTTTTTTATAAGAGAGACAGGAAAATCTTCAGGGAAGCCTGTGTCCCCAATAATTTTAACCAGATTTTCAAAGGGCTTAAGACGCCTTAATCCCGACACAATAGAAGAAAGGATCTTCAGGAACTGTAGACATATCTCCTTTATTGGAGTTCTCTTTGCGCACACTTGGTCCAGGATGACTAATATAATCGCAAGCGATTTTTTTTTATTCTGCGTAAAGTTACATCATTTGGGAAAAAGAGAAAAGAAAAGAAAAAATTGTGCAATTTGCTGTTTGTAACAATGTATCATTTTTAAAAAGCACTTGTGTTTTCTCTGTACAAATTCGTATAGAATATGAATCTTTTAAAAGGGATTAATGTTTTTTAAACTGATCATATATTATCATTGTATTATATTTCTCGATGTACTATGTGTATTATCTTTTATCCTTTTGATTTCCAAGTTTTATCTCGTGTCAATCAATATTTCCGTAACCGTTTCCATGGGATACGGTCCCATCTGTAGGGTCGCCAGGTAAATAGCCAGGGAGAAAGGTACAATTACAGTTAATATGTTGGAGAATGTGTAAAAGAGAAAAGTAAAATTTCGTTCGCACAGTGAATATTTGCGTGTGATTTATTCGATTTATTTCACTTTAAAAAATTAATTAATTCAGCTTCTCAAGCGTTGGCAAGAAAACTGGATCACCCTGTATACGAATTTGTCAAATTAGAAAAGATATTTAAAATATGAGATTCTATATACAGAAAATTATAGTCCAAAAAGCTATACAAACAATTAATTAAGAAACCAATTAGCAACTTTTATATAGCATAGCAAATCTGCTTAGTAAATTTAGTATATCAAGAAACACGATAATATTTTACGGCTAAGTATATTAGTGACGGGAGCGTGACCGTCCTATGCGAGCTGTCGAATTGAGACACAATTATCGGGTCTCAATAACGGCTGAACGCTCGACTTCATGCTGAATTCAATTGATTGCTCGAGATTATTTTATATAAGAAAAGTATCTTTATTTTTTCTTCTGTACAAACAGAGATTGTATCTGTTCAAATTAATTGAACAATTTAAAACGTTTTAAATTTATTTCTTATTTAGTTTAAGCAAAGTTTTCCAAAAAATTCTTTATCCTTTATACTAAATTTTATTATGAATTGATATATTACGAGATGAATTATATTTCAATCAATCTTGACTGTCATATTACGGTAACTTCGTTGGTTTAGTGTAGTTGATCTTGGTCAACTATAAACATGACATTTCAAGTAAGAAAAATTAATCAATTATTTATTTAAGATTATTAACTACAAATATATGATAATAAATACCAATTAAAATTTTTTAAATTTTGTATTGTTAAATATAATATTTAAATATAATTTAAATATATTTAGACATTTAAATCATTCTTATATCAGTTTTGTGTGACAACATTCTTTAATACAACATTTAACGTGGATTCATCTACTTAGTTCTCATGAAGGATTCACTCGAAACTTTGATAGGATGCAGAGATAGGTGATAGAAATGAATACTCAAAACTTCAAGATAGGTCATTGACCTAAATAAAGAGTAATCAATCGATGAAAATCATCATTTAATACGGGATTACATAGGGGTCATGTTCATAACGGTGGTCATTAGTGAATATTATTGGTTATAAGCGACAGATATCATTGGAAAAGAATTATGATAGAGTTATGAAGAATTCAATCTGCTAAACATTATTTCGTCGAGAAAATTGCATGTTATCAATTTTACAAAAAAGATTAATAATAGAAAAATTTAGTTGCAAATAAAGGTGACCGTATTACATAACACAAGATACTGAGCGTGCAACTTAGCAACGTTGCACTCCTCTATGATTTCCATTATCCCGCCAGGTTTAAAATCTATATCCGGATAAAAATAAAATAAATAAATAAATAATTTAAAAAATATTTTGTAGTGTTGTTTGCTATAATCAGATATTATTATATAATTGGGACTTTTATTACAACATCTAAATAACATAAATGCAATAGTTTTCCAACTAAGATTCTTTTTCTATGATCAAAAAACTGAGAACCCTGTGGCAGATCCCGCTAGGTATGGCCCGCCGCGGTGAATCCACCTTAAATCACTAGCAAGGATCATATAAAAAAAATTTGAAAGGGAGAGTAACGATGATGAAAGTGACACACATCATCGTTACTCTCCCTTTCAAATAACTCCCCTTTTCGTTACAATCGATCCTTGTGCGTCGCTGCGTACATTTGGGGGATGTAACGTTCTAGTCATTTCGATATGATGAAGCATTAAAGCTGTTATATCCGTCTCAAATATTTTTAATTTTTTTGATTTCAAAAAATTAGAAAAAGTAGTTATTATTATTATAGAATTTATTTAATATTTTATAATTGAGCTTTTCTGAAAATTCTGTAGAATTGAGATAAAGAAGGCAAAATGTCGATACGATCGTCGATTGCTCAGATCCATGTTAATTAGTACAACATTGTATAAATTTGGTCAAAGCAGTTGAAAAAAATTGGAATCTGTTTATTCTTAATCACTGACAAAGAAAATTTATTAAAATTTTCAAATTAAGAATTTTAAGATAACTTTATAAATAATATCATATCCTGTATAAGTCAATTGATTAATTAATATCAATTAATTATACGGTATATCTCAATACCACATCAATAGATTGCGAGCGCATTTGGTATATTAAAGTCGATGGATTTGAGCAACCGACCCGCGACCGTATCGACATTTACTCCGACAGTTACTTCAAGGGATAGTTAAAAATCGATATCCAAGTGTAAACAGTCTTATAATCCCACATCTATTTATGTCCCAAGTTTACTAAATACAAATCCGTAACAAAATTCCATTGTTTAAAGTCATATGTAGCCTTCTTTATCTCAATTTTACAGAATTTTCAGAAAAGAATTTTCAGAAATTTCAATTATAAAATATTAAATAAATTCTATAATAATAATAACTACTTTTTATCTAAATAAAATCTAAATAAAATAAAGTTTATTTCTAATTTTTTGAAATCAAAAAAATTAAAAATATTTGAGACGGATATAACAGCTTTAATGCTTCATCATATCGAAATGACTAGAACGTTACATTCCCTGGCCAAACACACGCAGCGACGCACGAGGATCGATAAATTGGCCAGACGGGTCGAGAAAAATTGGAATCTTTTAATTCTTAATTTGGTTAATTATTAGCTTACTTCTCGTTTTTTGTTGTTTCCATTTGCAATCAAGTTCGTGAGTATACAAAATAAAGCATTCTTACTTCGAAATTACTCGCTCCTCGTCTGAAGACTCATTTGAATAAATAAAACAGAGAATGTATACTGAAGTACGTTCTCTGTTTTATTTACTCAAATGAGTCTTTTAAAGGCGAGCTGTTCGCCACCGGCTTGCGAACGTGAGAATTGAAACCGAAAATTGTTTATACACTGAAAAAATGTCGTCCATGAATGACGTTTATTGACTTGAAATTCATTGATACAATGAACTTTTAATTAATATTATGAATATTACTTTGAATATTTTTCATTAGATAATAACTGTATTCATTAATGCAAAAAATCACTGTTTGTTAATATACTGTACTTGAATGTACCGTAACCTAATGTAACATTTAAATGATCCAATAAAAAAGTTCATTTTTCCAATGAACGTGTCATAGAAACGTGTTCATAGAAACAATAAACTCATTTTTTAGATGTGTACTCTAAAATTTTATAAAAATAATTAAATACATTTAACATATTAACGTATTATTTTATTAGTTAATAAAATTTGTACATTATCTCAATAATCGAGTTTGTTGTATATATTAAAGAAAATAATAACAAAATAATTTTAATACGAACAATTATAACAATATTCATTAATACAACAAATAAAAAGTAACTAAAAGTATACGTGATATTAACGAATGTTTTATTGTATAATGAAACTGGACATAGGCTGAATAAAATGTTTGTTAAGATAATGTTGCCACTTTATCAACTTATACCGATTTTCATATATTTTTACTTGCGATACACGCGATTACTTACGATTACTTATTTTGAGTATTAAAAACACTAACAACAGTGTTTTTAATACTTAAGATAGATAATTAATTACTAACGAATTTAATACTTACAGTAATAAGTTTATTTAAGAATCAAATACATTATTTTATAATATCAATAAATGTAATTGTAATGTAATTAAATAATTTATAAAATTAAGAAATATGCATTAATAATATGCATTAATAATAATAACATAAAATGTATTACTTAATTATATTATTCATTGATTCAATAAATAATAATTTTAATAAATGTTTTTTTAATTAACTTATAAAAACATTCATTGTTTTAATAAAGTTTTTTAATAAATCTACGAAAAAATTCATTACAATGCCGTAGTTAATCATTTTATAATATCAACAAACATGATCATAAAGTAATGAAATAATTTATTAAATTAACAAATACATACAGGGGCGTCCGCAGGGGAAGCAAGAAGGGACATTTACTCCTCCTGAAATCCGTAAACCTGGCCACGCACACTTTCTACAATGCCGTAAGTTAAATGCAATTTTCGGCCGGATAATAAAATTTTCTTTTTAATTTTTTACATTTGTTAATAAATAAAATATTTATTTTATCATATATGTATAATATATGTATAATAAATATATTAAATATATATAATATTTTATTGAGAACTTTTAGCTTCATGTATTCTTCTATTATTTGTCATACGTGTGCTTCTGAGGCTCCGCGTCGCGCTCCTTAGTTAACATTCGTTGATGTATTGCTAACGCGCGATCGATAAGCTGACGAGAGTCTCACGATCTGGCCGAAAGTTCAACTTGTAGCACGTCAAACATCAAACGAAGGTAATTTCCAAGATCTTTTAATCCTTTGCACTCCGTTGTCCCCTCTCAGGGGACATCGGTAGGTAACGTCTGGGATGGCGGGGGTGCAAAGGGTTAAAGTTCCGAGTGCAAGCTGGTGATTCAATTTTAAAACAACATCTAGAAGGAGGCACACGAAATGCGCAATATACATCTGCAAAAACCGAGCATAAAATAGATTTGCCGATTTGACAAATTAACTATACAAGAAGAATTTCTTCGTTTTATTGAGCTTAAAAAATTTGATGCTTAGTCTATTTCCGATACTATTTTAACGAAATGCAAAAACTTAAATTTAAACATGACATATTTAGTCCAGTAAGCGTACACGAAAAAAGGCCATTTGGAAACAAATGCAACTTAATAGATTTACATGAAACATTTTGTCTTTCTAATATCTTAAATTGAAAAGTCTACTACTTTATAAATAAATAAATAATAAAAATATCTCCTAAACAATTGATTTTTCGATAACTTTACAGATTAACGAGAGAAACCGAGATATTATGTAAAGAATCGTATATATTTTTAAAAAATGTATAATTTAAAAATTTAAAAAAAATGGTGATCGCTTTTCTATGATCTAGAAAAATTAATTTTTTCGAAAATTAATTTTACCATTATTTTACCATTGTTTCTCTCCAAATTATGCAACTTTTATCTGAATTATTTTTTAATTATTTGTGTTTTAAACAGGCTATAAGATTCTAGTGAATTGATTAAAATGGTCCACCTTGTATATATAGTTTATACAGGGGTTGATTTGTTGTATATACAGGGTGATTTTATATACCTTGTGTATACCTTGTATATACCTTGTATTTATCTACCTAAAATTATCAACCTTATGTCCTTAAAACCCTATGACCTTGTATTCTCCTGATTAAATTTTAAGGCGATTTTTCTCTTTCCAAATTTTTGTTTGAAGCTTATTTTGAATTATAAACAGAAATAGTCAACTAATCACGTACCGAGTGTACAAGAGACAGGTAAAGACGACGCGACTCACTGTCAAATGCGGTCACGCTTACGCGGGGTGGCTGTTGGAATCAGCTGATAGCTGCATGCAGGCATGTACGAGATAACGCATTCTTACTTACGTTTAATTTTATCTCGCAGAAATTTGATGATTTTGAATTATTTTTGCTTTAGTTTCTTGAAATGCATAAATTTGACTTTCTCGATAAATCGCAGTTTGAAAGTATTTATTACTATTAGTATTTATTACTTCTTCTTTCTAGGCCTGTTTCATTCACCACTTGTGCCTCTTCGAGGCCACAATGATAGTTCTGAGCATTCTTCTTTTTTACAATAGCCAGATTGCTAGCCACACCTATAAGCCTCTATTTTTTTATTTGGGTTTATTTTTTATTTGAGCTGTCATCGAGTGACGTAGACAGAGGTGTGGCGATCAATAGTGAAACAGTCGAATAAACAAACAGTTCCTCTGATTTGTACCCGGATTTTATTAAAACAACACATATATCGCACTGAATCACGGTCGCCAGTATATTTACTACTACTGGTATTTATTAAATGTGTGTGTGTGTGTGTTTGTATGTGTGTGTGAGCGTGCGTGCGTGAGCGCGCGTGTGTGGTATTTATACAGGTTTAATCGTTCCATTCGAGTATAAATATATCTCGTATAAGAGAGGTGAGATAGAGAAAAATGTTTTCACAAAAGTTGTGGGGTTTCGAGGGGGAAGTGTGACCTTGATCTTGATCCCTATGACCATCTTCAAAGTCATTTTATGTCATCCTTATTTTTTAAAATAGAAACCCATACATTTTTTAACAGATTCTTAATTTACGCAAAAAAATAAACAAATTTTGTCTGAAACATTTTTTTATTTAACCATTATTTTTAAAGTTATTTAGTAAAATTTAATTATATTATTGTATTTTGTTTAATTAATTATTAAAGAATTAAAAGCTAATAATTTATGCAATATTTATTATTATTACAAAGCATGATTGCAATGAATGAATAATTGCGTGTCTAAGTAATTTTATGTTTCAAAACAATTTGATAGTTTATATTGATTTTTTGTTTCTAAATAAATGGGTGTTAGAGATTACATTGTTATTTTTTATCCGGTTCTTATGAAAAATATCTGTTCCATTTGATTTGTTCATGTTCGATTTCTGTCACATACGCAAACGCACACATATTCATACACATGCACACTCTCACTCAACTATCAAAGCATGTAGCAATGCAATGTAGCAATAAATTAAAGTAATAGAGACAAATTGTTCTCATATAATATAATATAATTTCATTATACAAGTCGTATAGTCTTGATCCGGAAGAGCGTTGCTGGTTAGCCTGACAACGTTACATATCTAGTTGGGATCAGGGAGGAGACGGGAGGGACTCTCCAGATGAGAAATGAGCTTTTCTTTCTCGTCGATCGACCCTCCTGTCCTACAGGGGAAGATGAGGCGAGGGAATTGAACGATCGGAGTCGAGTGATACCGGTGAAATGCTTAGTTCAATCCCCCGAAAACGCAAGACAAGGGCTACCGCGGGGATAACCGCTCTAATAATAAAAATAAAAAAAAATAAAAACTAATAATAACTTTTCATCTCTTGGAGACAGAGATACCCATGAGGATTTCCCTCGTGTTACAAAAAAAAGGTTAGGTAGCCTTCATATTTGCGCACACGCGCCCACGCACGCACGCACGCACGCACACACACACGCACGCACGCTCCTGACAAACAGCATTACACGTGCGATCAGCTCGGCCTTGTATGGTGTGAGAAGCCCTAGGCGGCTACTTTTCCGTCGCTTCGGAATCTGCCCGAAAGTGCAAAGTTTTCCGAACACTGCTATAAGCTATGTAGCAAGAGAGAAAAAGTAACGAGCGAAAAGAAAAAAGAGCTACAGCCTACAGAACTTATGAAGCGAAAATTTTCTTATAAAGAAAATCTTTTTACAGGGTTAAAGATCTTGAACGTAAAATGACACGTTATTTACTTACTAATTATAAAAAATTGTACTGTTAAATAAATATGTATGCGAATGTCTCGTATTTTAAAGAATGGAAGCATTGTATCTCCATGTACAAGTAATTATTTTAAATCAAATATGTTCTTTATTCACACAAACTTCACGCACGCTTAGAAATCTAACAACGCCAAGTATTTAATAAACATAATAAAAGAATTAAATGTCATGATAAAATAAATGTTTTCAAACTAAACTTTCTCTATAAATCAGATAAAGAAATATTTTATAATTATTTTTTACAACTTTTAAGGATTAAATTAATCTTAATATAAATTCTTCAAAATTTAAATTATACGATTATAAAAATTTTTATACAATTCTTTAAAATTATATAAAATATAGAATGCGAGCCGCGGATTTGCTACGTGTCGATGGTACATGTGTTTGACACGAGATACTACCCAGGGATCATTTACGTGACAATTACATAATATTCTATATACTATAGTATGTATATGTATAATAAATATGGGATCATTTACGTGACAATTACATAATATTCTATATATATATGTTACAAATCATTAAAACGAAACTATAACGTATCAGTTATATCAATAACGTAATAAATCTATAATTGTTACATATAATTATTATGTAATTTTGACATTATTTTGTTATGTTACATTTATGTAATTTGGTGAAATGTGTATTCTCTAAAAACTTCATAAATGCTAAACTTTAATGACATTATTGTAATGTTAAATACGTGACATTTATTTTTTATTTATTTTTGTGAATGTAAATGTGAATGCTCTAAAAACTTCATAAATGCTACGTAACTCTGACATACTTAATAGTTGTAACATTATATTAAATGTTATGTATCAATGGCTGCATTCCGTTTCACGTATATTCGCGCATTTATCAACAGTACACGTTACGTATATTATACATTATGCGCGCATAATGCGCATTATGCGTGAAACGGAACGCAGCCAGTTACATATTATACACAGGCATAATGTTGCTGACATTTCCATTTAAACGTTACTTAATAGTTGACAATGGTTATAGAACAGCAAACAGTTGTTTTGTAAATGTTCTGTAAAACTTACAGAACAGTGTGTATTTGGGTACCATGTGTGTGTAAATATATAAAATCAATACGATGACGCCGTTTTTTACATTTTATGTTTTTATTATTATATCAAAAATAATTGAGAGATTCGCAATTGAATTCGTATTTACCTGTCAGTTGTTATTATCTTTTTTACATTTTAATTTATTATTATGCGTTCCGAGTTTTAATTTATTATTATATATTATATGTATATTATATGGGTTTCTCGCGCGCGTGTTAATTATTTTTTTTTAACTTTTAAGGATTAATTTAATCTTAATATAAATTCTTCAAAATTTAGATTATACAATTATAAAATTTTTTATACAATTCTTTAAAATTATATAACATATAGAATGCGAGCCACGGATTTACTGCGTGTCGATGGTACATGTGTTTAACACGAGATACTACCATGTGTGTGTAAATGTATAAAATCAATACGATGACGCCGTTCTTCACATTTTTATTATTATATCACAAATAATTGAGATTCGCAATTGAATTTGTATTAACCTATCAGTTATTATTATCTTTTTTACACTTTAATTTATTATCATGCGTTCCGAGTTTTAACTTATTATTATATATTATATATAGGTTTCCCGCGCGCGCGTTAATAATGTTATAATTAAATTATACAAATACTTGCAAAACTAAGAATATTAAATCTTTTGCGATATTTTTCTGGGTAATATTTTGAACAATAGCTCTTAATAAATAAATAGCGATTTATATGTAAAATGAAAAATACAGAATAAATAAATATCAATATTTCTCATCACCGAGCAAACTTATATATCTAATAATTTTTACAAATCTTATTTTTTGCTTCATGTTTTAAATTAGATCTACAGAGAGAATATTCTGGCATTAGTTACAATTTCACTAGAACAACAGTGATACATCGCAATTGATATGCTGCATTGACTGAGCAATTGATTTGACTGTATGAGCAAAATTTTAGTGTTCTTTAGCATTTTAATTTTGAGGCTTTCGCCGTTGTTGACATTGTCAAAAGACATGGTTTCCGGATGGATGCCGCGTAAGTTCATAGCATTACGCGTTTCGCATCGTAGTTGTATCATACGTCGTAGTTGTATCATATTGTGTCGAAGCTCCCCTGATGAACTGTATCATCTGGGCACCCATTCAGAACCCATGTCTTTCCAGAACTCATTCTTTATTTTTGTTTTTCTGTTTTATTCAATGAGATAAGGAAGAAGCTTATTGTTTATGAGCAAAAACTTGAACAGGTTTACATTAAAGTTTAAACTAACATTCCTCAGGTGTTACATAACTGAGGTTTATATATATATATATATATATATATATATATATATATATATATGACTTATAATAATCTTATAATCTTACATTTTGTTATGTTTTATATAATAAAATTTCTGCACTTAACTGTTTTTATTTTATTGTAATTATTGATAAAAATCAAACTTTTTAATTAAAAAATTGGACTTTTGAAATGTGAAAGTTTAGCGATGAAACCGCGAAAAGTATCGTTTCGCAATAAACACCCGGCTGGATGCCGATCGATCGAACGTCAGTCAGGCGAGAGAAGGGCAGACGGTGCGTCCACTTTTTTTTCGTTTTAAAATCACGAGACGAGAGAGACGTTCGAGGGCGAAGGCACAGCGTCACATTATATCCTCTTAAGTGTCGAATACATCCTCTTAAGTTTTGAATACAACCCCAGGCACTCGCATCCGATGAAGTAACCCTTCTGAAAGAATGTGAATGATGATTTTTTCTAGGATTTTTCACATTCGATAGTAGGTCAACTTCTCGACTCCGTATCAATCTACTACGCCTACAGAATACTAATCCGATCTTTTCGAGTCGAAAGAAGGTAGAAAGTTATCCATCGAATGATTCTCGGCATCGATTTAATCCTGAGCGATATACCATATCGATATTACAAACGGGATAAAATGTTTTCTGTTGTCTCTCCGGTCAACTTTGACCGACTCGTTTTTACGTAATATCGGTTTAATATCAGTTTATGTAATATCAGTTAACGGAAATGTTTTCCATTTTCGCAGAGAATTCTCGGTTTACAATCAGTATTGACGTTCCATATACGCATCTCTAATCGCATTTAACACGCATCGTGACCAGGTCGTAAATTCGCAGTTCGCAATTCGTGGGCGTATTCATATCACGAACTTTTGAAATAATTAGAATCGCGTCAATGCACGTAAGCCCGTTGTAATTGGAAGGAAAAAGCCGATTTCGTGATTCCGATAGGTCTGCTCATCGGAGCTCACTTTTACCACATATCAAAATATTGGAATCCTGAACAATAGCGTGTTAAGCATATTATCAAAAATATGCATATCAACACCAGGCTTTGATTGAACTGCGCCATATAACGACCAATGACGCACCACTGTTGTGTACATCAATGACCTTTGATTGTGGCTCATTTTAACAAAAAGCAATCGACATTTGAATGTCAAACGTACACTGCATGTTATTTACGCATACAAGGGGCTTACATTTTTTTTCTTTGTCTAATAATATTGTCTTTGTTAGATAGAATGTCATTAGACAATGCGAAAGTGAGAATAAACGACGCGTTGTTGAGCGAATCTCACAAATTAAAAAAGAGAGAATTCGTAAAACGGACATAATAAAAAGAATAAGAATGGCCGAGCCACGCGTCGTTTAAGTTCGGCTTTATTGAAAAGAATACGAATAGTCGAATCACGCGTCGTTTAATTCCATCTTAAGAAATCCGCCTCCAATAGTCGGTAGATTTCTGATTCGAATCTTGGTCGAGGTGATATTTTTCAGTGATAAGTTCTTTACAGTAATTTAAATAGGATAACAATCTAGAGGGTAAAAAGGCCAAATATTTAAGAAACGAACAAACAATTAGATGACATTAAAATTATAATTAAATACATAATTATATTCATGGAGTTCTTCATCAACCCGCATGAAGAATTATTTTACTAAACTGTACATATAAATCACGCTCATCTTTTGAACTAGAAAGATCAGAAATCTTTACATAATATTTAACGAAAATGATAGTTCGGCAGAAGGTATGATCATCATAAACATGACACTGTGGTTCTTGAAACAGTATCGTATGTATTATCTAGTCATGCGCATTTCGCTGTCAAAACGTTAGCAGATAAAGAGGAGGTAACATGAATGTCGATACGAAAATTAGGTTGAAAAATACTTTGGTTACCAATTAAATTTATCATACATTACTATCAGTTTACAAATACTAAATCGCTGTATGAAGCTCTGCTTTCAGAAAAAAGTCAGACTGCGCAATTTGCACTTCCATTTTGTAAAAAAGTTGTTTCGCTAGTGAATTTGTATGACAGCAAGGATATGAATGCAAACTCAATGAATGGTTGCGTTCAGTAGATATTTGTGTTTAAATTACATGCAAAAAAAAGATTATACAACAATTTATCTTTTTTGAAACGCGAACTAGCTTATCGGGATTACAGAAAATACACAAGTATTGAAAACTACAAAATTAGTACTATTAGTAGTGTTGCATCCGTTCTCGCCATCCGGTGTGCTTCGTTCATGGAGCGTTCCCCGGCAACGAGCCGTCGCTTCCCGTGCAGAAATTTCTTAGGGATTCCCAACTTCCGATCAGATTCCAATAGGGAAGTGCTATGGGTGCTCCCCAAATGAGGTGTCCTTAATAGAATCCAGATATAGTCTGGATGATATGTCACAAGTATATATTTCATAATTTTTATAATGGATGGCGCTGATGTAGCATGACCGTCCAATGAGTTACACATACGGAATCCGATCCGAATCAAGAGCGGATACTTTATTTATTGCTTTATTAATATATGGATAAAAAAATAAATAAGCGTGAAAAAACCCGGATGCGAGTACGTCGTCATCGCAATGTTCACCGGGAAGTTCAACTTGAAGTACAACATTATGCTGAAGCAAAACTACTACTACTTCAACGGTTACAAGTAAAATAAGAAAATTATAAATTTATTTCTAACTTATAAATATCACAACTTATTATCGATAGTAAAAAACAAAAAAAAACATAAAAAACATTTTAAAAAACATAAAAAAAGTATATATATATTTATATTACATAAAATAAAAATGGGGGAGTTCCAGGTTCGAATCCTGGCTGAGGTAATATTTTTCGCAATAAATTCTTTATTCAATTTACCAAACATTCAAAACGATTAAAATCGAAAGATGGTTTTAATTCGTTGTTTGACTGCGTTAGGCTGACAATCCATGTTCGGCGCGCAGATCATTTATTGATTGGCTGAAAAGCCTTCACGTGGCCAGTTTGCCTGTCAAATAATACCTTATCATGTGTTAAAATAAAAATATATTTATATTTTACATTTTCATTTTTATTGCATTTAATTCAACGTCAAAATCCCTAAAATATTTGATTAGGAATCCAATTAGTAACGAATGGATCCAGATCGGAGATCCCTATTAGAATCCAGTTTACCAGCGTTACATTTCAGTTATAGAATCCGATCCGATATCGCACTAGATCCCGATCGTGATTTCAAGATGCTACTCTGAATCTAGCTGGACCACTGACAAAATTTCTGCACGGGTTGTTAAACGACCGCGACTGCTAGTGTGTGAGTGCCTGTGTTGGACCTTTCCAGCGCGGAGGCGCAACAGTATAATATGTCAGATGGTGAGGTTTCACGTGTAAATGCATGCTATTGAACATCAAAATATGTGATTTATAGTTCAAGATCATTTGAAATTCGTTACTCGCTATTTATAGGAGATTTATAAATAGTGATACATTAGTCACATTCAGCAAACTATAACTGTTGTAAAACAGTTTTCAATTTTCTGCTGAACAATACTTAATTTTCTGTATTGAAGAAAACAAAGTGTTTATGAAATATGTATAAATTAAATATAAAATCTATCGCGCCAAATTGCAATAAAATTGTTCATGCGTAATTTAGGAAAATTAATTTGCTGTTTGCGTCGACTATACGTATGCTTTGCACATATTTACTAGAGGTAGCCTTGTTTTAAAACACGTTGTACTTCTATGCACTTTCAGTTTACTGACAAATATGGCGACCGCTGAGTAAATATGTTATAATTCAGCGGAAAATTAAGTCCCGACAAGCTAGTCGCGTTTCAAAAAAAACAAATTATTGTATAATTGTTTTTTTTTTGCATGTAATTTAAATACAAATATAATTTTTTAAACCAAATAATATAAGTTTGTGTATTTTTTTTATTATGTTTTAATAAATTAAGTCTAATGTTAATGTGTTTTTTAACGATATGTGGTGGGAAACAATTATTAATTAAAATCTCTTCTACAACTTTAATGTTAGTATTATGGAATTTATCATATGCGAGAGTAAAATTGCTTGATCCATCAAACAAACATCAAGGTCCATTAGTCGTTTATTACAATGTCGGAAATGATAGGTGATAGCGGAGAACCTCGTTTTAATCCATTAAAACATCAAGCATTAGAGGGAAGCATAACTGACAGGGAAGGGAGCGATGGAAAACGCCGAATTGTCATTCCATATATTAAAGGTTTAAGCGACCTATGTAGAAACTTAGTGAAATTTGGAGCTGACGTGATCAGCTGACGTTGGAGTTATTATTATGATTCAGATAATAGTAAAACGAATAAAATAATAAATAAAATCATATATTATGTATGATTAAATAATATATTGTTACTTGTATAATTATTTAAAATTAAATACACATGAAATCTAATATTTAAAATGACTTAATTTTAAAAAATTTGAGGTAAGCGCAAAGATTAAGAATATATTCATATATAACAGTATAACTGCTTATACTGAATATTATATCTTTTGTTCCAAAACGAAATTCACCACTTTATCCTTTCTTGATTTCTTACAAAGAACCAGGACTTATGTAGAATAACAGTCGGGAATTGAGAAGTAGAGAGAAGTCTCTTGGGACTAGGGATCGCTCCACTTTCATACAGAGCTGTATACATTACCCTGTTGCTTCTATTCTGTCCTGAGATTTCTACTACGAAATTTAGAAATCAATAAACTTTTGCTCAATTTGGTAAGTGTGGGAGTTATGTAAAATGTATAATATATACAAGGTAATCCCTTCGCTATTTCTAGCAATTAGATTATTATCATATCTACACGTGAACAGATTAATTGCAAATATCTGAATTCTTTGATCTGAAATGCAAATATCTGAATTCTTCATCTGAATTTGTGTTTAATTGATAATTTGAATTTAAATTATATAGAAATTATATAGAAAGGTATTTTTTACCCTTTTTCTACATGTTCTGTTTTTTTTTTCATATGAGTAGAAATATTACGCAGAATGACAAAGTAACAAATTTACGTTTAACAAGTTTGCATGTGTTTGCATGTTTAACAAGTTTGTCATTATTGTCGTCTACCAACGTGAAATCAATATGCCTGTCGTGAAATCAATATGCCTGTTCATGTTTCCATTGTATTGGATGGCACAGTTCTCTCATTAAAGAGCCACTTCCCATCGAAACGATATCGATCGACTCGACTTTCTCACTGGAATTAATGAAAATGATTAGAGATATCTCCAATGTTTCTCCATGATGATGTCTTTGCTACATCTATGAGCATATTACGAAACAATTATATTTTCCAAAAGAAAGTACGTGTGTGCTTAGAGTTTCGGCCAGCTTCAGCTAGTTTCAAGTAGAAAAGAGGATTACAGAGGTACCTACATATATACCTTGTCAAGGGGCAGCAACAGCATCCCCTAAATCTATGGTGGGAAACAGTTTGAATGTTATAACAGCTGCTTTTCGGTGTATTCAAAATCGAAAACATTATCGGGGAGAAATTCATCGCCGTAAGAGATACATCTGTTCATAATTATGTTAGAAAATCATATTATACTATTTTTGAATATAATATAATATTTTTAATATTAAAATAAAATGATGAAGAAATTAGATAATATATATAAGTTTTATTTTGGTTGATTTTGGCAACTTATGATTAATGATATCATTACTTAAATATACACGGTTATTGAGGGAACTTCTGCAAAAACTTATAGAACGATAGAAAAGACTGAAATAAAGAAAAAAATTCCATATTATTTTGCGGAAGTTGCAATAATAAGGAAGATATTAGTTATTAAAGTAGAGCGAATAAGAGCGCGTTGGGACAAGTCCGAACCGCTCGAACCATAGCACGGTCCAATGTATCTAGCATTGGCTGCCAGCGCGTAGGAAGGGCAAGGAGAGGAAGCGCGAGCTATTGTTCTAATGATTAATTCTCAACCGTTTTCTTTCATAAATGCATTATTTGCAGTATTAAATTCTGTTATTGTTTTCTTTTTCACGAATCGTGAATTAACGAAAATCAATCACGAATGATTCTTAATCTTCTTGTATTCGCAAGTATCTTATTAGGGAATTACGATGCGTCTATGATAATTATAATTAGATCTCAACGTTATGTCAAATATCATTGAAATACAGTTGACAACAAAGGAATTTTTCATAATTATGCGATAGAAATATTTAAGTTTCTCGTTGCTGAGGAGAAAAAGCAATTTAGACGGCTAAAAAAACACGTCTTTTTCGGGAATTTATTACGAAAAATTTAATAATTTTACAAATCTCACACAGTTGTAATCAAAAGTTTATAGCGGCCATTGACGCTTCGGCACGACGGGGTGACGTGCGGGGAGACGTGCGTGGAGACGTGCGGGAAAAGTGACGTAAACACTGACAGCGGCGCGCTTTCTCTCTTTGTATCAAATATCAATTCGGTAGATTTAGGAGATGCTATTGTTGACAAGGTTATATATGTATTTCTTATTGAATTCCAATCCGAATTTTTTTCAAGGGATGTTGAATGGAGCTGAAGATAATTAACTCTGAATTGAGCATGAGGGAAAGTCAAGCAGGAAATCGAGGATTACTCGTTTCATTTCACTCATTTCAGAATACAAGTCTTACCAACATATGAGCAAAATAAATAAACAAAATTATATACAAAAAGTTAATAAAGATACTGTTTTCTCTCTAAAACTGATGTAATCTATTTCAAGCTGTTGCAATAAATGTTACAATAAAATACTTACACTAATATCAAAGATTATAAACACTTTTTCTGTAAATAATTTGTTTGCAAGCAAGACTTTCTATTTGAGGCGAACCAATCTATTCTCATTATATCACACTTCCATTGTTTCGAGCTATTGACATACCATGAAAAAGATATGACATATTTTTGAAAAAAAAAAAATGTAATTTTGTAATAAATGTCTTATTTATTTCATTATTATTTTATGCAAAGTAATAATTAAAAAAAAATATTATAGAAAATCTTAAAAAAATTACGAATCAAACTTTACAAATAAAGAAACAAGAAAATCTCTTGGCGATGGCGATGATAATAGTTTTTCTCTCAATTTTTCTCCAATAATGTTTTTGATCCCGTCGGATATGCTAAGAAAACAGCTGTGTTCAAACAGATCGTGACTCAATAACACTCAATAACACATGTACTACGCAAATACAGTTTCTCTTCTTCTTCTTCTTATGACGCTGTCTCCTTTTAAAAGTTGGCGATAGCTCGTCAATTTCACAAATTATTTCTAGCAAGATACTACTCTCAGTGGTTTGCCGTTGCCTTCCGAGAGGTGGTGATCGAATAAAAACCGACGATGTTTGGTCGGATTTAAACTCGGATCTTTGGCTCGTTAAGACAGTGTACATTTCTTTGAGCCACGATCGCCACAGTTGTAGTTTCTCACGGTAGTATTGTTAACGAATACATGTGAATAAATCTGAATCGAAACCAAATATTTATCTCTATATTTATTCACACACATTAAATAATAAACATCTACATTAATAGCTAAAAATAAATAATAATAAAATAATAACAAAATTTTAAAATTATTTTGCAAGTTACGTTTGCAAGTTAAGACCGTTTCTGATAAACAATCAGTAAGAAGAAATTACTAATTACAATTAGATTGGACCAATAATATTTGTGCCAATAATATTATTTGTGTGAATCAATGTACATTTACTGCCTTAGCGGAGTCTTAGCGCCATTACCAACGGACTTAAAACGCAATCTTAAAACCCAAAGTGGAAATATATCACATATTATATTAAATTTCTGTGATTGGTTTGACGAGAGATGTCGGGAAGTCACAGATAAAAAAGTAAGACAACATAATGTAACAATGGAAATAAAAAAGCGAATAATGATAGCAAATAAGTGTCATCATGGACTTTCCAAGTTTATATGTGGGATTAGCTGTCGTGGAGCACTAAAATTAGATTTTATAAAACGCTTATCATTCCAGTCCTAACATACGGCTTTGAAACATGGACCCTTACAAAAGGGGATGAAGAACTTTTATCAATTTTCGAAAGGAAGGCGAAAAATATATGGAGCACTCGTAAGGGGAATGATAGATATATATAACTTTGAGTTTGACAACTTAGTGCAGGCAGGCAGGAAATACGTAATAACCACATAATAAAACTTGGAAGGCTGAGGTGGACGAGACATGTTGCCAGATATAACAGCGAAGCACCAGGGAGAACTTAGGATGCGTAGTAGACTTAAGCTGAGGTGGAAGAATGGTGTGTCAGAGGATGCAAAAAAATAGCGGCACCGAATTGGAAGATACAAGCAAGAAACCTGGACAAGTGGAAACGGAGGCTTGAGAAGTTTGAGGATCTCACATAAGGCTGTATAGTCTAAGAGCTGTCTACATGGGGTGCGACATGCCTCGGTGCATGAAATATTTTACCTGGAAAAGGTTCGATTGCTGCCAGCAAAACGAAAGCCCGAAGGCGCGCTGGAAGCTAAGTGACAATCAAACGTGTAATTTTCCAACTAAAAAAACTGTCGATGTGCACGGCTGAAAATTTACATAGATATCGAGGATCATGAGAAAAACAGTAAAAAAATTGTCAGAAGGGTAAGCGGAAGCTAAAAGGTTGTCAGAAGCTGCCAAAGTTGTAAAAAATATCGGAAAATTTAAAGAAAACTTCTGACAATTTAAATTTACACTGTTTACGTATAGAGCAAAGTATATGCAAAGTGTCAGAAGTTAAAGTAGAAGAGATTATGACAAAATCGGGTGCAAAGTGCAAGAGCGTATTTCGGCGCGCGGCGCAGCATCGAGCGCTTTTCTTTTGATTTTCACACCGTACATATTTTAGAGCATTTCTGACAATTTACCTGATTAATTAAGGGGAACTTGAGAAAATATTATTAAAATGTCAGAAGTCAACTCAAAAGATATTAATTTTTATAAGAAAAAAATAAATTTTATTCGTAGCAAATATTAAAATAATCAATCGGTTTCATATTCTGTATGTTGTGCATGTTCTTCATTTTCCGAATCTTCATCGCTATCATACTTAGACTCCTCGTCATCAACTGAAAATAATAAATATTTAAATAAAGTAAATAAATCATATATACCATGAAGAGTCGCAAATCAAAAATTACCTTCCGAATCCTGATTATCCAAAATGACATCTTTTACTGATGGTGGCAACTGTGGGCCTTCAAACCATAGAAATTCATATTTGCTATTAGTTAAGGTCCATCCTGATGTTTCGGGCTCAAATTCAATTGGATCCCGTAATGTTGCCTTATTCCACAAGTGTGCAATATAGTGTGCCCTTCTCATTTGCTGTAGAAGCTCGGTGTAGCAAGGTGGCAAGCAGGAAGCGTCAAAGTTTTTCAAATTTGCTTTTAAAAAGGCTTCATTTTTAACTTTATAATTTCGGAGGAACATTCGATATCTGACGTTATTGATTTTTTTTTGTGTCTCATATCCGTACATACTGCAAACGAATGCCTCTATTTTTGCAAAAGTATTGTCTATATCGATCCCCGTATCTCCTAAACTAGCGAACGCTTGCTGAAACTCCTTGTTTTTTGCGAGTATTTGAAATGGGCGCTTTTTACCTTTCTTAAAAAATGCGGGATTATAATCGCAACCGGTAAATGCATGAAATCCCGGCAATGCTTTGCACAAATCTAATCCTAAAAGTTCATGAAGTGCATTTACATCTATAATATGCCGACTTCTTGAAACGCCACATTCAATATAAATTTTTGCTTTTATTTTATGCAAATTACCTAACATAATAATAACAATATCTGTGTCAGAGCACTTTACGACAACAGTTGAACCTGAATTTATTTTAGACGCATGATAAATAATTCTAGTGTCGGCCTCTTCGTGCGAAGGGCAAAAAAAATCTAATTCCTCCGTTGCGATTATAATCCCGCATTTTTTAAGAAAGGTAAAAAGCGCCCATTTCAAATACTCGCAAAAAACAAGGAGTTTCAGCAAGCGTTCGCTAGTTTAGGAGATACGGGGATCGATATAGACAATACTTTTGCAAAAATAGAGGCATTCGTTTGCAGTATGTACGGATATGAGACACAAAAAAAAATCAATAACGTCAGATATCGAATGTTCCTCCGAAATTATAAAGTTAAAAATGAAGCCTTTTTAAAAGCAAATTTGAAAAACTTTGACGCTTCCTGCTTGCCACCTTGCTACACCGAGCTTCTACAGCAAATGAGAAGGGCACACTACATTGCATACTTGTGGAATAAGGCAACATTACGGGATCCAATTGAATTTGAGCCCGAAACATCAGGATGGACCTTAACTAATAGCAAATATGAATTTCTATGGTTTGAAGGCCCACAGTTGCCACCATCAGTAAAAGATGTCATTTTGGATAATCAGGATTCGGAAGGTAATTTTTGATTTGCGACTCTTCATGGTATATATGATTTATTTACTTTATTTAAATATTTATTATTTTCAGTTGATGACGAGGAGTCTAAGTATGATAGCGATGAAGATTCGGAAAATGAAGAACATGCACAACATACAGAATATGAAACCGATTGATTATTTTAATATTTGCTACGAATAAAATTTATTTTTTTCTTATAAAAATTAATATCTTTTGAGTTGACTTCTGACATTTTAATAATATTTTCTCAAGTTCCCCTTAATTAATCAGGTAAATTGTCAGAAATGCTCTAAAATATGTACGGTGTGAAAATCAAGAGAAAAGCGCTCGATGCTGCGCCGCGCGCCGAAATACGCTCTTGCACTTTGCATATACTTTGCTCTATACGTAAACAGTGTAAATTTAAATTGTCAGAAGTTTTCTTTAAATGTAAATTTTCCGATATTTTTTACAACTTTGGCAGCTTCTGACAACCTTTTAGCTTCCGCTTACCCTTCTGACAATTTTTTACTGCTTTTTCTCATGATCCTCGATATCTATGTAAATTTTCAGCCGTGCACATCGACAGTTTTTTTAGTTGGAAAATTTACACGTTTGATTGTCCGCCCACGCACTTAGCTTCCAGCGCGCCTTCTGACGGTCGGGCTTTCGCTTTGCTGGCAGCAATCAAACCTTTTCCAGGTAAAATATTCCAAGGCATGTCGCACCCCATGTAGCCAGCTCTCCGTCTAGTATAACCAATGATGATGATGATGATTATATTAAATTGATTATTAATTTAATAATGATACGTATCTATTAAATCCTGCCTCCCTTCCCTAACACAGGGAACACAACAAAAATGTTGCGAAAAATATCCTTAATCAAGATTCGAATCTCCTGATTATCTAAAGCAGGCCTGCACAACTGGCGGCCCAGTAGCCACGCTTGGCTATCACGTTTATTCCACTTCCTTCGTTCGTAGCGGGGAAGCTTCTCCCACTCTCGCCTACCGCGCTGGCGGAGAAATCTCCTCGTCATGGCGCGCGGGAAGAGACGTGCGGGAAGAGGCGCGCGGTGGTGGGGACGTCGGAAATATCGCGGCGTTACTACTTGGCTTGTCGGCCCGTTTAAATTGCGCAGGCCTGATCTAAAGCGACTGTCTTGATAAACTCGACCACTAAAAATTAAAAAAAAACTTGTGTTGTAAAAACATTATGTAAAAACATTATGATATTGAATAGACTCAATATCATTAGAGCCAATTGCCCTAAATCGCAAATCCAGATCAATTTCTGTTTGGTATCAGAGCAAATTCGTAAGGTCGGTAGGCAGGAAAGCGTTGTAGCGAATCGAAGGAGAAACGATCGAGAAACGTCGAGCAATAACAAGGGTGGGGATAGAAGTAAGTCCTGCCAGGAATACTCAGTCGTCCAAATTATCACCTTGAAAGTGTGAGAGATTCCGTTGACTAAGACAGTCGAAATTAGTCAGTCGTCAATAGTCCGTTAGCATCGAAGTAACACCGTTCAAAACCCAAGTACGACACGCGCACACAAAGAGTTGTCTTTATCGCGTTTCTGTATCGACGTGTCGCGGAAACCAGCCGCACGAATTTTACATTATTTTGTACATTTATTAAATTAAAGAAGTGTCGTTGCTCCATCGAGAATAAGAGACTCAAGTTCTTTTCACCCGCGCGGTATCCCAACCATTCGAATTTAAACATACGAACTGGCATCTAGCAAATATACGCATTTACATTTGTGGTCCTTCGAGCCGGATTCGGATGCGGATGCGGATGCGCGCGTGAGGTGACGTGGTGCTGGTCCTTCGACATCGGTGAAACAATCCGAGTTCGCGTCGTGAAGAACGATATCGGCGAAACAAGTTCGTCAGCAATCAACAATGAGTATCGAACAGTTGAGGAGACAAAGAGGAACGATCAAGGCGAAGCTGACAGCGACAGAGAATTTTGTGAATCGAATAAGCGAAAATGCCGACGGCACGACCAGGGAGGAAATCGAGGCACGAGTCCAGAAGTTGGAGCAGGTCTATGAGAGGTTTCAGGTGGTATCGCAGCATTTGATGACAATTTCGGAGGAGTCTGATCAAAGAGACGAGGCAGAGGATGCGGAGTTCGACGATAGATATTTTGTGGCGAGAGCATCGTTGTTGCGGCGCTTGCAGGGTTTGAGGCGCCGCCGCCCGCTTCAGCAAGTGACGGCGAGGGTCAGGTTGATGACGGTGCATTGGCGCGGATTTTGGAGCAGCAGCTCGCGATGATACAACGACTGACGGAACGTCCGGATGGCGGCGGCAACGAGGTCTTAGCCCGCATACTGGAGCAACAAGGCGAAATGTTGGTACGAATGAGCCCATCGTCCAACATGCCGCGTGAATCTCACGTCAAGTTGCCGACCATCAGGCTGCCGACATTCGACGGGAACATTGAGGATTGGAAGGGATACATGGATGCCTTTCAAACCTTAATTCACGACAGCGATTTATCAAACGTGCAGAAGCACCAGTATTTGGTGAGTTCATTGAGCGGTTCAGCCGCGCGAGTAATCGAGTCCATACAGATATCTAAGCAAAATTATGAGGTCGCATGGGACCTATTGAAAAAGCGTTACGAGGATGAGAGAGCGATTCGGAAGCGACACGTACAGTGTCTCTTCGACTTGCCGCGCATACATCGGGAGTCAGCGAACGCAATTAGAGAACTCTTGGATCACGTTCAGAAGCATCTAAGAATCCTGCATTCGATGAAGCTTCCCACAGAATCGTGGGGAGAATTAATTATATTTTTAATTGAGAGGAATTTGGACAATGCAACCAGAAGGCGCTGGGAGGAATATGCTGAAACGCAGGAGGAATTAACCACCAACACCATGCTGGAGTTTCTGCAGCGCCGATGTCAGGTTCTGGAGCGAGCATCCTTAAGCGAAGGTTCTGGAGAAGTCACCGGCAGGTCGAAATTCAATACAAGCCAGAAAAATGAAAACAGTAAGACAAAACCATTGTCTCATGTCAAGGCACAGATCAAAACAGCGTTGTCAACAACAATTCAAGGAAACCGATGTTATTATTGCCAAGGTCAGCATTTCATGTACAGTTGTACTCAATTTTTGAATTTATCTGTTAGGGATAGAATTCAGGCGGTCAAGCGACTAAAGCTGTGCCTCAACTGTCTTCGCGGTGATCATTTCGCTGCGAAGTGTACTTCGAGTTCGTGCCGCAAATGTGGAAGCCGGCACAATACGCTGTGTCATTCGGCTGAAAGCGTAGCAGGCCCAGCAAAGGAATGGAGGGACGCATCGTGTCCAACTGGAAGGACGTCGGGGAGCGCACCGACGAATTTAGAAACGGAAGCAGCAGGGCAGCCCTGCGATCGATCGGCTGGTCCACTGGTGCATCACGTGCGAGGGGAGACAAGGCGTAAGCAGGTTCTCATGTCGACGGCGATCGTAGAGGCCGAAACGAAAAATGATTGTAATCGACAAGTGCGCGTTTTGTTGGATAGCGCAAGCGACAGCAATTTTGTAGCCTTAGCCGCGTGTAGGGAGCTCGGATTGACGTTGTACGACGTTAACGAATCAATCAGCGGTTTAAGCGATATGAATTGCATTATCAGGCACGGTTGTCGATTGCGGTTGAGGTCGCGGGTTTCGGCGTTCGAGTTGCACTTGCATTGTTTAGTTGTTCCGAGAATAACCAGGGAACTGCCATCATTCTCAATCCAGCCGTCTCGGTTATCAATTCCAGAGAATATTAAATTAGCAGATCCATTGTTTTACAATCCCGGTAAGATAGACGTATTAATAGGCGGAGAGTTCTTCTTTCAATTAATAGAGAACGGCAAACTTGAATCAAGTAACGAATTACCGGTACTACAGAACAGCAAATTCGGCTGGATAATAGCAGGACCGGTACCTGAGCGCTTAATCGTAAATCAATCGAGCATTCAACCATCTCCGCACACGTGCACGTGTTTGTTAACGCAATCGGAATCAGTGAACGATACACTGTTAAAATTCTGAGAATTAGAAGAATATCCAGTCGGAAACCGCGTTGCAATGTCTGCCGAGGAGACAGAATGCGAACTGTTTTGTGAACACGACTACGCGAGACTCGTCCGGACGATTCACGGTCAGATTGCCGTTTCGGGAAAATAGGTCGCAGATCGGCGAATCGAGAGCGATGGCAGTGAGGCGATTGAGTTGTTTGGAGCGCAAGTTTCGGCACAATCGCGACTTTCATTGCCAATACATGGCGTTTATGCGGGAATATATTGATTTGAATCATATGTCTGAGGCAAGTAGCAAGCCGAGCGCGGCGTCGCCAATATATTTGCCGCATCACGGTGTGCTGCGTGAGTCGAGCACAACCACGAAGCTGCGCGTTGTGTTCGATGGTTCCGCGAAAACGACATCAGGTATTTCGTTGAACGACACATTGATGGTAGGAGCGAATTTGCAAGATAACATCATAAACATAATTTTGCGTTTTCGATTGCATGCTATTGTCGTCACTGCCGACTTGAGAAAAATGTACAGACAGATATTGATTCACGAAGAGGACCGCGATTATCAGAGAATTTTATGGCGATTTTCGATGAGCGATCCGATACAGGAATATAGGTTGAATACGGTCACCTCTGGACTGGCGTGCGCTCCGTTTTTGGCGACGCGTTGTATTCGGCGGTTAGCGAGCGATGCAACCAGTGAGTTTCACAAAGCATCACAAGTTTTATTAAATGACGTGTACGTGGACGACATTTTGACGGGGGTTGATTGTAAGAACGATGCGATCGAATTAATTAATCAATTGACAAGTTTGATTAGAAAGTGGGGGATTTGAACCTCACAAATGGCGTTCTAATTGCAAAGAAATTTTAGACAATTTAAACGGAGGCGAACAGGCTTCACCAGTCGCAATTGACGCAAATAGCATGAACGGTACAAAGACGTTAGGTTTAATGTGGCATCCAGAGAAGGATGTATTTGAGTTTTTGTTGCAATTGATAGCAAGTCCAATCAGGACAAAACGAGAAGTCTTGTCAGCAATCTCTAAACTATTTGATCCGTTGGGATTGATTAGTCCAATTTTGATTCGAGCCAAACTAATAATGCAAGAAACATGGGCAGTAGGCATAGATTGGGACGATCCATTGACCGATGAACTCCAGCAAGCATGGGAGGCATACGCGGAAGACTTGAAAGATATAAATTCAATTCAGATACCCCGTAAGGTTATTTTCAATACCAATGCGACTCGATTGTATTTGTATGCGTTTGTATGCGATGTCTCATTAAAAGCATACGGAGCTTGCATCTACTTAAAAACAGTTGACAACAATCATCAATCTCATTCAGCCTTACTTTGTTCTAAATCACGAGTCGCGCCGAGTAAGAATAAAACAATTACGCTTCCAAGGCTCGAACTTTGCGGTGCTGTCATATTAGTTAAACTATTACAAGGAGTTAAAGAAGCTTTAAAGATCGAGTTCGACGGTGTATACGCATGGACTGATTCCACGATCGTCCTAGCCTGGATAGCAGGCAATCCAGCGCAGCAAAAACCATTTGTATCAAATCGCGTCGCTAAGATTCAATCAGTTCTACCGTCACGTTGTTGGAACCACGTTAGAAGTGGGGATAATCCCGCTGACTTAGTCTCGCGAGGAACAAGTCTCAGAAATATGCAACGATGTCGGATTTGGTGGGAGGGCCCGACTTGGTTGTCGGAGCTGGACGATCGCCTGCAAGACAAGTCGAATTCAATTGATCTTTCACAAGAAGAGATTAGCATTGTCGAGTCGGAACAAAAATCACAATTGCAGGTCTTCGTGGGCACCGACAACTCAAGGCAAATAATTTTTTATTTATTGAACAATTACTCGTCGCTGTCGAAATGCAAACGCATTTTAGCTAGACTTTTACGATTTATTTCTAATTGTAAGATAGAAAAACATGAACGCAATTTCGGCCCTGTTTCGGTTAACGAGATTGACAAGGTAAATAAACTATTAGTAAGTGAAACTCAGGGGATCTATTTCGTGGATGAGATTTCAGATTTGAAGACAAAAGGGCAAATTAAATCAAGTAGTAAATTGTTGTCGCTCAGCCCATTTCTTGACAAAGACGGACTCCTCAGGGTGGGCGGCAGATTGCAAAATTCGATCGCAGCGTTCACCACAAAACATCCAATATTGTTACCATTCGAAGGTAGACTAACGCGACTGTTATTCGAGTATGAGCACCGTAGGCTGTTGCATGCAGGCCCACAAGCGTTATTGTATGCAATTCGCGAGAAATACTGGCCCATTAAGGGAAAAACAATAGCGAGAAAGATTGTGCATGAGTGTGTGACTTGTTTTCGCAATAAACCTAAGCTGTCGTCACAGATAATGGGGCAATTGCCATCAGATAGAGTTATTCCAAACCGTCCATTTTTTGTGTCGGGGGTTGACTTTGCCGGGCCCATTATAACATTGATCAATCGAGGCCGCGGCAGAAAGACCAACAAGTCATACATTTCTATATTCATATGTTTTGTAACAAAGGCGATTCACTTGGAGGCCGTCAGCGACCTTAGTGCGAGCGCGTTCCTAGCAACATTAAAGAGATTCGTAGGGCGTCGAGATTGCCCGCAGCGCATCTACTGTGACAATGCGACTAATTTTGTAGGAGTACAAAACGAATTACGAGAAATTAGACAATTCCTTGAAACGAGCGCCAAGGAGATCAACGACAAATGTATCGCACATAATATGGAATGGAATTTCATCCCGCCATCATCACCTCACATGGGAGGACTGTGGGAAGCCGGTGTAAAATCATGCAAGTTTCATCTGAAGAGGGTTGCAGGTAACACTTTACTAACATTCGAAGAATTGTTTTGCACTGTTTTGGTGCAGATTGAGGCGTGTTTGAATTCGCGTCCGATCTGTCAGCTGCCATCCTCCCCTTCCGACTTGCAACCATTGACACCGGGACATTTTATTATTGGAGGACCACTGACTGCTCCTCCTGAGCTGGATTTGAGCGATGTACCATTGAACAGACTCAGTCGTTGGCAGTTGACTCAGAAGATTGCTCAAAACTTTTGGCGTCGATGGAGTAGAGAATATTTGACGTCACTGCAGGGAAAAACCAAGTGGAAAACCAAGAAGGCAAATTTATCAATTGACGACGTTGTTCTAATTCAAGAAAACAACTTGCCACCGTTGAAGTGGAAATTAGGCAGAATAATCGAAACACATCCAGGCGCGGACGGAAATGTGCGCGTCGTTACTTTAAGGACATTGAGCGGAATGTGCAAGCGACCTGTAAATTATGTAAGCTTCCTAGCGCCGATTTATAATGTAATGTCGCGTAAAATTAATCTACATTAATTGGTGGGCGGGATGTTTGGTATCAGAGCAAATTCGTAAGGTCGGTAGGCAGGAAAGCGTTGTAGCGAATCGAAGGAGAAACGATCGAGAAACGTCGAGCAATAACAAGGGTAGGGATAGAAGTAAGTCCTGCCAGGAATACTCAGTCGTCCAAATTATCACCTTGAAAGTGTGAGAGATTCCGTTGACTAAGACGGTCGAAATTAGTCAGTCGTCAATAGTCCGTTAGCATCGAAGTAACACCGTTCAAAACCCAAGTACGACACGCGCACACAAAGAGTTGTCTTTATCGCGTTTCTGTATCGACGTGTCGCGGAAACCAGCCGCACGAATTTTACATTATTTTGTACATTTATTAAATTAAAGAAGTGTTGTTGCTCCATCGAGAATAAGAGACTCAAGTTCTTTTCACCCGCGCGGTATCCCAACCATTCAAATCACATTTAAACATACGAACTGGCATCTAGCAAATATACGCATTTACAATTTCAGAATATGAGAATTTCAAAGCAACAGAGAGAGAAAGAGAGAGAGAGAGAGAGAGAATGTTATCAGCTTTTTAAACATTACGTTATTTAATATTGTTACTAATATTGTTATTAATATACGTTATTAATATTGTTGAATGAAATGCTTATAATTATTTTTTTATACTACATACAATTATGAAATGTTTTTATAATTTAGTATCCAAAAAATTATTGCATTTTTTTTGAAATTCTATATGTAATTAAATACAGTTATACAACGAAACATTTTGAACGTTCGTGGCTTACATTATTTAGTAGATGATGTGAGAAGATTTAGTTTAATAATTTTTCTGCATTTTCATATGAAAACAATATAACTTTTTATTGAAAAAAGTAGTCGAAAATCTAATTAGCAACTGCAACAAATAGTGCAAAGTATCAGGAAAAAGTAAAATTGCTAAAAAAATAATTAATTTAAATCATTATTGATGATAAGACACACTATATAATAAATAACTTCCAGAGAATCTGGAAATATCTATAACAAAAAGTTGTCGAGGATTAATAACGTCATTTAAGTTTATGCAAGAACAACAATTGTTGTCTTAATTCTTAAAAATTTGTTATTTGTATTATTAATAATATATAATATTATTTTTATCAATATAGTACTGCTTTGTTAAATTAATAATAAATTTAATATATGAGTGTACATTTCTGCTTTGACCGGACGTTTCTGAAAATAGCACGGTCCGTAAGGAAAGTGTACATAAATTCATGGATAATGTTAGCAGATTGCTGTTTTTCTCACTCTAAGTACTATGAGAAACAGTATAAACTCGGCAGGGCGCTCGATTATTGACACATGCTTAGAGAAGTAGGGGAAACAGCAATGGTCTCTCTGATTATGATTCGGCACGAAAGACCCAGAAAAGTAGAAAAGTTATTTATATACATTGTCATGGTCAATTATGGCCGACCAGGCGATGCCGTCCACTCCAGAATGTATCCTGCTTATACGACCAAGGACCTATTGCAAAAGCGAAAGACAAGGTTTGTTAATTATGACCATTTATCCGGGTTTTAGTTGTTCTCCCTTTTTAACGATCCATTTGTGACGCTGTTATAACTAATTTTAAATTATTCGCGGCTCCAGCGAGCTAAAAAATGTTGGCAAAATTGTTCGACTCACTGTCAGTGCAGTTGACCCTGGTTAATATCGATTAAATCACGGAAAACCATTGAAAACGTCACCAATTAAAAATATCCCGGCGTAAGATACGTCAAATCGTTCGGATGCTTAACGACGTCAATGGACGCGAATTAAGTACCTCCTCTATCTTGCAATACCGTCTGCAATTCCTCAAAAACAAGATGTGCATCACCCACAACACGTTGCAAGTGATGCTTTGTAGATTTGACTGCTGCTTCCCATAGTCTGCCAAAATGCGGAGCTCCTGGGGGAATTAATTGCCATGATATTTTTGAATTACGGCAAAATTGTTTTATTTTTTCTTGGTTCTCAACCGCTATATATATATATATACGAATCAAGCTGGTCGTTGAGAAAAGATAGCAAAATTTTGATAATTGATTTTGTAATTCTATATCGGTTACGGATGCGTGAAACGTCTACCTCACGACATCTGGTTTTTTAAATATTTTCTTTTAAGCGACCGGCAACAATGCAGCCGAGATGTGTTTTTTGCAATATTGGTTGTGTGTGAGAACACCTTATCTGACCCACACAAAGTAATTGCCAGAACAATTCAACGCCTATTAATATGTCAATGTCTGAGGACCGATGGAAATCCGGATTTAATTTAATATTTTGGGGTATATGTATTTTTTTCGCTTGATTGTAGAAAAGGGAAGACGTGGTCGAAAACGCGATCCGTTAGCATGCAATCCACGACCGACGAGAAACTATTCAACTGCGAATGCAACTTTATTTTCACAATTTCATTGGCAACGCTGACCGTCCCATTGATTTCCGTGTCACTTCAATATCACTCAGGTTCGATTTTAAATTTAATCGAGTAGCACACGATCGTGTTATGAGATTTATTTGCGAGCCATTGTCCAACAGCATACGGCACGACTGCCAAATTCCATTAGCGTCTATGTATATAATATGTATACAATCGCCGTTAAAATACATGATTATACGAGGCTTGCGATATCTCGTCTTCTGTTTTTGTTTTCTCGGAATGTTTGTTGGATTTCGACGGGATGTGAAGCAAGGAGTGATGTTTAATTCTACATATCCTACAATCGTCCGATTTACATTTTCTGTTCGAATGATTACTCTTGCGCAAGCAATTCGTGCACAGTTTTCGTTTACGAATCTCCGCAAGTCGCTGAAGTACAGACAATTTTACAAACTTTCGACAATAATAAATAAGATGATCTCCGCGACAATACCCACACGAACGGCCGGCGGTGACCACACGAGTTGTTAAGTGCTTCCTGCCGAACTGATTCACCGCAATACTCTTTTCTATTGATTTCAACAACTGACATCGATGCTCTAAGAACTCTGCAAATTGTCTGAACATGGGCAATTCCGTTCCCACTAATGACGCCTGTCACTCTCGTGCAGTCGTCGGATCGAATTTAGATGAAATCAAATAGATCAATATCTGATTCCAATGCTCGGTGGAACAACGCAAAGCACTCACAAGGAAACCTCTCGAAGTGGAAAATTCTGATTTTAATGAAACTTTACACACATGTAGGAGGGGTCAATACATGAATTTAGAAATTTAAAGTTGGTGCCATAAAACGATTCTAAGGGGTGAAATCACCCTTCATATATAGCGGTTGTTTACATTTCTCGATATATCTCGAAAACTATTGAAGATATCAAAAAATGTTTTATATAAAAGTTTCATGGTAAAATCATCTCTATTTAACCAGTTTAACAAAATTTTGAAAAAAAATTTTTTGAACAATATTTTTTCCAAAATTTTGGAAAAAAAATTTTTTTCCAAAATTTTGTTAAGATATTTAAATAGAGATGATTTTACCATAAAACTTTTGTATAAAACATTTTTTGATATCTTCAATAGTTTTCGAGATATATCGAGAAATGTAAACAATCGCTCTATATATGAAGGGTGATTTCACCCCTTAGAATCGTTTTATGGCACCAACTTTAAATTTCTAAATTCATGTATTGACCCCTCCTACATGTGTGTAAAGTTTCATTAAAATCAGAATTTTCCACTTCGAGAGATTTCCTTGTCAGTGCTTGTATGTGTCTTGCAGCACCGTCCGTTACCCGACGCAACTCAGCGGCGTTTTCTTTCGCAATGTGCGGCAGTTCAAACAAGGCATGCAAATGCGTTTGCACAATGACACGCTTATTGTCATATCTTAGTTTACCAGACGCCATGATGCCGTGTGTAGCGTGTTTATCTGCTGTGTTCATCTTAAACATCGCCCGCTGATCCTTTTGATTATCGCCGTGATCACTTGGCCGTTCACGACAGTCCACGACTCCGATCCGCCAATCTGCTCCGGCTCCGGGGACCGCCGATTGATCGCTGACGTGATTGTCCTCTCGTTGTCTCGTTTTCTCTGATCAGCGATTCAGCAGTCTGTCGTCTTAACGTCACCCGCTGGTCCTTTTGATTAGAGGTCCTATAATCAGAGTTACGATATACGAGACAAGAAACGGCGAAGATAGAAAGAGATAGCAATATTTTCTTTCTTTTCTTGCATAAACGCATGCATAGAAGAACGAGATACAGCCACTATAGATAGAAGAAAGTTTCTGAAGATAGTCTCTGTAGATACAACCGTTTATAGTGTTTGTACGGGTTACCTGTGTGAACCTGGCATCCGACTTTTACAAAATTAATTTTTTTTATGGAAATCGATAGCTTTTTGTTTGTACTTGTTTGTAGTAATGTTAATTTTGTTTGTAGTTCAATGGATTAAAAATATAAAAATTTAAAAAAATAACTTGTACCCGACTTTGCGATGTCTCAAATCCGCTTGCGGGACTCGATTCGGAATCGTTTGCAGTTGTTTGTAATGCTTTTGCTTTCGTTTGTAGTTGCACCGTTCGCGAGATATAATTATTTAAACATTTCCTAAAAAATGAATTTTTAAAATTTTAAAGATATCGCAAATCCGCTTGCGGGACTCGATTCGGAATCGTTTGTAGTTGTTTGTAGTGCTTTTGATTTTGTTTGTAGTTGCACCGTTTGCGAGATATAATTATTTAAACATTTCCTAAAAAATGAATTTTTTTAATTTTAAAGATATCGCAAATCCGCTTGCGGGACTTGATTCGGAATCGTTTGTAGTTGTTTGTAGTGCTTTTGATTTTGTTTGTAGTTGCACCGTTTGTTTGTAGTTGCACCGTTTGCGAGATATAATTATTTAAACATTTCCTAAAAAATGAATTTTTTTAATTTTAAAGATATCGCAAATCCGCTTGCGGGACTTGATTCGGAATCGTTTGTAGTTGTTTGTAGTGCTTTTGCTTTCGTTTATAATTGCACCTTTCGCGAGATATAATTATTTAAACATTTCCTAAAAAATGAATTTTTTTTAATTTTAAAGATATCGCAAATCCGCTTGCGGGACTCGATTTGGAATCGTTTGTAGTTGTTTGTAGTGCTTTTGTTTTTGTTTGTAGTTGCACCGTTTGCGAGATATAATTATTTAAACATTTTCTAAAAAATGAATTTTTTAAATTTTAAAGATATCGCAAATCCGCTTGCGGGACTTGATTCGGAATCGTTTGTAGTTGTTTGTAGTGCTTTTGCTTTCGTTTATAATTGCACCGTTCGCGAGATATAATTATTCGCGAGAGTATCGACCAGTTTCACTTGTTAAACGTGTTACATGTTTCACATATTAAATGTAACAGATATTGCAATTGACAAACATTAAATGATATTATGTACATTACAGATGCCTCATACCTCTCATACTTCCTGGTTGTATAATCAGTGGATCGTTTTCACCTGCATAGCGAGAATCTACAGGAAAATGTCTCCAATAATACGAGTACATAGGTAATAGTAACCAGACATGAATAATACCGCTGCGTACATACCATCGGATTTTTGATCCTACTACAATTACAGAGTATACGAGAAAGGTATCGGTCAAGAGACGTTAAATGTAAGTACATTGCATTGTCAAATTACCGCATCTGTCATACCTTTTATAGAAAACCAGAATATTTTTTTTATTTTTTTTTTATAAGCGTTTTACAAATTCAATAATATGTTATCTACTTTTATTGCCAGGCAATATGGACGCAATGCAGAACTTCTCTCGTATATCGATCCATTGGGACTAGCTAGCGGTGCTACAGGTGGTAATCCTTCCTCAAATCACGACATATACTCTTCAAAAAATGAAGTGAAAAAGAAAAGAAATAAGGTAAAAGGCAATTGACTATTTCCTAAAAATGTAATTCAATTGTGACCTTCTTACTTTGTAATGCTGAACGAGTAAACATTTTACTGCATTCTTTTAACTACAGTATACTCTCGTAATTCTAATTTTTTAGAATCTTATAAGATAAACAAAATTAAAAAAGAAATGAGATTTAATTTTTTCTGACAGGAGAATAAATCCGAAAGTCAGTACAGTATAAGCGTGAGGAAAAAAATTAAATATTATTTAAATTAAAAAGGAGTCATTGTGAGTGCTCTCACCTAATTAATGATACAAATAATCTTACAAAGGACACTCACGAAGTGCTAGATCGGTTTCGGGAAAATATTTTTGAAAAGTATTCATTAAAACAAATTCAACGGTATATCATTGCCGCCTGAGGTCAAACGTTAAAAGTTGGTGAAAACTTTGGAAAAAATATAAAATTCAACTATTTGTAACATCAGATTCTTTTATCATTTTCTATCGTTTTCTCTTTATAATTCATTAGTTATTAATTCGATAAAACATGACAAAAAGGGATTCTGCACTGATCTTTTTATACGTTGACTTACGACTCTATAATTACGGCAATCTTTCTGCTCAGGTCCTAATGTATCAACTAACTTTGGTTCTGTCATACTGCGTATTTTATTACACATTTCTGGTGTTTGGGCAAATTTATTGGAATTGAGAGCTGTTGAGAAGAATTATTATTTTTATAATAATATAGAATTCCAGGTAAGAGAGAGGATATAACATATACATATAACAAATAAATACATTATAGATTATAATGTCTTATGTATTTTAATCATTTATATTTATGCTAAATAGATGACCGAATTAAAGAAAAGAGAAAGAGGTTCCAACTTCTCAAATAAAAAAACTTAGACATTGGTCTTTATTGTACAACAATTTAAAAATATAATAGAATGCAAAAGAACAGACGCTACAACTTGGCGAGAAAAAGATGCTGCATGGGAAAAAGTAGCTGCAGAATTCAACTCAAGCTCTGGGGAAATATTCCGAACAAAAAAAACTCTGAAAGCAAAATATGAAGATCTGAAAAAGAGTATCAAGAAGAAATTAGCCCATAACAGAATGGAGAAATGTAAAACTGGTGGAGGTAAACCAGAAATTCGACCTTTGACTATTGAAGAAAATATTCTTTCGATGTTGCCATCGTCTATAGAAGGTCTACCATCTATATGGGATAGATCAAGGTATTTATATATCATTTTATAAGAGAATTATATATAAGGTATGTGTATCATTGCATTTATAAAATAGTTTTAAAAAATATTTTAAAAATTAAAAAGTTTTACATATACAGGGTGTCCTTCCATAGATGTCCGAGCAAATATCTCGCAACTAATTGAAGTTACATGAAAGTGTAATAAGAGAAATTTGCACGGCTCTGAGTCAGCTACAAAATGCAAGTATAAATTTTTTTTTTACTTGTGACCTTTTCGAGTTATGTAGTTCAACATGGTTTTTTTAAAATGAATACCTATAATTTTTTTTGCATATTTATATAGTAGGAGTCATTTGTAATCAAAATCATATGTAGTAAAAAATTGCTACTATGCATCGTTTACGAGATAATCGACATCTTAAGTATTAAAGTAGTAAATTGGATTGTAAGTATTTTTGAACGTTTGGAATGTTAAAGAGATTAAGAAAGTAAACAAACATTACTTTTTCACGAAACATTTATTAACACATAAATTGCTCGAAAGTATTACCATCATGTTCGATGCAGCATTCAACGCATTTTATAACGTTTTCCATTGTTGACTGCAACATTCTTTTTCCATAATCATCTTAATGGGAACAGATATTTGGAATTTTTGCAAACTACTTTCTCAGAATATTTATGTGATCTTCCATTATCAATCTTTTGAGACATTATTTTTCAACAAGATGGTGCTCCAGCACACAATACACGTGCTGTAGTCAACTTTTTAAATGATAGATTCCCTAATCGTTGGATAGGTACTAACGGTCCTATGCGATGGCCACCGAGGTCTCCGGATTTGACATCTTGCGATTTTTTTCTTTGGGGATATATTAAGGACACTGTCTATGCAACTATTCCTGAAAATGAAGATTTACGATACAAGATCACTAAAGCTGTTGAAGGCATTACAGCAGAAATGTTGCAGTCAACAATGGAAAACATTATAAAACGCGTTGAATGCTGCATCGAACATGATAGTAATACTTTCGAGCAATTTATGTGTTAATAAATGTTTCATGAAAAAACAATGTTTGTTTATTTTCTTAATCTCTTTGACATTCCAAACCACGTTCAAAAATACTTACAATCCAATTTACTACTTTAAGGGGTAACGCCACTCTAGAGCTCGAAAAAAAGACGTTTCTTTGATAATTTTTAACGGAGATGCAATAAAGAAAATGAGAAATCTATTTATAGGAGTTTATTATACATGTTTCGAAGTATATAAAAAAATTTGTTTATTAATATTTAGAAGCAAAATGGCGGCTATATTATAAAAAACTCGAGGCCTCTTTTCGCCGAAGAGGCTTCACGGCCGGAAAGGTTACTCCCACAATTTTTAATCTAGAACAAAAAACCAAAATTTTTTAAAAACTATATATAATTGGCTAGAGACTGACGTAGGGGATTTTGAAAATATTGAATTTTGAATAAGTAGTGCTTATTTGAAAAAAAAAGTCCATTTTTCGGTAAAAAATTTCACCGTAAATTATTTATAACAAAAGAAGTTGACAAAATATCAAAAAACCCCTACGTCAGTCCCTGCAGAATCTAATAACGATGCTACTGTGCAAATTTGAAATGAATCGGTCAAAAACTTTTCGAGTTATGTTTCCGGCCAACTTGAAAAACGTTGTTTCGAGAAAAACGCGTTTAAAGTTTTAAGTTACTATTGATCGACGTGCCATAGAGCGGCAATTTCGGTTTAAAAACAGGTACTTAAAATTCCTTCCGCGCTACGGGACCAAGTGTACATTATTTTTAAGACTCTAAGGCATCATTTAAACGAAAAAAAAAAAATCGATTTTTTGAAAATTCTAGAGTGGCGTTACCTCTTTAATACTTAAGATGTCGATTATCTCGTAAACGATGCATAGTAGCAATTTTTTACTACATATGATTTTGATTGCAAATGACTCCTACTATATAAATATGCAAAAAAAATTATAGGTATCCATTTAAAAAAACCATGTTGAACTACATAACTCGAAAAGGTCACGAGTAAAAAAAAAATTTATACTTGCATTTTGTAGCTGACTCAGAGCCGTGCAAATTTCTCTTATTACACTTTTATGTAACTTCAATTAGTTGCGAGATATTTGCTCGGACATCTATGGAAGGACACCCTGTATATGTAAAACTTTTTAATTTTTAAAATATTTTTTAAAACTATTTTATAAATGCAATGATACACATACCTTATATATAATTCTCTTATAAAATGATATATAATCGTACCTTGATCACTATCCCATATAGATGGTAGACCTTCTATAGACGATGGCAACATCGAAAGAATATTTTCTTCAATAGTCAAAGGTCAAATTTCTGGTTTACCTCCACCACTTTTACATTTCTCCATTCTGTTATGGGCATATATGCATCGTTTACGAGATAATCGGCATCTTATGTATTAAAGTAGTAAATTGGATTGTAAGTATTTTTGAACGTGGTTTGGAATGTCAAAGGGATTAAGAAAATAAACAAACATTGTTTTTTCATGAAACATTTATTAACACATAAATTGCTCGAAAGTATTACTATCATGTTCGATGCAGCATTCAACGCGTTTTATAACGTTTTCCATTGTTGACAACATTTCTGCTGTAATGCTTTCAACAGCTCTAGTGATCTTGTATCGTAAATCTTCATTTTCAGGAATAGTTGCATAGACAGTGTCCTTAATATATCCCCAAAGAAAAAAATCGCAAGATGTCAAATCCGGAGACCTTGGTGGCCATCGCATAGGACCGTTAGTACCTATCCAACGATTAGGGAATCTATCATTTAAAAAGTTGACTACAGCACGTGTATTGTGTGCTGGAGCACCATCTTGTTGAAAAATAATGTCTCAAAAGATTGATAATGGAAGATCACGTAAATATTCTGAGAAAGTAGTTTGCAAAAATTCCAAATATCTGTTCCCATTAAGATGATTATGGAAAAAGAATGTTGCAGTCAACAATGGAAAACGTTATAAAATGCGTTGAATGCTGCATCGAACATGATGGTAATACTTTCGAGCAATTTATGTGTTAATAAATGTTTCGTGAAAAAGTAATGTTTGTTTACTTTCTTAATCTCTTTAACATTCCAAACCACGTTCAAAAATACTTACAATCCAATTTACTACTTTAATACTTAAGATGTCGATTATCTCGTAAACGATGCATAGTAGCAATTTTTTACTACATATGATTTTGATTGCAAATGACTCCTACTATATAAATATGCAAAAAAATTATAGGTATTCATTTAAAAAAACCATGTTGAACTACATAACTCGAAAAGGTCACGAGTAAAAAAAAAATTTATACTTGCATTTTGTAGCTGACTCAAAGCCGTGTAAATTTCTCTTATTACACTTTCATGTAACTTCAATTAGTTGCGAGATATTTGCTCGGACATCTATGGAAGGACACCCTGTATATTAATCAATCAATCGTAAGCAATTTGTCTAATTTAACTTTTTTATCTGTTTTTCCAAGACTTAATTTGTTCTCAACTTTAGCAGCTTTCTTTTCGTATTTATTTCAAGTTCCGCAAAGAATTGCTTTTTAATTTCAAATATTTTTTCTTTTTTAATAAAAACTTGTAAAGAAAAAGCAACACCAGATATAACACGAGAGATGCAATCCGTTGAAAACAATAATATAGACATTGATAATATGTATGTGGATATAGTAAGTATATACATATATATATTGTTACATATATATATATATATATATAAATATATATATATTGTATCAATTATAAATGTATCAATACGCATAAAATAATTTTTTAAAACAGAAATAAAATAATTGATAATATTTTTTATCTTTTAGAATACTCCTATTGATATCGAAATAGATATGGACCTAATGAACAATGAAAACAAGGAAAATGAAGAAACTAAAACATCAGATGAAAAAAACGTCAATGAAGAAAATAATGAATGTAAGAGAAAAATAGATACCATTAAAGAAACTGGTGTTTCTATATTAAGAAAGACGATAGCGCCAGAACTACGCACTAAAAGGTTGAAGAAAACGCATCAGTCAATTTCTCATGAAACCTCAGATCAACGAGATCAAGAAATGAAAGAAGAAATCCACGAAACCAGAATGAAAATTTTAAAGAAAGAATTAGAGATTAAAGAAAATCAATTCAATAGAGAACTCGAAATAAATACAGAAAGATTAAAAACTGCTAAAATTGAGAACGAGTTAAAAATCTTGCAAAAACAGATAGAAGAAGCTAAATTAGAAAAACTGCTTCAGAATGATTGTGATTGATTATTTTATTTATATGTAAAACTTTTTAATTTCTTATATTAATATACGTTATATATTCTAAAAAAATTATAGTAAATATAAAGTACACATATACACACATACGTACACACGTACGCACACACACATGCACACGCGCACGAACACACACACACACACCATACACACATGCACACAAAAATTATATACTTGCGTTACATGATACATATTATAAAGTTTATTATGAAGGTAATAAAGTTTACTATATTTGTTATTATAAAGGTTATGTGATACAAATGTTAAATTTTCAAATAACCTAAGTATCTTTCTTTCAGCAGCGTAAAATAAATCATAGCATGTCAAGTTTTTTAACTTCACTACATATTTATCCATAAGATAAGTAGTTTACATGGCGGCGGCGTGGCGGTGACGATTTTCACACAGGCTGAGAGCTGGAGTTTAGCTCCTGACTAAGTAATAAAATGCTAAAATAAATAAAAATAATTATTACACATTACTTGGTAATATTTAAAAGCTTAAGTTAATAAAAAATATTTTTTTTCCGTTTTAATAACTCCTGTTAATTAATAGAATCTATTTTGTACTTCTCTTAGTTTTAAACATTAATGTGCCGTCTCATACAATTTTACCAGCGCAAATACATCTTTAATCCCATTCTGTACTAACTATTATTTTTGTATGACAAATACGCGACCAATTCGTTGGTAGAATTTTTCTTAAGAAACTGATGATTCTTTTTTCCGACATATATTGTTACTTGACTTTTGTTCTTTGTTTCTTCCTTGTTGATTTGACGTTATCTACTGTTACTGTCCTAATTCTACTTTTACATTGCGTTGGAGCAAATAAATGTGTTGCTTCAAACCTGTGGTTAAGATATTACATATTACTTGATACAAATTTAAAACCTAAAGTAAATAAAGAATATTTTCTTACCTTTACTAACCTTCTGTGCTATGGGATTCATTGTGTATCTCTTTCGGTTTAGAACATAATGCTGTCTCATTCTGAATTAAGAAAGGATTTCACTAATTTTGCCTTTATATTGCGTAGAGCACTGATTTGTGAATGTAATGCTTTCTCCTTCCGTTGTGAGGCTAATCTAATTTTTTGTGTAATATTTTTCCGTACTCTCTTTTTATTTTATATTAACAAAATTAATATAATTAATTTTTCATATAAAAAGTAATTATACATTTATTACCATAACTTTTTTCTGTTTTATTGAGCTGGAGGATTTTGTGGTGTTTACTATATCAGTATCAGTATCAATTTTGTTCCTTTTCATTTCAAACTGAAGTTTATGTATTTGATTAAGATGAAAACGTAAATTTAATGTATTTCCTGAAGTTTTTATAACTTTTTAGCAAATGTTACATTTGCCACCTTCATTAGTTCGAATAAAATATTTCCAACACTCGTACGTTTGTGTAGGATGGTCTTAAGAATGGGCCAATTATGACAAGTATTTTTGAACGGTAAGGTTGCCATCTTGGAGAATATTTAATCGTGATATGCAACCCTAGTAAAAATTTGCGGAATGCGCATGTGCCATACGCACGTACCAGTTCTACATACGCTACATATACACGCCATACTTTTATTATTAAGGTTGTATTCCAAAACGTCTTATTTGAAGAAAATTTTACTCAATACTCTATAACTCACGTCACATATACTACAGAAATTGAGTAAAATTTTTTTCAAATAAGAAGTTTTGGAATGCAACCTAAGATAGGGAATGAACAGTCCATATATTATAAGTCCATGAATTGTACTCTGTTGAGTGACAAACGAGTATATATGAACATATAGAAAATAGTATAATGTATTGTTGATTTATATAAATTTATTTGGTGAGTAAATTAATTATTAATCTTATTTAGTATAGTTACTATAAGTGACTTTTTATATTTTACATTTGAAAGATTAGGTTATCTCATACACGAGAGAGAAAGAGTGAGTGAGTGCATGTTCTCATATATACATCCCAAATAGTAAACTGACGTACAGTATTTGTCATCATTTTGATGTCGAATCTCATAAGTCGTAAGACGTAAGACGTAAGAAGACATTAAATGACATCAGCTTGCTACATAGAGTGCGTTCGGGGAGACACTATTCGCGCTCAAAGCATCATACTATCTTTGTTATTTATTGCACGTTAAAGGAAGATGGAACGATTTAGCACTAACAGCGTTCTCCTCAAACGCATCTATAGGATGTATATAAAAGTATGTCATATACATGTCTAAAGAGAACATTAAAAATATTCTTCTTAAAAACCTGCTAAGATATATTCTATAGTGTTTTTACGTTTTTAATATTATTTTGTAAATGATAATAGGCAAAAGAATAAAATATTTATTTTAAAAAAACAAAAAAATTGAATATAATGTCACAAAACAATGAAAGTCAAATAGCTATAAATTAATCCGCGAATCACAAGAATAAATTTTTTTATAAGACCACTTTTGTGGTGCTTTGGCAGTTCTACTACAACGAAAATTACGACTGCCCTTGCTTTGCTCGCAGATAAACATTTCGGCAATGCGTACATTAACTAATTGATTTTAATTTTTATTATGTATGTATGTGCCAAGTGTATTTGCTTTTTTAATGTGGTCATATGTAGGCATGTTTTAATATAAATTTAGAATTAAGCTTTATTGATCTTTCAATTAAACGGAGAAATTTAAAGTACATAAATATTTAAATTTAAGCAAAAATATCATATTTTTTCTTCGATGATTTTCTATGACCAATTTGGCAAATGCTTTTTCAGGTAATATCATCAAGTGATTATATTTTAATATCAAACGCCGTATGACATAGAACGGCTAAAATGATGAAAGTTGAAAAATGGATGCTGAAACATTACACACAAGATCTTGACTCGATGAAATGTAATTATTGTCAAGAAATTTTTGTAATCGAATGGAAAACTTCAAATGTCATTTACGCATTATGCATCATGTGCTAGAATTAGACGAACTAGAATGTGACAACATAAAGAAAAGTGACAAAAAATCAAGTTCAATGGCAACATGCAACCATTTAAAAAAAACAATCTTGCACTTCATGGCGTGCATGTTTTAACAATTCACTTAAAAATTTTTCTCTCGGATTATATCTCAGAGATTAAAATATCACGCACACGGGACAAATATGATATTACAGGCAACAAGACAACATATAAAGGATGTAAAAAAACATTGAATATAAAAGATAAAACTAGTATAAATGCAGCATCATCTTTACACCGACATTTATATTATTGTCCGTAAGTACACATCCGAAAATATTTAAAATATTCATAAACATAAAATAGGTATAATGATAAAATAATATCTAAAAGAGGTATAAATGTATATAATGACAATGTTATTATTGTCAGTTATTGTAAAAAAAGTAATTAATTTTATATCTTGTCTTGTTCATTTTTTCTAAAGCCACTTTAAAAAAAATTTCTTGCAGAAATGAGAAAGCGATCACGTTTGAAATCACACGAAAAAGATCACACATATGGAGTAAGTACGACATAACAGACAATATTGTGACATGCAAGAAATGTAAAAAGCTATTGAAGATAAAAGTAATTAGACCACATGCAGGAACATGTTTACACCAACACTTACATTATTGTCCGTAAGTACACATTTGAAAAATATTTGAAATATTTGTGGACATAAAATAGATATAATGATGAAATAATAATATCTAAGAGGGATATAAATTTATATAACGACAATATTATTATTGTCAGTTATTGTAAAAGTTAATTTTACATCTTGCCTCGTTAATTTTTTCTAGCTACTTTAAAATTGATTTCCCGTGTAAGAAAGAGATCACAACAAAAATCACACATATGGACTAAGTACGACATAACAGACAATATTGCGACATGCAAGGGATGTAAAAAGACATTAAAGGTAAAAGTAACTAGTCTACATGCAGGAACATGTTTACACCAACACTTACATTATTGTCCGTAAGTACACATCTGAAAAATATTTGAAATATTTGTGGACATAAAATAGATATAATGATGAAATAATAATATCTAAGAGGGATATAAATTTATATAACGACAATATTATTATTGTCAGTTATTGTAAAAGTTAATTTTACATCTTGCCTCGTTTATTTTTTCTAGCTGCTTTAAAATTGATTTCCCGCGTAAGAAAGAGATCACAAAAAAAAAATCACACATATGGACATATGGACTAAGTACGACATAACAGACAATATTGCGACATGCAAGGGATGTAAAAAGACATTAAAGGTAAAAGTAACTAGTCTACATGCAGGAACATGTTTACATCAACACTTTAATCGTTGTACGTAAGTACACATCTGAAAAATATTTGAAATATTTGTGGACATAAAATAGATATAATGATGAAATAATATCTAAGAGGGATATAAATTTATATATGACAATATTATTATTGTCAGTTATTGTAAAAGTTAATTTTACATCTTGCCTCGTTTATTTTTTCTAGCCACTTTAAAATTGATTTCCTGCATAAGAAAGAGATCACAAAAAAAAATCACACATATGGATATATGGACTAAATACAACATAATAGACAATATTGCGACATGCAAGGGATGTAAAAAGACATTAAAGGTAAAAGTAACTAGTCTACATGCAAACATGTTTACATCAACACTTTAATCGTTGTACGTAAGTACACATCTGAAAAATATTTGAAATATTTGTGGACATAAAATAGATATAATGATGAAATAATATCTAAGTGGGGTATAAATATAATGACAATATTATTATTGTCAGTTACTGTAAAAGTTAATTTTACATCTTGCCTCGTTTATTTTTTCTAGCCACTTTAAAATTGATTTCCTGCGTAAGAAAAAGATCACACAAAAAAAATTACACATATGGAGTGAGTACGACATAACAGATAACAATGTGACATGCAAGGGATTAGTAAAAGACATTAAAGGTAAAAGTAACTAGTCCACATGCAAGAGACTGTTTATGAGACATTTATTTGTTCATAAGTACACATTCAAAATATTATTCTTAGATAATTCATAGGCAATAAAATAGATATAATGATGAAATAATATCTAAGAGAAGTGCGAATGTATACGTATAATAACAATATTATTATTGTCGGTTATTGTAAAAGTTAATATTACATCTTGCCTCGTTTATTTTTTCTAAAGCCACTTTAAAATTGATTTTCTGCGTAAGAAAGAGATCACGTTTGAAATCACACGAAAAAAATGACACATATGGAGTAAGTGCGACATAACAGATAATATTGCGACATGCAAGAAATGTAAAAAGCTATTGAAGATAAAAGTAATTAGTCCACATGCAGGAACATGTTTACACCACTTACATTATTGTCCGTAAGTACACATCTGAAAAATATTTGAAATATTTGTGGACATAAAATAGATATAATGATAAAATAATATCTAAGAGGAGTGTAAAAAAATATATATATGACAATATTATTACCAGTCAACTATTGAAGTTTATGTATTAATTATTGATTTGCAAAATAAAAATTATAATGTTTTAATTAATCTTATTTATAAGTCCCAAAAATAGGTCATCTCCAATAAAATTAACTAGTACAAAACTTAGTATAACTTTATTTTATGTTGAAATAAAAGCCTTCCAAGGGATTTTCTTATGAGTACTCTCTTCTTAACATAAAATAGGTTCCCAACTTTTCATTTCACTTTTTCTCCTGCTCATTCCACTCCTTGTGTTTTCAGTATGAACGAGATCTATTATACTATGATTACATTCAACGAAAAAAGCAACTTAGTATAGGTTTGGTGATTCTTGAATACAATTCTTGTTTTTAATTCCTTTTTTAATCTAACAATAAATAATAATATAAACCAATCATATGAAAGAACCACTTTTCGTTGTCACGGCATATAATACACAATAGTTTGTCAATAATACGTACACAATTAAATTTATTGTTAAAAAAAGCAATTATTAAAGGAACACTATTTGAAAATAATATTTAAAATACTCTTTCGAATCTTGTTATGTCCTGAATATGCTACTTATATAATCCTTACATAATATATTGTATATTATTTGGCTTTGTATGTTTGGAAAAAATGCCTGAAGTAAGTCACTGACGTTCCGGAAGTTGATATCGCGATATACTAGAAGAATACTACCTTACATTTTGATGGAACAACCCGCACAGAGTAGTTTCGGGTAAATGTTAGGTAACGTTTCCCCCGACGGGTAATTTTTTTCGGGTAATAGAAATTTACCTAATGATGGAACAATCGGCCCTTAATATTTTGATGATGTATTGGAAGTTCGATACTTTTATTGAAGTATTATTGATACATGCTAATATTGAAAGATAAAATATCGACACAAAATATCGATAATGAAGCCTAAACATATCGATACTCTATCGCCCATCCCTAATTCCCATTTGTTATGTCGACTGTTAGCTATCCTGCAGAAGAAATCGTAATCAACTTGTAACGATGCCCCCCCGAAACGACATCGTACCGGTCAAGACATCCGACCACACGGCAGAGCGGGGCGCGGTGCGCCCCACATTATTTTTAAACGTTTTCAAACATGCGAACGCTTGAGGACAACAACGTCGCGTTATCGAAAACCGAGTAATCCTGGGAAGAACCGAACGCCGAACGAAAGCACGACGCCGGGACCGAGTCCCCGCTCCGATACCCCGGCGTGCGTGTGCCGCGATGGCGGGGGATAATCCCCTTCCCGGGATAATTAGCGTCTTTTGGATATAAAAAGACGCTCAGAATGATCAAAGCCGATTCCGGAGCTAACGAGACGACGCGATAAGCCGACGCAAGTAAGCGATCCTGATCCGTTTCCTCAAGCGATAACACAAGGAAATCGAGTGTTCTCGGTTTCCACCGAGTGAATGAATATGTAACGTATTTATGTTGTACGTTGCATATTCATTTTGTTGCAAAATATGTGCTTGTTCTCAACTCAATTACTCAAAATAATATTTGCTAGCCAGTATTGGCATTATTATTGTAAAATTGTCTTCGACAATCTGATATATGTAAGCCATCTGTACGGTTTATTTTTTCTTTAAATTTAATTGAAGTTCATGCAGCTAGTGTGTGCCGAAAATGATAACATTCTTCTGTATAGTATAACAGATATTTATTTTTTCTTTAATCAATAAAATGTTGGGAAATTTTGTCAAATTTAAAATTAACTTTAAAAGATTATTCCGAAACGAAATAATCATCAAAGTATCAGTCACTCTCTTATATATTCAGTTGTATAAGTATATTCACCTGAATAAGTGTTAAAAATTCCATAGACAAAAGGAATAAATGAAACTACACGTTCTATTTCTTTGGTCCAGATTAAACCGATCAAACTGATTAATTTATTTGTCTATTGACTATATGGACTCAAATTTTTCTAGAAATATATTATATTTTAGATTTAAAATTTTTTAAATTATTTTATTTAAATATTATTACTAATATAATTATTGAATTTAGATCCAGCATTTTTTTAAAATAAACGTTGTAACTATCGATAATTCCGAGCACTGGCTTATATAATGAAAATTATATACATCGAACGGTAAACCATTTGAGTAACTTTGTAGACCCTAAAACTGGTGTTCACACGCCTTTCAATGCTCAAAATAACTGCTATATTTTGCAAATTTTCTTTGTTAATAACTTTTTAATAAAAAACGACCGACGGCTAAAACCTTCTGAAGGTCCAGAGGGTGACATTGACAACATGTGTTTATATATCAAGGTCAAGGTCATCGAGGACTGTCCTAAACGTAACTTTTACCTTTAAACTGGTGCATGCAAAAATTCGAAGACTAATAATCTGATTTCCAATTTTTTTTACGAAAATTTTTGCAATTGCAGTGGCTAAGCCTAAACGTAGCCGTTTTTTAATATTATAAAAATTACTATTTTTTAAGGACTTTTGAATAAAAAAAATTTTTCAAAAAAATAAAAAATTTGTTTTAAGTGCCGCAATTTTGTCGAAAAATAATTTAAAGAAAAATGGCTACGCTTGATCGTAGCTACAGTCATCACGGATAAAGAATCACAATTTCTTTTTTTCCCCAGGTAATTATCGAGATATCGAGTGTATCATGTGAGAATGATTGTTTTATGGATCATTACATTATATAAGATAACTTTGTTATTTTTTAATATTTTTTAATAAAAGTTTCTGTGAACATAGTTTAAAGTATCCTTAATTACATATTTTTTCCTCAAATAAAAAATAATTAAATAAAAAAAATTGCAAACATCGATTATTTTTTAACCTGTCACAGTGGTGTTCCCCTTTAAAGTCCTCTTTAAAGTACAAAGCGTGAAGAAAAGCTCGAGCGGCCTGTAATAATAATTAATGGCTGCGTTCAGCAGCAGAGCAGATCAGTGAGCGATCAGTGATTATTGGTCCTTTCTGTTAGATCCCGAAATTTAGACCAATTATGTTGACGCATTAAAAAGAATTGCTCAACTGTTGAGTCTGCTGAACGCACCCAATGTCAGCTGTTTAGCCCGTGGCGAAGGAAAGGCCAACTGCCTGTACTTCCATCTTACTTCCGCTTCTCTCCTGTCTCTTGCCATCTCGCCGAGGCCACTACATACTCTCAAAATATTATGAAATATTTCACGCTTCGTAATTCTCTAATAATAAAATACAAGCATAAAAAAAAATGAATAAATGAATGAATGAATTATAAGTCTTCGTAAATTCATGACTCGTAGAGGAGGAAATGATGGAAAGTGACAAAAGAATCTGATGCTGTAAATAGTATACTTGTGAAAGGAAAGGAAGGAATCGAGAATCGAAAAGAATAAATTTACGGTAGTCTTTTACAGTACAAAATTACCTTTTCAAAAAAAGGTAAAAAAAAGGCGCCAAGTGTACGCACAGAAACGGATCTCATAAAACTATTTGTATATATACATATATACAGGGTCCATTATAAAAGTAATGCGCATTGTCTGAGACAAATAGATTTATTGATCGTAGATCAAATGCTTAAAATTCTTCAAAATACTCCCCCCCTGAATCAATACACTTGCGGAGACGTGTCTGCCATGCCTGGAAGGCATGCTGAAACTCCTCGACGGGAATGTCTTTTAGGATCCTTGTAACATGCTTATGGATGTTTTCCACGGACTCCCAATGCTTTCCTTTCAGCTCTCTCTTCAGACGGGGAAACAAAAAAAAGTCGCACGGAGCCAAATCGGGACTGTAAGGGGGGACCACCGGCGTGTTGCTTCGGATGAGGTAGTTGGCAACGATGAAGGCCGTGTGGCTGGGGGCATTGTCATGGTGGAGCTTGATCGCGTCTTTGATGTCAGCCCTCACGCGCGCGACCCGGCGTTTCAATCTCTTGAGCACCTCCAGGTAAAAGGCTGAGTTGACAGTTTCTCCCTGCGGCACAAACTCAAAATGGACGATTCCTCGGACGTCAAAAAAGACAATGAGCATCGTTTTGATGCGAGACTTGCTCATTCGCGCTTTCTTGGGGCAGGGGGATGATTTTGTGTGCCACTCGCTGCTCTGCCTTTTCGATTCTGGGTCGTACTCAAACATCCAAAATTCGTCTCCGGTTATTATGACACAGTTAAGAAAGTCCGGCTCATTTTGAATCAAATCCAACAATTCTTGACAGCGCGAAATTCGAAGTTCTTTTTGTTCTTCTGTCAATACTTTCGGCACAAGCTTCCCACAGATCTTGCGCATTTGCAGATTCTCGGTCACTATCCCATGTATCGCAAATGTGGATATGTTTAGGGTGTCAGCGATGTACTGGATGCTCAATCGACGGTTGGAACGTAAAACTTCGTACACACGATTCACGTTTTCGTCGGTTCTGGCCGTTGTTGGGCGTCCAGACCGGGGTTCATCGGCGATCTCCTCCCGGCCCTCCTTGAACGCCTTGTACCACTTCCCGGACTGTGACCTTGAAATGCAGTCTTCCTTAAACGCCTCTTGAAGCATCTGGAATGTTTCGGTTGCATTCTTTCCAAGCCGCACGCAAAACTTGATGGCGTATCGCTGTTCAAGCGAACTCTCCATCGCGCCGTGTTACAAAGACGAAAAACACACTTCACGCGGAGGCACGTCTTTCCACTCGGACTGCTCGGAGCAAACTGGCGACCGGCTGCCTTGGAAGGGCAGACCCCCCACTACATTTCCCGACTCATCTTACCCCGCTGCGATGGATATTCGCGTCACAATAAAATCATGCGCATTACTTTCATAATGGACCCTGTATATATATATATATATATATTTTACTGTACTATTTGTCTATATATAGGTATTTTTAATCTACTTAAAAAGATATGATGTGTCAAAAAATGGCACCAAGTAGGAATAAATCTTTGAATAGTTGTGTATGTACACATGTATACAGCATAAAATATTATGTTTAATATTAAGTTCATAAAAATTTTAATTAAATAAAAAAATATTGCAAAAAATTTGGCGCTGCTATATACATGATAATATAATAGTACAGTAAATATATAAATGTATTGTGTATTGTGTAAAGTATTACGTTTACCTTACACAACATTTAAATTATTTACGTTTATCTTACACAACACATTTAAATTACTTTCAAATATTTCAAGTATAGCAGCGCTAAATTTTTTGGCGATCGTAGCTCAGAGTGATGTGCGTGGTCTTAACGAGTCTGAAGATCCGAGTTTCAAATCCGACCAAGATCGTCGGATTTTATTCGATCGCCTCCTCTTGAAAAGACAATGGCAAATCACTGAGAATCCTTCGAAAAGGATTGAACGATAGATAACTTATTCTCATAAAAAAGTATTACCTCAAAACCCTTAGAAAAGCCTCAAGATAAGTGAAGGCGAATGCTGAGGGAGGCTGAGGTCCAACTTAAACTGTCATGCCATTGAACTGAATAATACAATGATATACAAAACAAAAATAATAATAAAGTTAAAATAATAAAGTTGTAAATTTACAAGTAAGATATCTCACTGTCTCTGTCGCTAGTACGTACACTGCCACGGACACTGCCGTGTTTCTTGATACTTGCAAAAAAGAAACAATGAATCTATTCTAATTTTATGATAAGCTTTTGTTAATTTATTATTTACAATTACGATAGAAAACAATATCATTATTTTTTATCAGTTTCTTTTGAATCTTTCGTAAAGATTTTGACAAATGCTGGTACAAGAATCTTCAAACACGCACATTAAAAGGTATAAAAAGGAATAAAAAGATATAAAGCCTTGGATTATTATATGAGAACAAAGTTCGCGAATAAAATCGGGGTAAAAGTTCACATTTTTTACATTCTCGATCCCTCCATCCTCACGAGCGTTCCATACAATACTGTGAGATACCTTGTATATATGTATATATGTACACACACACACACACACACACACACACACACACAAATATAAATATATATATATAGAGGGGGGGGAGACAGAGAGGGGAGGGGGGGAGGAGGGGGGGAGGGAGAGAGAGAGAGAAGTCTTTTTTTATAGTCGTCTTGACTCTGTAAAGTAACACTATTTCCTTTTTAGTAAGAAAAATACGATAGAAAAACAGCATGACTGACACGCATGATTGAGCAATCGCGACGTGTTTACTTATTCATTCAAAGTAGATCCCTGGTATTTATTATTAAGTACAAAAGACAATCTAAACCCAATCAGAAATGTAATTCCCTGTAATCACTCTTTATAAACTATTGGGAACGATCGTTAGACAACAATCTATTATGATGATGAGATATATTTAATTAAAACTAATTTTAATTTTACACATTTTTACGATAAAGAATTTCTTAACTATTTTCTTTCATCGTGTTATTTTATTGAAACTTGTAAATTTCAATAATTTCAATTTTTTGTCAAAAATATTGAAAATGGCTCGTTTCCTATAGCTGTCTTCTAGATTGATGATATTGATTTCACCGTGACGTAAATGGCATTGTGATGATTTCGAAGGATTCTTAAATCTCCATCACCAAGGTTACACAGCAGCCCTCGCTTGCTCAATTTTCTCAATAAGTTTAGCTTAAGCTGCGGGATTACAGGGTTCAACCAGCCGCTACTACATCAAATTAAAGAGAGAGAATTCATAAGGCAAACATCTTAAAATCACGACCACACGACAATACCGTTAATTTCAGACTGAGGCAGTAATAAGAAAACTGTCGAGTTAAAACTTCAATTCAAAGCAAATGAATGAATCACCTGTAAAATCAATCGTACATAGAAGGTGATATGACTGTGAAGTTGGCATATCATTTTCTAGCAGATCAAAAAAGAGTTCTCGTCGCATGCACTTAAGTTCTATAGTTTCTGATACATTTTAGTAATAGTTCTCATGATTTTATCCAAAAAATCATCGATCAAAAAAATGATCTGCTAACTTCCCGTAGCAGATCATTCTTCAGCACATAAAAAAAAAAAGAGTTCTTGTCGCATGCACTCGAGTTTTATAGTTCCTGATACATTTTAGTAATAGTTCTGGTGATTTTATCCAAAAAACTGTCGATTAAAAAATGTTAATTTCCCGCAACAAATCACAACCCTCGTCAAAATCTCGCAGTTCCGGTTTATGAAAAATATTTTTCTTATAGTTCTCAACATGCTTAAGCATGTTCTAAAAAGTTCTAAGCACTAGCAATATTGTAGGATGTTTAAATAAATTAATTCCGCCCGAGCGCCGCGCATTTCAGCAGAGCACGTGATATGCTGGCCGAAACCTCACAGTTCCAGTTTATGAAAAATATTTTTCTTATAGTTCTCAACATGCTTAAGCATGTTCTAAAAAGTTCAAACCACTAGCAATATTGTAGGATGTTTAAATAAATTAATTCCGCCCGAGCGCCGCGCATTTCAGCAGAGCACGTGATATGCTGGTCGAAATCTCACAGTTCCAATTTATGAAAAATATTTTTCTTATAGTTCTCAACATGCTTAAGCATGTTCTAAAAAGTTCTAAGCACTAGCAATATTGTAGGATGTTTAAATAAATTAATTCCGCCCGAGCGCCGCGCATTTCAGCAGAGCACGTAATATGCTGGTCGAAATCTCACAGTTCCAATTTATGAAAAATATTTTTCTTATAGTTCTCAACATGCTTAAGCATGTTCTAAAAAGTTCAAACCACTAGCAATATTGTAGGATGTTTAAATAAATTAATTCCGCCCGAGCGCCGCGCATTTCAGCAGAGCACGTGATATGCTGGCCGAAATCTCACAGTTCCGGTTTATGAAAAATATTTTTCTTATAGTTCTCAATATGCTTAAGCATATTCTAAAAAGCTCTAGGCACTAGCAATATTGTAGGATGTTTAAATAAATAAATTCCGCACGAGCGCCGCGCATTTCAGCAGAGCACGTGATATGCTGGTCGAAATCTCACAGTTCCAGTTTATAAAAAATATTTTTCTTATAGTTCTCAACATGCTTAAGCATGTTCTAAAAAGTTCTAAACACTAGCAATATTGTAAGATGTTTAAATAAATTAATTCCGCCCGAGCGCCGCGCATTTCAGCAGAGCACGTGATATGCTGGTCGAAATCTCACAGTTCCAATTTATGAAAAATATTTTTCTTATAGTTCTCAACATGCTTAAGCATGTTCTAATGTGTTAATCCAAACGTATCCTGTGAGAAGGGATGATTCACGTATTTTTTCTTATTTACGTTTTTTTCTGAGTAATTTTTACATACGTCTTTAATAACTAAACAAAATAAAATTTTATTTGAACTATCAACGAGAAAAATTAATATCTGTGATATGACACATAACTGATTTAAATTAATATTTTTTATTTTCCAGTTTTAATATTTTCCATTGGAAAAAATTTATATGTATGCTAATATAATGTTAAAATTAAAAATAACGAAGATAAATAGTCCGCAAAAAGTGTGAAAAATATATTTACACAAAATATATTATTAGGCACAAAGAGACTCAGCCTTACTGTAAAAATTTAGACTATAAAAATTTTATTATTTGTTTACTGGTTAATATTTAAAGATTTATTTGTTTGTTCCAAAATTTAAATGTTATTTTCATAATTTTATATAAAAAACAATGTATAAAATTATATATTTATTTAATATAATTTTATATTTTATATTTATATTTATTTTATACAATATGAATAGTTTTATATTTATTTATTTATTATATATTTTATTATATGTTTATCGTTAAATTACTGTTATATGGATAATAAGTGTTATATGGTAAATAATAATTAAACAGCAGTTGAAAGTGTATAGATAGTTAATATCAATTAATGAATGAAAGAGCTATAATAAGTTATATAAAATAATGCATATTATATATAAATTATATGCTCAATATTTATTGATATAAAATATAAAAAAAGTTTTTATTGCCAATTTATCTCTTCTAGAATGTAAAGATCCTTATTCAATCATGGAACTTTATTCAGATTATAAGGAAAGACGAGAGGAGGTTGAAGGACATAAAATTTGATTTTAGGAAGATAAGATACGAGATTTACGTTTGCTTATTGTGTTTTGCTTCAGTTTCAAGATAGCAAAAACTATGACAGATAAACAATTGACAGAGTTTTACTGCGCGCTGAAAATCATTAATGAATAAAGTGGGCGGGTTGTGCTAAAAAATTAAAAGCTACTAATCTTATCTACTAATCTACTAATTTTATAAATGATAGTTCTAACATGTTTCAGCTAGATCGAAAAGCTACATACATCGATTTACTTTTATCTTAACTTATGTTTGTGTCTCTCAATATAAATCTATTTTTACATTTTTTACCGCGTCATTTAGTGTAATTTGCGAGTCTACCGCCTACCCAGAAGATTCTTCTTCACTTTCGTCTACCGAAACGCGTACGCGCCTTTCATTCCTGCAAAACCTTTAAAAAAAGGTTCCTCCCTCATATAACAGAAAGGACTATTATTTAGCAGCAATCTATGGGCGCGCAAATCGATAACATTCTCGCAACTTTAAGGGAATCTGCCTCTTTAATTAAAGGCTCTCAATAATGCGGACATTCGATCTCGTTAAAACACTCAATTAGATTATTTTTTGCAGAGTATATAAATAAACCAAAACTCAAGACTCAATAATGAATTAAAATCAAGGAAGAATTTTATCTTTTTAATTTTTTAAGTTATTGGGATACCAATTGGAAAATCACGAATATAGAACTTTGATTAGTTTCCAATTAGATAGTTAAAATAAAATAACAATGTTTAAAAACATAATTTGCTTTTAAAAATTCTACAATCTTAAATTCAAAAATGTTACTTTTTTAAATTTAAAATATGTCTATAAATTTAGTTTTCAAAGCAACAACAAAAATATTTATTTCAGAAAATACTTATGATAAGCAAATATTAAATTCTCTTGACCGTGAAATACACAATATTAAGAAGAAAATTCCTATCCGCCTATAACGGTGAAGCCTGGATCTTTGATGGCCAATCAATAATTTGCGCAAAGGCAGTACATAATTAAATACGTTGCGCGCCGACACAGTCAAACTTTAAAACGCGACACAATACAATCATCAACTTAGAATCAACATGATTACAAATGTTAGCTAATAGCCCCATCTCCTTCAGATAAATTATTTATTGAGAAAAATATACATACTTGATGATAAGTACAGTTTTCTCATATTTGTATCTTTTTCTTTTCTTTTTTTTTTGTTTAGAATGTAAAATTTTAACATTGCAATTTTAAAGAGAGAACAAGCGCTAGCGAGGGAACTTCCATGATCATACACGTACGCGCAAAGTGCCCACGCATGTCTCCCTCCAAGTGTCTCCCTCCTCATTGGGGGAGAGGTATTTAAAGGTGCCGGAGCGGCGGGAAAAACGCACTCTTACGTATCCTGCCGTCAAGCGAGGTCGCGAGATCGAGTCGTTCTCCACGACGATTCTGACAGTAGATCTTCGCGAGTGAGGCCGAAGTGAGAAAGTGAGTGTATTACTAGACTAAGCGTGCTAGAGACCCATCCCAGGTAGCAAACACACGTCATTTTGACGTCAAAATTTGGTCAGTCCGGACCAAAAAAGACGTCATGAAATAACGTAAAAATAACGTTAAAATGACGGTCCTAAGTCACAGACCGATGACGTCATATCTATGACGTCAAAATGACGATATTTCTTGAATAGAAGGTGACGTATATACAACGTATATATGACGTATAAAATTGGTGAATTTTGGTCACTTTTACAAATTTACTATTCTTCTTGAAAATATTAAGAATGGAATTATAATATATAATAAATATACAATTAAATATACAATATTACACACACACACACACACACACACACACACACACACACACACACACACACACACACACACACACACACACACAATTTATTATGTATAAATATAAATTATAATATTAGGAGTTTCGGAAAGTCTTTTCGTATTTTTTGTTCAAAAAAAGTATTTATTTCAATTAAAAAAAAAATAATTACATTATTCAAAGTATTGCCCATCGGAAGCTATGACTTTCTCCCATCTTTCTGGTAATTTGCGAATTCCATTTCGGAAGAACTGCTTATCTTTCGAGGCGATCCACAAATCGAGCCAATTTTTGATACCTTCAAAAGAAGTGAAGCGTGTGCCGGCCAAATCAGTTTGCATACATCGAAACAAGTAAAAATCGGAAGGTGCTATGTCAGGAGAATACAGCGGGTGGGGTAAGACATCCCATCGAAGTGTTTCCAAATAATTTTTCACGACTTTTGCAACATATGGCCGAGCGTTGTCATGCTGAAAAATTACCTTGTCGTGTCTTCGCTCGTATTCTGGCCGTTAATGCTCGGCTCAAACGCATTAATTCTAGTCTGTACCGATCACCAGTAATTGTCTCACCCGCTCAGCCAATTCCTTAAGCGTTTGACATGGATCTTCGTCCAGCAATGCTTCTAATTCTTCATCCTCAAACTTTTTTGGCCTTCCAGTGCGTTCTTTGTCTTTTGTATCAAAATCTCCACTTTTAAATCGTGCAAACCACTGCTGACACACTCTTATCGATGGACAATGTTCAGGATAAGTTTCTGAGAGCAAACGATGAGTTTCAGTTGCATTTTTTTTTTTATTAAAGTACAAAAGTAACGCTTCCCGCAAATGCTGATTTGTTGGCACGTAATTCGACATTTTTAGCGCGATGAAAAATAATGTTGTTTATACTTTTTTGTTTGTTCGCTTACTAAGTATGAATGACAGATGTTTAACCCTCAAAACGTCATATTAGTTATTCTTGACACAAACCATATGTACAAGTAACGACATCTATAAAAAATACGAAAAGACTTTCCGAAACTCCTAATATATAAAACATTATAAGTGTGTGTGTGTGTGTGTGTGTGTGTGTGTGTGTGTGTGTACGTATGTGTAAAATTATATATTTAATTGTATATATTTATTACATATTTATAATTCCATTTGTATATACTTATATATAGAAATTTTTCTTTTATTATTTTATATAATAGAAATGGATGAAAATAGAGAAAAATTGGTTAATTTTTAAAAGTATAATTTTATTGTTTTTAAGACAAAATCAATTATATATGAAATACACAAATGTTGTTACAAATTTATTAAAACTATGAAGCATACAAAAGAAAAAATGTTATAAAACATACAATACTTTAAGCTATACATGTGAAAAATTATATATTTAATTGTATATATTTATTACATATTTATAATTCCATTTGTATATACTTATATATAGAAATTTTTCTTTTATTATTTTATATAATAGAAATGGATGAAAATAGAGAAAAATTGGTTAATTTTTAAAAGTATAATTTTATTGTTTTTAAGACAAAATCAATTATATATGAAATACACAAATGTTGTTACAAATTTATTAAAACTATGAAGCATACAAAAGAAAAAATGTTATAAAACATACAATACTTTAAGCTATACAGTGAAACAAAATAATATAACTTCAATTACTGAGAAACTAAATTTAAGTTTTTAACAAAATTCTTAAAGCAGATAGATTTAGTTTCTAATTCTTAGAGCAGATTGATTTAGTTTTTAAATAATACTACTCTATTAATTTATTAATAAATTTAATCTATTATATTATTCTTATTTTTATATTTAATGACAACTATTGCAAACATTATTGCACATTGTAGTAAAATAAAATGTAAATAAAATTGATATATTTTTGCATTTAACTATTTTGCACTTAAGTATAATCACTCGTCTTGTATCAAGCTTCTTCTTTTTTTTCAATTAAAAAAACTTCTTTTTATGAATATAAAAACTTAATTGCAAATATTATTAATACACTTATGAAAACATAAAATAAAAAAGTCATAATACTGTGTGTGTGTATCTACAAGGTGTTTAGAAAAAAACACTCAACAATATTTGATAGAGAGTATACATAATACTGTGAAAAATCTCAGACTTTTCTAGCAAAATGATATAACTATCCGTGACTTATTATATTTACAATAAGTGAAAAGTCTCTCTCTTAAACTGTTTTACTCAATATTATATTATATTTATATGTATTATAATATATTGTTATACCTATCAGATAAATACTACCAGAGAGATATAGTACTTTTTTAAACACCCTGTATAATATGTAGATGTAATATCACACATAAAAAAATAAATTAAAAATGAATACTAAGTAGCAATTTATAATTCTATTATACTAATTAAGTATTGCTATGCAGAATCGGAAAGCACACATATTCATTTTCAAAAGGAAGTATTATAACTTTAGCCATAATGCTGTCAAGTGACCAAACTTCTAAATTTAATGATAATCTACTTAAAACATAAATATTTAATAATTTTGAATTTATTGGATAATTATAGAAGGAATTATAAGACTCAAATTGTTTTCCTAACAAAAATGTCTCATTTTCTGAATTTATAATAATATTGTCAATTCGAATAACTTTATTTTCTTTTGTAAGTAAATATGAATTTGGCAAAGAATAAGTACTAATACAAAATGTACATTTTTTATAAATTAATTTTTTATATTGTTTACAAATTCTCAGCCTAGAAAGCAAAGGGCCTGCTGTATGTGGCATAAAATGTGTTAATGGATTTTCCTTATTTATTTGTACATCCGTAAGTGAAATTTCATGTAGCCTGCGACAAATTTGCTGAAGTGGTTTATTCGGTGATCTAATTAAAGCTTTAATTTCACCAAAATAGTTTTCAAACGGAAATGCGGAAAAACAATCCAAAGGACCATATTTCTCAACTTCATCAGATAAATGACAGAGTGCATGCACATTATATACGATAAATTCGGCACCATAAATTTTTTTGCTATGATTTATGAAAACATTTAACAAATTTCGTGTAAAATCGAGACCAATATTTGCAATAAGTTTTTTGGATAAAAGTATTGTTATTGCGCAGCTCAATAATAAAAAATGTTCATACAAAGCTAAATCAAGTAAATTTTTCAAAATAACTGGTCCTAAGTATACTAAAAAAGTTCTGAGTTCGGTGGCTTTCCAACGTTGTATTTCAAGTAAACTACGAGGTTTTCTGTTAAATTCTGCGGTTACAAATGGTCGCGACGAAATTAAACGATCTGACATTAAATCTCTAAAATGATTGTCTAATTTTACTTTAATGCTAGCGCTTCTACTAATTCCTATCCATAAATATAACATTTTTTTTACAACACCTAAGCATACACAATGCATATAATCAATGGGAAAAAGAGAAACCATTCCAATTTCTAATTTTAATAATGGTGAAATACCATTATGATGATCTTCATCTTCTTGAAGAAAGAAAGATCTATCTGTTCGAAGTTTTGCATTTAATCTTGGATATGTTACCCGACCATAATATATACCAATTTCTGTACATTTATCACATGCACGGTATCCTCCGTGTGACTTGATACACTTTATATATGCTTTCGCAGGTGCATCACATATAAAACTGTGAATTTTAATTACGTATATTTTGTTATTAAAGTTAAATCCATTTTGCAATAAATCAGAAATTTCTTCAACAAAGTCATTTAAGTATTCATCAAGAGGTTTTGGTTTAGCAGTACCACAAAATAAACCTACAATAAATGGTTTGCTTTCAAAACTTTTTACTAAACATGAAATTGGCCAGAACTGGATATTACTACTAGAAAATAAAGGTACGCCATCAATATTAAAACTTAATTCAATTATGCTTAAAACACACTTTGTTGAAGAAATAACATTATTTAATCCAGATTTTATACCAATATGACAATATTCACCATTTTCTAATTTTTTAATAGCTACAAAAATTGGTGTTTTTAGTAAAGTTCTACTATCTAAAGGCAACTCTGGATGTAATGGCTTAAGAATTTGTAAAAGGTTATTGACAGCAACATGAGGTATTTGAAACTTTAAAACCCATTGTGTTAATGATGTTTTTAAATCTAGAATATGTGTGCTTTCAGATTTTGAATCTATCACAGATTGAAAATTTACATTGAAATCAACAGAACATTCGTCAGATGTAACAACTGAGTTATCAGACATATAATCATTATTATAATCAAATGTATCTTCTACATTTGAAAGTGTATTAACATCACTGTTATTACGTGAAAAAGCTTCTGTAATATTTTTTAATTTTTGAGAATCTATATTTTGATAATTATGAATATTACATGAAATAAGTTCTTTAATATTTGAAACATTCTGGCTTTGGTTTTCATCTTCACAAACGAACATTTCATTTAAAACAGTTTGAACATTACATGCAACACGTCGATAGAATTGTCGTTTCCCTATTTCTTGTTTTCTTTTTAACATTTTAACAGTGATATTATACATGTGAATATAAGTTTAGAAATTAATTTTTTTTGTAAAAGATTATTTAAATAGTTCCTCTTCTTTTCTTCGCTCGTTGTGGAGCATGTTTAAGCCATATTTTTATAGCATCTTCAATTTGTTTCTCTGAAGATTCAGAATCACAGAGTTTAATAGCTTCTAAAAAATTATATTTATGATGAAAGGCAATATTAAATAATGCAAGTTTTTTTAATTTTTTGATACTGGTTTTTTGATATTTTTGTTAAATCTATCAAAAATTAAAAATATTAGAAAAAAATGCAAATTTAATATATTTTCTATACTTCCGAGTTATTTCACTTTAAAATGACATTAAGAGCACATGCAAAGCCTAATAATTTGTTATACTAATTAAAAAACTATATTTCTTTAGAAGTATCTTATCTTTCTAAAAATTTTTACAAAAACAATTATACATATTTTTATAGACTTAAATTGTATTCAAGAAAAAAATTTTGATTTGAAAAATTATGATTTAATAGAACTTTTATTTAATAGATCAGAATAATTGTGAGATACCTTTTCTAATTCTTAATTTTTCCAAAAAAATTCAATTAGAAAAGCTGTTTCAGAAAAAAACATCCAGTTTTTATATTAATTTAATAGACTAAAAATTCAACGATTTATTTTCTTGTTTAATTTTAAGCAAAAATTTTAGACCAATAATCTAATACATATATAGAATTAATCTTTAAACATATTAAATAATGTTAATAAAAAAGTTATTAAATTTAATGCTTTTCATAAAATAAGTTTGTTTTCAAATGTATGCAAATACTTACTTAAAATACATTTACACAACTGCAATTTGCTAAATGCGAACTTTTGTTCTCTAGAACCAAAAAAGTTATATTGAGATGCGAGGTCATCGGTAAAGACAAGCTTTAACATTCGATTTGTTCGGGAAGATGTATTATTGCCTCCTAGAGACGCTAAATAGGAACTCTAAAAGTATATATTATATGTATATATATATATATATATATATATATATATACATATATATACATTATGTATATATATATATATTTTATATATATATACAGGGTGTTTCAGAACTGGCGGAAAAGTTTTTAATAACAGATTTTTTATAAGATTCTAAGTCGAAAAGTCCTGTACCAAAAAGTGATGCGATGAATAGAATTTGAATGGTGAGGCATTAAAGTTGACGTATGGAAGTGCATGAAATTTGCGCGGTCAAGATCGGCGCAACCGAGTTCGGCATATGTTCCACTCATGACTCGTATACCGCGACGATTTGTATTTCTCATTATTCTACATTATTCCGCTATTCGTAAAATGAATTTTCTAATCATCTTATTAATAATGATAGTTATCTTTATTAATTAATAATTATGTATTTTGATTACGAACTTATTGCAGTTTTTAACATTAATAATTTTTTATTTGTTTAAGAAGAATTGTTACAATTTTTATAAATAAAACCAATCATAACAAATGTAAAGATAAAGATAACTATCATAAAGATAACTATAATAAAGATAACTATAATAAAAATAACTATAATAAAGATAACTATCATTATTAATAAGATGATTAGAAAATTCATTTTACGAATAGCGGAATAATGTAGAATAATGAGAAACACAAATTGTCGCGGTATACGAGTCATGAGTGGAACATATGCCGAACTCGGTTGCGCCGATCCTGACCGCGCAAATTTCATGCACTTCCATACGTCAACTTTAATGCCTCACCATTCAAATTCTATTCATCGCATCACTTTTTGGTACAGGACTTTTCGACTTAGAATCTTATAAAAAATCTGTTATTAAAAACTTTTCCGCCAGTTCTGAAACACCCTGTATATATATATATATATATATATATATATATATATATATATATATGCATTTACATAAAATGTTTTTGCAGGTTGTATAATATTGTATAATATTATTTATTTCCTAGCAATATTAAGACTTGTATTTTACTCTAACTTAGTCTCTAACTTAGTAACTTTTTCTCAAAGTTTAATTGTCTATTTTATGAGAAAATACACATTTTAATATACATAAATACTAAATTGTGTATATATATATATATATATATACATATAGGTACACATATATAGGCATATACATACGTATATTTGTAATAATGTATAGGTATATGTATATACATATAGGTACACGTATATAGGTACATATACGTGTATACGTTTCTTATTTGTACGTATCTGTATAAATATGTGTGTGTGTGTGTGTGTGTGTGTGTGTGTGCGCGCGTGCGCGTGTGCGTGTGCGTGCGTGCGTGCGTGCGCGTGCGTGTGTGTGTGTGTGTGTGTGTGTGTGTGCACATATATGTATATACATTCATACAAATTGATAAGACGTATAATCTATTTACTTACCAAAGCTGACAAATTATTATTGTTTTCTAAATATTCTTCTAATATTTTAATATCATTATCTGATTTTAATGGGAATTGTATTGGTATATCTTCTGGTATACAACATGTGCTTGGTTGTTGAGTATATTTTTTATTAACTATAGTAAGTAACTGGTCATTCTGCTCTTTTATAGTCATTAACAGCTGTAATATTTTTTTATGAAAAACTAAAAAAATAAAAATTTATGTATTATTTTATTTTTGATATATAAACTTTTTAAAAATATGTAAAATATAAAAACATGATAAGAAAACAATTTAAAATAATTTTAATAAAAGTTTTACTTCGAACTTTTAACTTGAAAAAAATGATTATAAAATAATTAAAAATACTAAATAGTAAAATAATATTGAATATTAGTACTTAATAAGAATGCATAAAGAAAACGAAAATTTTATTTTATATAAAAACTGATGAATGCATTAATTTAAATATCATAAAAGTGACTTACCAACTAACTGTTTATTAATATTAGAAGTCAGACTCTGAGGTGTATCATTATTTTCTTCTATTATATTTATAGGCGTTCTTCTTGGTGTATTAGTAATACTATCATTTGCAGTAACATTATGATTGGCAGTAATATTACTACTGGCAGCAATATCATTGATAGTATTTATATTATAATTATTACTACTATTATCTAAAAATTGCATTTATAAAGTCAAACCAGTTTGTAATCAGTTGAATTATTTATCCATAAAATATTTTTACCAAAAGTTATAAAATGTTCTGACTCTTGAGGATCTCGAATATTTGGATTAATTTTCCTAATTTCAAAATCTTTTTCTAATAAAGTAAAAAATGTGTTATCGTATATTATTTTTAGAATTATTATGTAAAGTGGAAAATATATCTTTGCTTGATATAAGCATATTATTAAACTTATTGGTATAATTTAAAATAAAAAAGTACATTTATTTGAAATTATATAAACATAAAAAAGAGAATTTTTATTTAGTTTAATATTATTATATAAAACAAAGATATATCTTTTACTTTTATATATTAATACAAAAAAATTTACTATTAAAATATTTTTGGCACAATATCAAACTTATAATTTAAATTTATAAATATTTTATAAAAACTTTTATACATTTTATAAAAGAATAAATTTCTATATATTTTTATGAAAAAAATTAAAATTAATTTTTAATATAAAAAATTATCTTGAAATATGCAATTAATTATTCAAATAAATGGCATTTACCTAATATTTTTCCAATAATTTTTGGTGGGCGTTTATATTTATGTTTTTGTTCTTTATTTTGTTCTTCATCGTCACTACTATACAATCGTTTTGGTTTTCTAGATTTTTTTGAGGATAAACTCTGCTGGGATACACTTTCTTCTGGTTCAGTGTTCAGGTCACTTGTAGTTTCTGCTAATGAAAGCTTACGTCTAGCTTTATCTAAATCATCTAAAATCATTTTAAAAAAGTTATATTCTTAAATTATTTTACTGATAGCCAAAATGCTTATAAATGTAGTTCTTTTTATTTATATTTTTAAATTATTATTGAAAATAATTGAAACTAAAAATGTAAAACGTTTGATATATAAAACTTTTTTTAATTATAATTTAATGATCTACGTAAACAGAACTATATAAATATTTGTAAAAAATCAAATTTATATAAATATACCGCATATTTTTATAAATATTATATTAACATTATAGAAATGTAAATTTATAGAAATATGAATTTTTATAAGAACAAGTTACATTGTTCATTTGAGATTTTTCAATGTGTGTGTGTGTGTGTGTGTGTGTGTGTGTGTGTGTGTGTGTGTGTGTGTGTGTGTGTGTGTGTGTGTGTGTGTGTGTGTGCGTGCGCGCGCGTGTGGATGGATGGATGGGTGGGTGAGAAATTCAATATTATATATTTTGAGAGCAATAAATTAGGGAAACATTTTAAGACCAGAAAGACAACAGCAATTAATTGCATTCATGTACTTTACTCTTGTAGGCAAGCTAGCACCGCCACGTAAAGATCGATTTTTCCAAGTCAAAGATTGAGCAATAAATTTAATATTATATATTTTGGGAGCAATAAATTAGGGAAACATTTTAAGACCAGAAAGACAACAGTGATTAATTGCAATCATGTACTTTACTCTTGTAGGCAAGCTAGCACCGCCACGTTCGGATCGATTTTTTTAAGTCAAAGATTGAGCAATAAATTTAATATTATATATTTTGGGAGCAATAAATTAAGGAAACATTTTAAGACCAAAAAGACAACAGCAATCAATTGCATTCATGTACTTTACTGTTGTTAGCAAGTTAGGACAGCCATAAGTTCGGATCAGTTTTTGTTAAACATCGAGCAATAAATATTAAAATTGTTTATTTTCGGAGCATTTAATACAAGAGATAATTTTATAACTCAATGTGATTAACTGCTTATTTTTTATAATGTCACTTTTATATGTTCACGGTTTTATGTTGGTATATTTTTAAAAATTAAATATTTTTGAAATCTGTTTGCAGTATCTTTGAGCAATTAATTAGCAATAAATTTTAGTGTATTTTTTTTTTAATTTACCTTTCACTTTAAGTGTTTTTCGTTAGTGGGGGTGCTAGCTTAATGGCAAGTCAGCACCCCCATCTTTAATGCCATTTTCCTGCTAATCGGTAAAAGCAATAAATTCGCGCTTAGGGCAATAAATTAGCACTTAATTATGCACTATATTCGAACCCGATTTTTCATGGTGGGGGTGCCAGGTTAATATGGGTGTGCTAGAGAGTGCAAGAAACGGACATAAAAATGATAAAACGGGCTAAAAACGGGCTAAAAGCGGGCTAAAAACGACCTATATGAGATGTAAAAGCGGTGAAAAATTTTTATAAGGGTAGTTACTGTCATATTGTGTAAAATCAAGCGGATTCGTTAAATTAAAAATGCAATGGTCACGTGTAAACTTTATAGTTAAAATAAAAAGATAATCCATTCTAATGTGAAATAAAAGAAGTTCAATAACTTTTACTTTACAATTACAATCTTTTCTGGCCATAATACACTGATTTACCCTATATTAGTTATTTTTATTTTTGACGGTTCATGAATTGTTAAATCTACGTGATACAGAAATTAGTGTAGCCATTTTGATAGATTTTTTTTATGTTATGAACACGGATCTGTAGTCAAAATTATCCTAACAGGCAAGTCTTTAATAATTTGTATAGATTCATGGATGACAAGGTTGCCCTGTTAGGATAATTTTACAGATCTGTGTTCATAACATAAAAAAAATCTATCAAAATGGCTACACTAATTTCTGTATCACGTAGATTTAACAATTCATGAACCGTCAAAAATAAAAATAACTAATATAGGGTAAATCAGTGTATTATGGCCAGAAAAGATTGTAATTGTAAAGTAAAAGTTATTGAACTTCTTTTATTTCATTCTCTTTGAAACTAAACGTCAGTTTTCTTAAAACGTCAGTTTTTTTTTTAAATTGTTTGAAAATTTATTTATTTATACTACATTGTTTACTTTTCAGAGACACCCAAACAACGTCACCCAGTTTTCTTAAAACGTCAGCCAAACATATTGTCAGCCAAACGTATTGGAGGTGCCTTTAGTTTGTAAGCAAATATCGAACGTAATTATTATTTTTCTAAAATATATTTCTAATAATATATTTTTCATATAATATAATTCATTAAATTAGAAATTATGGGCATTAGACAATTCATGACTGATTTTAGATGTGATAGTCCCTTATGTATCTTTGTGACTTTTGTGATGCTCTGTATATCTGTGATTTTTGTAGTGTTCGTGTGTTGGCATGAACATATAAAGCCCACGTGCGCGCGCGCGCGTAAGCGAGTGAATGAGTGTTTGAGTGTGTGAAGGAATGTGTGTGTGTGTGTGTGGTGTGTGTGTGTGTGTGTGTGTGTTTCTGTGTGTTTTGTATTATGCATATATATATAAATAAAGATTCTGTTAATGTTAAAATTTAAAAATAAAAAAAAAATAAAAATATAAAAAATACAAAAATAAATTATAAAAATAATGAAAATACAAAAATATATAAAAATATAAAAATGTTAAAAAAATATAATATTCATTAAATTAGAAAATTATGGCGATTGAGTGTGAATGTACATGTAATACATGTTTTTTTTGTGTCTGTGTGTTTGTGTTTGTGTGGTACGTGTATATGTATGTGTGTGTGTTTGCGCGCGCGTGCGAGTGAGTGAGTGAATGAGTGTGTGTGTGTTAGTAGTAAATGGTCAGGAGCGTCACGCGTAATATTGGTCGTTCGATATGAAACGGGGCAAACTTCATATCTTTGATTTCAATCGCGTATAACTTCACTTTGTATTATCGTATCGAAACAAAGTAGGTATTGTTTTAAAGGTACATTTTTCTTCTTTCAAAATCAATTTTAAAATTTTAAAAATATTGAATAGTTTTTTGTCAACAAACGATCAAACGGGGCCATGGAAATCAGTGAAATTCGTGTTCTAATGAAATATGAGTTCCATCGTGGAGCCACAACACGGCAGGCAGTTGAAAATATCAACAGTGTGTTCCCTACTCAAGTCGCTACGAAAACGACAGTAGCTCGTTGGTTCAAAAGATTTCGCTCTGGGGATTTTGACCTGTCCAATGAGCCGCGTGGGCGACCTGAAACTCAAGTGGATAATGATGTCCTGAAAGCCACCGTGGAAGCGGATCCCAGCCAAAGTGCTCTTGAATTGGCGTCAACTTTCGGTGTTGCAAAATCAACAATCTTGATTCACTTGAAGAAAATCAACAAGGTGAAAAAGCTGGATAGGTGCCGCACGAATTGAACGATGCGCATAAACAACAGCGACTTGATGCGTATCTTTTTCTTTTGTCTCGCAACAAAACTGAACCATTTCTCCATCGAATCGTTACTTGCGATGAAAAATGGATCATGTACGACAATCGCAAGCATCCATCGCAGTGGTTGGACCCAGGTGAGCCACCAAAACACTGTCCCAAAAGAAAAGTCCACCAGAAGAAGCTGATGGTGACAGTTTGGTGGTCTAGCTCTGGTGTCATACATCACAGCTTTATGGAACCCGGTACATCGATCACGGCGGATGTCTACTGTAGCCAACTAGACGATATGATGGAAAAACTTGCAATTAAACAGCCGAAATTGGTCAATAGATTGACTCCAATCCTATTGCACGACAACGCTCGACCCCATTCGGCACAAAAGACCGTGGCAAAGCTACAGCAGTTGGAGTTGGAGACTCTCCGCCACCCACCATATTCGCCAGACCTTGCACCCACCGACTACCACTTTTTCCAAAGTTTGGACAACTTCTTGTCAGGGAAAAAATTTAATTCCGCAGGGGCTGTGAAAACGGCCTTTCAAGAATTCATTGACTCCTGTGAACCAGGCTTCTACAGTAAAGGGATAAATGAGCTATCGTTGAAATGGCAAAAGTGTGTTGACAACATGGGGGCATACTTTGATTGAAAATAAAAAGTTTTTATTTTAAAAAAATCGAGTTACATTTTACTATAATTTTGCCCCGTTTCATATCGAACGACCTAATATAATAATATAATATGTATTATAATAAGTACAATTGTTATATGTAACAGTTATATGTAACAGTATATGTTTTATTTGTGTGTGTGTGTGTGTGTGTGTGTGCGCGCGCGTTATCTTCTTCCTTTAGAATATTAAATTATTCTACTTTAATTTCTTGAGCTAAAATAAAAGCAAATAGAAAATAGAAAACATGATAAATGATAGACTTAAGGGAGTTCTCCTCTTCGATATCGTATCAAGAGGCGATGGAGCCTTGCACTTTTAAAACTTTCTATATACGACAAAATATCACTATTTAAAAAGTTTTTACAAAGTATAAATATCTTAATTTTGATTTTTTATTCCATCATGAGTTTACTTGAAGTTTCAATTTCGAAAATAAAAAGATATTTTATTATAAATTATGAGCAGGGCACCATAGTCGAAGTATATGCAGCAGTCGACAAAATACACGGAGCTCGTCACGGAAAGGATGTGGCAACGTTGTTAGGCTAGCTAGCAGATCCTCTGTATATATACAAATGTAAATAATCACTGTAGACTAGCTGTAGACGTAATGTTTGTGATAAATTATTTTCCTTCAATGTATTAATAAATACTTAGTAAAATAATACTTAGTAAACATGAATTATATTTTTGTGACGATACGCCTCTCCCCTCCTCGTCACGGGCCGACCAGCCGCCCAACACGTGCGCTTCGGCGCCAAAAGTACCTCAACACGCCGTCCGCGGCCCGTGCCGCACCTGTCGGCTCCGACGCGCGACTTCCCCCGCCACTACTCGGCACCTGTCGGCCGGGTATATAAGGCGGCCGCCGCGTCGAGTCGGGACCAGTCCCTGCGGCCGGGAGCTACCGGCCGCTTCCCACTACACAGTGAACGGGTGCTACCGTCACAGCCGGGAGCTACCGGTGTGTAGGCTTTCCCCCTTCGGGAGCTACCGAAGGTATTATACCCTGTCACCTCCTACCCGAGTCGGGAGCTACCGACTCTTCCGCACAGTGAACGGGTGCTACCGTCACAGCCGGGAGCTACCGGTGTGCAAGTTTCCCCCCTCGGGAGCTACCGAGGGATCTACTACCTGACCGATCCCCAGACCGGGTGTTACCGAACACCACGCCGACTACCGCTCTTCGCGATTACGCGCCGCGCCGGGAGTCCGCGACCGCACCGAATCCGCCGTGTCCGTCGGACACCTAGTAGTAAGCCGTGTCCGTCCGCGCCTAGTAATAAGTCTGCGTCCGCGTTAATTAATAAGTCCTACGTCCGCGTCTAGCAATAAGTCTGCGTCTAGTGTAAGCGTTAATCGAATAAGTCCGCATTAGGAATAAGTCCGCATACAACGTACACCACTCACGTGTGAGCAAGCGCGACTTGTGCGCTCTCACCCACACACACACACACCCACACACCGACACCATACACACTCATTGTAAATACAGACTGTACACAATCTACCAACCTTTCTTTCATTGAATAAATATCTATTCTGTTACAACATATCGAGAGCAGTGTTTCACCCTTTCTCACCCTAGCCCCGGCGAGCTATTCCCACCGATCCCAGCGTGCGGAAAGGCGTACCGTCACATTGGCGCCCGAACAGGGACCTGCTCCGGGGAAACACTGCTCTGTACAAAGTATAAATGAAAGGTTGGATATATCAATTGTCAAAGGCCGAACTCGCGGCCGAATTGTCACGGATAGGCTTAGACAGCGCCGGTAACATAGACACGCTCCGCCAACGAATCCGCGCCTACGTGGAGGAGAACCCAAGATACGAGTACTCCAGTCCGGCCCCCGAAACGACACCAGGAGGAAGCATGGCAAGCCAACCCGAGGATACAAAACCGATACTGACCGACACCGCCAGGGTTATCAACCAGATACGGAAGTGGGGCTATCACTTTGACGGCCGAGACGCATGGGCCTTCCTGGAACGGGTCGAGGAACTCAAAGAGAGCTATGGATACTCCGGGGACCAGCTGTTACAGGGTTTGCCCGAGTTACTCCGGGGAGACACTCTCCTCTGGTTCCGGAACACGAGAGCCTCCTGGAGCACGTGGGAAGAGTTTACGGAAGACTTCCGACGGGAGTATTTGCCCCACCAAAGCCGGGCGAAGCTGATCCGTGAGATCCAGGGGCGGTACCAAGGGGCCGACGAGCCGTTCCATAAATTTGCAACGGCTTTGCTAACCACCATGCGACGAGCGGGAGGAGTCACGCCAGACGAACAACTCGAGTGGCTCTACGAGAATATGCACCCGGATTACAAATATTGCATTCGCCGCCAGGACGTCTCCACTACCCGAGAACTCCAGGCGCGGGCCCTGGAATACGAGAACATACAGAAGCAGAAAAGGGAACGAAAGGCCGAGGAGAGGAAGACGGCCACCAGCCCGTCGGTCGCCGCCGCCACCTACAACAAGGAAGAATGCTGCTGGCGCTGCAAGCAGCGAGGCCACACCCGTTTCGACTGCAAGAAGCCGGCCAAGAAATTCTGCTCGCAGTGCGGAAAAGACGGCGTCCTAACCCGAGAATGCCACCCGAGGCCGGGAAACTCCGCCCGGGCCGGAAGCACCGCCGCAGCCAACCGGCCCGCACCGACGTCCGAATAGACTACCGACCGCGGCCCCATATCACAATCCGCCTACGACAGCGACCACTCGAGGCCTTAATTGATTCCGGCTCAGAAGTGTCTTTCGTCAACGCCGACACCGCCCGATACGCGGAATCTCTGCTCCGCGCGGCGAGACACAGCGAGTCCACCTGGCGGATGGAGAGGCCACCGACATCCCGGGGACGTACTCCCTACCCGTACGGATAGGAAGACGAAAATTCCGTCACAGCTTCCTGGTGATGCCGACCTTGCAGAGCCCCGTACTAATTGGGGTCGACCTATGGGCCCGGATCGGCATCCCGATCCCAGCGCCGCCCCGAGCTACCGCGCAGCCAGCCCACTCGGCCTGTGAATCCACGACGGCGGGACTAGCCGTGAGACACACCCACACCACCGGCGAGGCCACACCAACCGGATTAGCCATCCAAACCGAAGACGAGGCCCGGCGCCTGCAAGGCTTCCTACGGCGGGAAATGGCCAAGTTTGAGAATATCCGCGGGCCCACCGACGTGATGACCCACCGGATTCGGCTGAAGACCGACCAGCCGATCAAGCAGCGGTACCGCCCAAGGAATCCGGCCATGCAAGCGATCATCAACAACGAAGTCCAGAAAATGGAGGAGGATGGGGTCATCGAACCCTCACATGGAGCGTGGAGTTCTCCAGTTGTGGTGGTCCGGAAAAAAGACGGCTCCCACCGCTTTTGTATTGACTTCCGCCGCGTCAACGACGTCACAGAGAGAGACGCCTACCCACTGCCGCAGGTGGCCGCCACGCTGGACAAGTTACGAGGGGCTCGCTACCTCTCGACTCTGGATCTAAGGAACGGATACTGGCAGGTGCCGCTGGACCCCGAGAGCCGACCGATCACCGCCTTCACGGTCCCGGGAAAGGGACTGATGCAATTTCGGGTGATGCCGTTTGGACTCCATTCCGCCCCGGCAACGTTCCAACGGTTGCTTGACCAGGTACTCGGACCCGAATTAGAACCACATGTGATGGTCTACCTGGACGACATTATCGTGGCCAGCCCGACATTCGACGAACACCTGCGGCATCTGGCGGAAGTGTTCTGCCGCCTGCGAAGGGCCAAGCTCCGTCTCAACCCCGAGAAGTGTCACTTTGGCCGGGACCAGCTGAAGTACCTCGGTCACGTAGTGGACCGGCACGGGGTACACACCGACCCCGAAAAGGTCAGCGCCGTTGCGACCTGGCCGGCACCGACCACCATCCGAAGAGTCCGACAATTTTTAGGCATGGCATCTTGGTATCGGCGTTTCGTACCGAACTTCTCCGCGGTCGCCTCACCATTAACCCGGCTAACACGCAAGAACGCCAAGTGGACCTGGGGCACGGACGAGGAGCGGGCGTTCCGGCAACTGAAAGGGGCACTGACAACCGCACCAGTACTGGCTTGTCCTGATTTCAAGCGGCGTTTCGTCCTCCAGACCGACGCTAGCATCCACGGCCTAGGAGCAGTCCTGACCCAGCACCAGGACGATGGAGAACGCGTAATTGCCTACGCCAGCCGGACCCTGAACGGGGCGGAGAGAAATTACAGCGCGACCGAGCTGGAGTGCCTAGCGATCGTGTGGGGTATCCGCAAGATGCGGGGATATCTGGAGGGGTACCCGTTCACCGTGGTAACGGACCACCAGTCCCTACGCTGGCTCCAGAAACTCGAAGAACCCACCGGACGACTGGGTCGCTGGCTATTCGAACTGCAACAACACGAGTTCGATGTCCGCTACCGAAGGGGAAGCGCCAACAAGGTCGCCGACGCGCTGTCTCGTCAACCGGAGGTATGTGCAACACAGCCCGGGGAACGGGAAGACGACCAAGACATCCCGACCGACCCAACGACCAGGACACTACCGCGATGCGGGTGGTACCGACGCATCCTGATGGGGCTCCGAAAACGCGCCGGAGACTTCCCGGATTACCGCCTCCAAAGCGGCCGCCTCTTCCGCCACATACTCCACACCGTCGACTTCCGGGAGACAGATCCGACCGAGCAGTGGAAACTGTGCGTTCCCAGGGAGGACCGGCCACAGGTATTGGCACGGCATCACGCGGACCCCGCCGCCGGACATTTGGGCACCGCCAAGACCATCGCACGGATGGCCCGCCTGTTTTACTGGCCCGGGATGTTCCAGGACATCACCAGATACGTCCAAAACTGCCCAAATTGCCTGGCCCACAAAGCACCGACCACCCGACCCGCGGGAACGCTCCATACCGCTCCGGTCAACCAGCCGTGGCAGCAGGTCACGCTCGACCTAATCGGACCGCTGCCCCGTTCCACGCAAGGACATGCGTGGCTGCTCGTGATGCAAGACCGGTTCACGAAGTGGGTGGAACTGAAACCGCTCCGGCGCGCTACCGCCCCGGCCGTCACCAAGGCAATTTTGGACCACGTCATCTACCGCCATGGGTGCCCAAGCCAGATCATCTCGGACAACGGGACACAGCTAAGGTCCGAGCTACTGGAAGCGACCCTACGGACGTTCGGGATCGACCACCGGACCACGCCAGTCCGAGCGCCCCATTGTAACCCCGTGGAGCGGACGAACCGGACAATCAAGACCATGGTAGCCCAATATACCGGTAAGAATCACCGCCGATGGGACGACCACATGAGCCCCCTCCAGTTCGCGTACAACACGGCTCAACACGCGGCCACCGGATACACGCCGGCATACCTCAACCACGGCCGGGAACTGGCGCTGCCCCACCCGGAGGACCGCCGCCACGCCGCAAACGCCACCCCACATCAAACCCGGCGACGCCTAGAGGAAGCGTTCGAGGTGGTGCGAATTAATATGGCACGCGCCTTCCAAAAACAGGAGGCACATTACAACCTCCGACGCCGTGACTGGAGGCCCCGGGTGGGCGAAACCGTGTGGAAGCGAGAATACCCGCTATCAAGGAAGGCCTCGGGATTTAACGCGAAGTTGGCCCCCCGTTATACCGGCCCGCTGGAAGTCCGGAGGATCATCTCGCCCGTGATCGTTGATCTCCGCGACGCACGGGGACGATGGTATCGCCACGTCCACGTGCAAGATTTAAAAAACGCGCCCGAACCACCTGCCGGAAGCACGGAGCAGGAGGAGCACCACCGCGGGTTGAGCACCGCCCGAGAAGACCCCCCGCGAGCCAATCACCGCGTGCGCCGCGGCAGACCGCGGGCCGAGCCGCCGACGCCGTGAGCGGCCCCCGCCACTTGACCACCGGCCAATCGCCGTTAAGCCTCCGTGTATAAAAATCGAGGAATTTCGGAGGAATGCGATCAGACGGAGCAAACCACGACCATGGAGACACCCGTCGATTTGGAAGCTATCTTCGGAGATCTGAGCGACTTGGACGAAGGAGCATTGGAACCGAGACCGCCCCCGGTCCCGCCGAATGTGCCCCACCGCTCGTCACCCAAGGTGGGCACAAGAATCCAACGCGGCGACGCCGAGAATCGCCGTCGGGCGGTCTTCTTAACGGAGCCCGTACCGCCCAGGCCCCGGCCCCGAGGCAAACCCACCATCGGCCGCGGCACGAGTCGACGACCGCCCGCACCACCGGCGGCCCCGAGGAGATCCGTAACGCCGCCCGGCGACCGCGACGCCAGCACTAGCCACCGGCCGCCAGCCGCTCCAGCCACGGCCCCCGCGAATCCTCGCGGCACAAATAGCGCGCCGACTCCTGCTTCCGGCCGACCGCACCACTCACGGCCTGTACCACAGCCGACCGCCCGGAGCGTCTCGGTATGCGCTGTTTCGGTGGCCCCGACGACGACCCGCGCCGTGATCCCACCACCCCGGACCACCGCGGGCTCGACCACCTCCGCCCTGACCACCGCCGTCGTCACGGGAGACCCGCCAACCTTCGGACCGAATAGCCGCCGGATCCGCCTACCCACGGGCGAGGAAGTGGAGGTGCCCTTCTTCATCGGGGCCAAGCACCGAAAGTACCGGGTGCGCACCGCCACCGACCGCTGGCTGATACGTTTCGACCCGCTGGGTCGGCTATCCTCATGCCGCCGCCTCTAAGCGGCATGCTTCTAAGGGGGGAGGTGATGTGACGATACGCCTCTCCCCTCCTCGTCACGGGCCGACCAGCCGCCCAACACGTGCGCTTCGGCGCCAAAAGTACCTCAACACGCCGTCCGCGGCCCGTGCCGCACCTGTCGGCTCCGACGCGCGACTTCCCCCGCCACTACTCGGCACCTGTCGGCCGGGTATATAAGGCGGCCGCCGCGTCGAGTCGGGACCAGTCCCTGCGGCCGGGAGCTACCGGCCGCTTCCCACTACACAGTGAACGGGTGCTACCGTCACAGCCGGGAGCTACCGGTGTGTAGGCTTTCCCCCTTCGGGAGCTACCGAAGGTATTATACCCTGTCACCTCCTACCCGAGTCGGGAGCTACCGACTCTTCCGCACAGTGAACGGGTGCTACCGTCACAGCCGGGAGCTACCGGTGTGCAAGTTTCCCCCTCGGGAGCTACCGAGGGATCTACTACCTGACCGATCCCCAGACCGGGTGTTACCGAACACCACGCCGACTACCGCTCTTCGCGATTACGCGCCGCGCCGGGAGTCCGCGACCGCACCGAATCCGCCGTGTCCGTCGGACACCTAGTAGTAAGCCGTGTCCGTCCGCGCCTAGTAATAAGTCTGCGTCCGCGTTAATTAATAAGTCCTACGTCCGCGTCTAGCAATAAGTCTGCGTCTAGTGTAAGCGTTAATCGAATAAGTCCGCATTAGGAATAAGTCCGCATACAACGTACACCACTCACGTGTGAGCAAGCGCGACTTGTGCGCTCTCACACACACACACACACACCCACACACCGACACCATACACACTCATTGTAAATACAGACTGTACACAATCTACCAACCTTTCTTTCATTGAATAAATATCTATTCTGTTACAACATATCGAGAGCAGTGTTTCACCCTTTCTCACCCTAGCCCCGGCGAGCTATTCCCACCGATCCCAGCGTGCGGAAAGGCGTACCGTCACATTTTTTACTATTTTTACTATTATATCTTTACAAATGAAAATTTTTTTTGTAATTTTCTTTTATTGTTACATGAACTGTACTCTTGTAATAATTTCAAGTTTTATTGATTTATTTTAATTATTTTTGTTTCTTTCAAATTTTTGTTATTTTTTTTTAAAATAGGTTGTAACTCAATAAAAACTATTTACAGTCAACTTGTATTTACACTCATTTCTTGAATCCAATATCCGTTTTTTTCCTTCTCTAGACCAAAAAATCTCCAAAAAAATTTTATTAATCCAAACCAAGTCAATGTCAACGACCCAGTGGCTTCAGGAGTGGTACGAATAGCTGCATCGTATGACATGGGCTGGACGACAAGAGGCAATGGACGAGACTATGACAGTCTTAATGGAAATAGTTTTTTATTTGGTAAATTTGGAAAAGGATGCTTATCATATTACGTTTGTAACAGAAAATGTAGAAAATGCGACCTTGGATCACCACCTGTAGAACATGACTGTCGACAAAACTTTTCTGGTAGTGCAAAGGCAATGGAACCTCATGCTGCTGTAAAAATGACAGTAGATAATGATATATTTAAAAAATCTAATATCGAACTCGGGGTATTGATAGGAGATGATGACAGCTCAACTATAGCAGCTTTGCGAACTTCAAGTTCTCATCAGATAGTAAAATTTTCTGACACAAATCACGCCACTAAAGGTGCAAAAAACTTATTGTATAAAATAAAGTCCAATTTTCGAGACTTGTCCAAAGATATCATAAATTACCTTCACCGAAGTTTTTGTTACGCTGTCGCACAAAACACAGGAAATGCTGAAAATATGGCTAAAGCCATAGAAAATATTCCTCATCATGCGTTTAATCGACATGAAAAATGCGGGGAGTGGTGTAAGTTCCATGAAAATCCTAATGATTATCAGTGTAAAATGGATGAAAATGCACTAAAAAATGAAGAATTATTCTTAGATTTAGTTAATTTATTCGAAAAACTGGCTTCTAACTGTGATAGATTTGCTTCTGGAGCTTCCAGTCAAATTAATGAGAGCATGAATAGTATTGTTGTAAGTAAGGCTCCAAAAAACCGTTGTTACGACTTATCGAATTCAATCAATTTTCGCGTTGCTTGTTCAGTTGGTCAAAAAAATATTGGCCGAGGATACATTTGTAAAATATTTCGTAAATTAAATATGAAACCTGGTAAGCACCTCGAAAAATATTTAAAAACTCTCCAAGCTAAAACCAAAGTAAGAGCTATTAAAGCAAACTCGCCATCGTTTAAAAGATTTCGATTGCTTTTGAAAAAAGCAAAATCTTGTCTTCGACATAAGAAAGAAAAAAAAGAAGGTACATGTTACAAATCGAACATGGGCTTATTAACCACAACCGTAATTGATAATGTGGAACTACAATTATGTAGTTATAATGACGATGATATTGCATGTACATATTTTGATCTCGAAACGTCTGGATTTTCTAAAACTGCAGACATTCTTCAAATAGCAGCTAAGTGTAACGATCACGAGTTTTCAGTTTATCTACATCCTACTAAAAAAATTAACGAAAAAGCTACAGCCGTACACAATTTGTCTTACTCCGAAGGTGACTTATTTTATAACGGCGAAAGAGTAGAATCGTTACCAGTTAATAAAGCTTTGCATCAGTTTTATTTATATTTGAAAAGTTTAAACAAAAAAAGCATATTGATTGCGCATAATAGCAAATTCGACTGTCCACGATTACTGCATATTATAATCAAATATGGATTAACTGAATACTTCGAATCTGTTGTTTATGGTTTTTGTGACACTTTACCGATTTTTAAAAAATTTACTCAAAAAACTGGCAAAGGAGAGAATACGCTTACGGCTTTAGCTTCCAGGTTTGAGATTTCAATTGATGGAGCTCATAACGCTTTATATGATGTTCAAATGCTGTATAAAATAATTCAGCATTTAAAATTATCTGAAAATATAGTACAAAACTGCGAGAAGTGGCTTTCAACTATGGAAAAGTATTTGAAAGAGAAGAAAATCGATGATAAAATGAAGTCATTGTACAAAATTAACGGTTGCACAAGCATTATGATAAGAAAAAGATTGGCTACGGCTGATATTTCTTATGATATGCTTTTTAATGCTTATAAAATGGATAAGAGTAATGGTTTAAAACTAATTATGAATGCCGACAATGGTTCCGGGAAAGCTTTGATTACAAAGTCAAATTCTGTGATAGAAAAATTAGCCATTTTCTTTGAAAATGATGAATAATTTAATTAATATGTATTACTTATTTTATACAATAATATGTAAGTGTTTTCTACCGAGAGCTTTTATTGCAAAATAATTATTAAATTGTTCATTAAAAGTCAAAAATATGTGATTCAATAAAGAAATTCATTCATTAACTGATACATGTTTTATTTGCACTCTCATTCATTGATGTGAAAAAGAAATTCTTATTTTGTGTACCGATTAAGATAATAACCTTCAAATAGCCACGGATTCGTTTTGAATGTATCCCATGTCGTATATGTTTTGTTACAATTTTAGTGTAGCTAAATATCTTATAATAAATTTATATTTTATTTACAATCAAAACTTGTAATGCATGGGACAATTCTGAACCAGTCTGGATCGCGCCTGGTGTACTGCTATATGTTTAAACGCTACACGTAGCGCGGCAAAAATAAATCTAACCTTACCTCTACCAACTTGAAGGATGTTGCCACATCCCAGTGAGCGATGAAAAATGTCGACTGCTTTCGCGTAAAACATTTAATAATAAACTTGATTTGTCGTGAATAAGGTTCTGAACGATTGTGCAAAAAATACTCAAATGATCTTCAGTACTCAGTCAATAAAATATCTTTGTAATTTTAAAATCTGATCATTTAAACTATATAAAAAAAATCATTGTAAATACAGGTTTGGAGCTATTTCCGGAACTCCCATAAGAGCCCATGTTAATAGAAATGTTTATATTTTAACTTAGAGCTTCTAAATCGGTCTGAAATTTTGACACTCTCTTTTTAACGGTATGAATGATCATTTTGTGAAGTTTCATCAAAATCTGATCATTTTCATTTTGGTGGTGAACTCCCTTAAATGTTAAACATCAATAAGATTATACATTTCCTTAATTACTACCTTACTACAAAAAAAAGAAAGATTTAATCATTCCACGTAGGATATATCCTTTAATTATAACACGAAAAAAAAAGAATAACTACCCTACTAAAAAAAATTACGTGATTTTGTCACGTGATTTCATCATCGTGATGAAATCAAAACTATTTGTAAAATATGGACAGCTATTATTTGCAGCGAGAGCTATAATTTTGCAATAGTAGCAAAACCTTTGTCAATTTTAACAAAAGGATTTGCTAAAGTATCGACAAAGTTTTGCTGCTATTGCAAAATTACAGCTTTCGTATAGTTAGCTGTCTATATTTTACAAATAGTTTAGGAGGTAGCAAGGTAGAGTTCGCGCTTCTCTTATTATAGAACTCTGTGCTACGCTGCAAGGCGAAATGTAATAGAATTATTTATTATTATTTATTTATTTTACACTTTAGAATATTCTTACAGTAAATTATGCACTTGAAATTGTGTATACAAACATGATATTTATAAATAGTATCATACATGTATAGTGAATTCTTGTCTTTCTTGTTCCTTTCTTTGTTGATATCTGCAACAAATAATACATATCTTAAAAGTAGTTTACTAAACTAACTCTCTTTCTCTCTCTCCTCCTCCTCTCCCTCTCTCCCTCCACACACACGCACGCACACGCATACATTAATTTTCAAATATCTCATATTCTAAAACCAACTCCAGTCTCCCTTAAAGACTGTAACTTTATTAAATAAAATAATTTACTTGGTATTACTATAATTATATGATAATTATATGAAAAAATATTATATCTACTACTGATGTTATATGAAAAATATCAAATAAATATTCGACCAACATTTTTCTTCATATTTTACCGTAATGACAGTCGTCGTGAGACTATATACAAGCAATAAATTTCCGAGGATTAGATCGGTTGCTTGGTACTCGGCATATCTATTTATAAAGACTCGTATTAATACCTAGCGAGCATAGATTCGACAGCCTCGATTGGAAGTCTACCCAAACTGCCACCGTGACGGATCCCGGTTGATAAACCTTGCCATTCGCGATTGCGTTCACGATCACGGTCACGGTCACATTCCACGTCGCTCAATTCACGGCTATCACTGAACCCACTTGGCGGCAATAGTGTCATATCCTCCACCGAACTGTCAAACAAATAAGCAGATATGTCAAGTTAGAAGAAATATTTTTCTTTAAAATCTAACGCCAAACACGCGCGCGTCACACACACACACACACACACACACACTCTCTTCTCTCTCTCTCTCTCTCTCTCTCTTTCTGGAGGATCGAAGACGTGTGAAAATCGCCCCGTAAAGTTGGTGCTTTATATGTGGTTGAATGTAGAGAGAAAATAGTAAAAAAGACGATATTTATATTTATATATGAACAGAAAACTTAGACGATGATTGTTGACCGTCGTCATAATAACCAGCCTCAAGTACAACAAATTGTTGGATTTAAGTTGTTAGCAACTTCAATTATCTAGGTTCTATATAGATATAGCCCTCCCCCTCCTAGCATCTGGGGGAGGGCTGGGGGGGAATTATATCGGCCGGCCGAGAGCGGGGGCTCTCGGTCGCGCCGATCCCCCCCAGTGTGGTGGGGGGGAGCCGTTGGTCACGGCTCCTCCTCCAAGTTACGAGTAGAGGCCCGCACGGACTTCATCCGTGCGGGCCAGCCCGAGAGGGGGAGAGAAGCATGCCTTAAGGTGATTCCTCTCCCCCTCTCACTAAGGGCTTGTGTCGATTGACCCGGGGGGGTTTTAGTGGGTATGCCCGTTAAATAGGGTGATTCCCACATAACCCGAGGGGTTCCCCCGAACCCCTCGGGTATCCATAAAGGATTTCCCCCTCGTCAACAAAAAAAAAAAAAAAAAAAAAGGTTCTATATAGATATAGATAACAAATACAGGAGGTTGTAAAGACGAAATTAAACGCAGAATCGCTATAGCAAGGAACGCAACAACCAAGCTAACGAAAATATGGAAGGCCACAGCAATCACTCAAAACCTCGTCGAAGTTTATATTGTTCTGGGGAGTATTAGTGACGTCACTAAAGAGTCTGGAACATTTCTTCGAAACTTCCGCCATTTCTACTGGATTTGATACTGCCGCGTTCGTTTTAGATGATTTGCGTTTGGCGCTTGCGAATTCACGTAATAAATATTTGATTTTGTTGAAAAGTTCTCGAGATTCACGATAATTTGCATGTTGTTCTATCTCTCCATAAATGTCTAACTTATTTGTTTGTTCTTATCATGTCGACATGAGCGTCTTATTTCTTGGTTTAACTGTTGTAGTTGTTCTTCCTTTGTGTCTACATTCAAGTTAATTTTTAATTTTCTTTTCTGTTCTACAAGTTGAATAGTGATGTCGGTCATGTAGTGCTTACAAGGATTAGGATTATTCAAGACTGTTTGTTTCATGGCACTTTTTATCCATTCTTTTGTTGCTTTACAAGTATGCTCAGGGTCTATACTCGCTTTTGGTTTATTGCGTAAGTATAATTGCCCTTGAAATGTGATAGAATTGGGTGGTGTGATTCTTTTTGTAGTTGTGATACTTTTCCTTAGGTGTAGTGTCATTGCGTAGTGAGCTTTTAATAGCTTGGTCGGAGTTACAGTCAGCACCTGATTTTGTTTTAACGCTAGTTATTGACGTTCTCTATCGTTGCTTTATCAGCAAGTAATCAATTTAATTTTTATGGCGTTTGTCTGGCGAGGTCCATGTTGATAAGTGTCGTGGGTGGTATTTAAAAGTGGTGTTTATTATGGTAAGATTGTTTTCGGAGGCGAGTTGGATCAGCCTTTTACTTCGGGGGTTCCTTACTCTTAATCTGTATTTGCAAATCACTTGTCGTATATAGTCATCATCTTTTGTTTGGCTAATCTTGGCATTAAAATTACTAGAGAATCACGGGCTCCTTGTTAGGAATCTGTGAGATAATTGCTTCGATTTTATTGTACATATTTTTGACTTCCTCATCCGGTGCATCTGAGGTGGGCATGTAGACTTGAATAATGTGCAGTTTGGTAGGTTTCGCTAATACTGTGATCATCATCATTCGATCGCTGATAGGTGAGTAGCTCTGGATGCATTTTGCTATTCTTTTTGAAACAATTATTGCCACTCTATTAGAGCCGGTTTTCTCTTGACCCAATATGTGGACCACATGGTTCGGGGTTTCAAAGTATTCCTGACTTTTCTAGTCTCTGCTGTTCTATATATATCGATCTTTTCTCTGATTAGTTCGCGTTTAAGTATGTGTAGTTTATCTGGTTGTAAAATGGTTCTGACTTTTCTAGTCTCTGCTGTTCTATATATATCGATCTTTTCTCTGATTAGTTCGCGTTTAAGTATGTGTAGTTTATCTGGTTGTAAAGTCCTCTAACGTTTCACATACCTATCACAGTTCTTTGGCGGTGTTTCAGAATATTATTCCTTCCCAGTCACAGATTTCACAAGTGTCGCCTGGTTGCTCACATTCACTTGTCCAGTCACCAATTTCTCACCATGACCTGGACTCGATCTAGCGCCAAGTATCGTTCGGATCGCATGGCACAACATATATTCCGAAATTTCGATTCATGATGTGCTCTTGAGAAAGATAATCAGGTGGTTTCTCCTTGCCTGCCTGATCCTATGCCGTTGACCATCTTTGGTTCTTCCGCCTGAGGACAAAAGGATGTCCGGATAAGGATATTATGGGAGGGAAATTGTATTTGGGAAGGTTCAAGGGTTAGGGACAGGGTTTCCCCTCGATATAAGGAGGTGAGAAAGAAAATGGCTCGCGTAGACAAGGTCGTTTCCTTGAAGTGGATCTGTTCTCTACCGGGAGTCGTAGAGAAATATCCCCACAAACGTGCGCGCGCGCGCGCTCACGCACACACACACACACACACACACCCACCCCACAAACCCCCACAAAAAAAAAAAAAAAAAAAAAAAAAAAAAAAACAAAAAAAATGCTCACACGCTCACGCACACACACACACACACACACACACCTTAAATTAAGAAATTAATAAAATGCAGCTTTAATTAAGTCCGATTCGTAATTAAATACTTTATGCATAACATAATAATTCACAATGATAATTAACGTAATGACATTATTAACATCATCTTTGATATTATTTAGATTAAATATATGTAGAATATAAGATGTGTATACACACAACACATCTTTTACATGTGTAAAGATAATTTATCAATCACGTAAAGATTTTTAAATTTAGTTAATTTTTTTTCTAGAAAACGGTTATTTTCTTATATGTGTAATAGCGAACACGTTAGAACATCCTTTTGATGTCCTTTATCGTATAAAATATGACGCTTTAGAATGAAGCGCAATGATATGAAACCTTAACATGTCATATATCATAACATATCATATGTATCATAACAGGATATCATAATTTTTAGGATATGCATTGCATATATATCGCTTATAATATAATAATAATTGTAATAACAAAATATATATCGCTTATAATATAATAATAATTGTAAAATAAATGTTTGACACTTGTAAAAAATTTCTAATTTTTAAATGACTCACGTCATTGCATTTCTTTCTCGTGTCGATATGAAGACAAAAACCAATGAGAGACCTATATCAAATAATCAAGACTGAGTGCTATGTGGAAAACAAACAAACCTTGGCTACCTGCGAGTAGACCGGCTCGGTTGTCGGCTTCGTCGTCTCGCGAGTGAGGGTGAGCCTTCGTTGTTAGATTCCGTACTCGATTCAACACCTCGCGAAAATACATCTGTAAGGAATTATGTTATACATGATTTATTCCTGTGCAATGTTTTCTCGATAAATTATTTTTTTAACGATTTCTTTTTGGTATAATCTTTTGTATTGATCAAAATTTTAAGAATAGGAATGTATAATTATACCTCTACAAGGCTTTACTGGCACTCTATAACTAGGCCCGGCGCATTCACCACAAGGGCTTCCAGATGTGTCGCTTCCGGAGCCTTGTCGATTCGATCGCAGTTTGCTCTCGGCTTCCGCGATGCTCGGAAAATAGCGTTGCTTGTGCCACCTTGGTGTTTTCGACCTGCGCGTCAAAGAACGTCAGAAAGATGAAGAGAAGAGAAGGGAAACGTAAGCATAAATAACGCGAAATGAGTTAATTTCATGAAGAGCTTGTAGAAGTTAGGAAGCGACAGAAGAAGTCAGTTACCTTTCAAACTCCACGCTGGATCTCTCATAATCAATAGTATTAATGTCCTCATTCTCCAAATGACCAAAAGTCTTGAATTGCATTGTGTAATCTAGTGTGGCAGTTGTAACTGAACGGTTCTCTCTTCCAGGAACGCTAAACGTAGCATACGGACTTATCTCATACATTTCTGCGAAGGATAACAGAGCATAAAGATGTATTTACGTTACATAAATTATTCATACTCTGCGAACACACATACCAGATCCGTGATCGGCGGATTTGTGATTTTCTTGCTTCACGGGCGAACTGGTGTAAACCTGATGATTACGTCTGTTGTCTCGTTCAGCCGTTGACTTGAGTTGTACGGTCGACATACAACTGGATAAGTGATGATGCTGTTGCTGATGCTGTTGTTGTTGAACTATTCCTAGTCCAGCTTGTTGTTGTTGTTGTTGTCCCGGTAATATCTCACCTAAATAGTTCGCTCTGTCAGAAAACAAGAATTGTTAGGATTACAAAAGAACAATTAGTAAGATCTCATCGTAATGAGTGTAAGTAAATAAAGTAATATAGAGTAAGAAAATAGTATGCTTTACCTGCCGTTACGTTTAAGCATAACATATCCCAGGATAACTGCAGAAATAACCAAAATGATTGCGCAGATGAGCGGCACGATGACATATAAAACTTTGTGATTAGGCAAGGTTTTCTTAATATCGTCCTCCATTATCAGATCGTTGGGCGGACCAATACTGACTCCACTTAACGTGGTCGTAGCAAACTCCATTTGTGTCTGAGTCGAGCCAGCATCGTTGTGAGCTGTTAAACGTAGACTATACCATGAGGCCGTCTTTAAATCACGAATCACAACGTTATCAGTCGCTCTGCTGGCTACCAAAATCCATGGTTCTGTATTGATTCGCCTACGATACTCGACGGTGTAATATTGAATGGGACATCCCCCATTAGGCCAAGATAATAAGTTTAGCTTCACCGACGTGCCGTTTGCCGATATAATATCTCTTTCTTTAGGCACTAGAGGTGCTGAAATGTAAATTGAAGGAGGTTGAATAGTCGCCGAATAGTAAAAAAAACAGTTGGTATTATTCGACAATTGAATTTGATTCTAACTTAAGGAGTATTAAAGTTGATTTTTAGACCACCTTGCACACCTAAAATCCATACCATTTTTTTAAAGATTTTTCTTGCGAAGAGAATAAAATGAATAAAAAATCTATTTTAAGGACTTTATTATATAACTATTAAAGAATGTTTACGTTTTTTTTTATAACAAAATTCTAAATGTTATAGGCGTGTTACGGCAACACGTTTGTAACATTAGATTTTTGTTATTTGAAAAAAAACAATTTTTTTTTACTTTATTCTCTTCTCAAGAAAAATCTTTTTAAAAAATGGTATGGATTTAAGGTGCGCAAGGTGGTCTAACTCCTTAAATCGATCTTATAGCTTATTTTAATTGTAGAATATTTTACTTACCGGTACCCTTCGTTGTTGCGCTAATCAACGAACTCGGGTCGCCGGTATCGACACGATTGTGTGCTGTTAAATGTGCTGAATAGGAAGAACCACATTTTAATCCAGAGAGTACAAATTCTGTTTGCTCAGGAGACAAGGCGATTTCTTCCCATCCACCCTGATCCCTCTTGTAGCTTAACACGTATCCTGATACAAAAGAAAAATACTTTACTTAAAAGTACATACGCGATTGTCAGTTGTAAGTTATTTCTTATTACCTTGTATAGTAGCACCACCGTTGTCAGGATGATTCCAACGGAATCTGATACTGTTGGTCGTTGTATATTGCAATTCTAACGATGGTGCTCTAGGTGGCATCACTACAACTAATGAATACGTGATGGAGTCGTCGCCAAATAAGTTGCTAGCCGAGCAAGTATAATTCCCTGAGACTGATTGTTCCAACCCTGATGATCGAACAAATCATGATAATAATTGTAAGAATCATATTGATTCCTACTAGATTTTAATTTCACACTTGAGTGTCTAGATCAAGTATAGTAATTCTGCTAATAGCGGGGACAAAAATAATTTATAGTAAATTAAAAAAGAAGATACTTACCGCGTATGTTAAGGTGCCCGTCGGATATAAGTTCGTAATGCCTGCCGGTAGTGATTTGACTGTTTCTATATGTCCAAATAGGTCGTGGCGTAGGATTTCCGAGTACTAAACACGATAGTGTGATCGATGATTTTACAGCCCTTCTTAATACTTGCGAGAACGACGCCACTCTAGCGGGAGCTATGGAATAAATTTTATGCTCTTACGATTATACGACAGAAAAATTTACGAAAAGTATACTAGGCAATATATAAATTAGAAATTTAATATATTCTAAATAAAGAGCAAAATAAACAAAAAAACTTACAAACATTATTTAGAATATTTATATGATGGTGCATTAGAAATCTAAGAAATCTAAGTTCTAAAAGCAAATTTTTAGATATGTAATTCACAAGCACCTCTGGTATTCGTTGTTTGCGTAACTATGGTGGTCCGTTCCCCTTCTCCAAGACCAGTCGTTGCCGATACCCAGAACTCATATAATTGTCTAAAAAATTAAAAATCAGTTTGTAAAAGAAACATTGCAAGAAGATTACAATTATTGCAATTATACGTTACAATATTCGTACATACCTCTCCACTAAATCTCGCAATTCCATTGTAAGTGTATCTGTAGGTGATGATGGCGGTTCATGCATTGTGTGAGTTTTGTGACTTTTAGAGCCAGCTTCTCTGCTATACACAGTGTATTTTGAAACATTTCCATTAGGCTGCAATGGCGGTAACCAAGAAACCAATATACTTTCTGCCGTCAACGCCAGTGCTTTAATGCCAGCGGGCGGGCCTGGAACTGCAAAAAGAATGTCGGATTGTTTATTTTATTAATTTGAAAGTAAACAATTTTTCTTATTTTACTAAAATTGAATTAGATATCTTACCATCCTCTTCCGTCATGCAGAAGATAGATGGACTCAACGCTCCGTCACCCGCGCCTGTGTAAGCCAATACCTTGATAGAGTAATTCGTGTACTTGTACAACGTATGTAAGTAAGTGTCCATGCTGGAGGTTCTTTTAACTTCACCAACCGTTGATATATCCACTGTCAAAAAAATTAATATAACATCTAACAATGTCTTGTAAAATATAATAATGCCTTGCAAGATTAATTTTTTGTTTATCAATATCCTGATAACGAGTGACTCACTGTTATCAGTAGGAACCGGTCTGTAATAAACTTTGTATCCTTGAATAATTCCGCCGTGTTGATGAGGCGGAGGCGCACTCCAAGACACTTTGACGCTTTGGGAAGACAATGGAACGCATGTCACTTGAGTCGGTGGCGTTTCCGGTACTGCAAAGCGAATACGAATAATGATTTAAATATATCTCGTTGCTTCGTTCGTATGATAAATATGATTTATCATTCTTATTACCTCCTTCTTGAGTAGTGCCTACGATAGGAGAACTAGCTGGTCCACTGGCTATGCTGTTGAAGGCTCTGATTGAAATGTCATATTTCGTAAATTTTCTTAAACCGGTTAGCTGCACTTTTGTCGTCGCCCAACCGTTTACGGTTAGACTTTTACTTTGATTGACGCCCGAAGTCGATGACGAATGTTCCGACCACGTCACTATGTATCCTAGCAGATCTCCATTGCACGACTCTTTTGGAGGTGGCTAAGTAATATTCCAATATCGTATTTTCAAATTGTTTCCCGATTTTTTATCTTTACATTTTATTGATTGACATTATTTATTTCAAGAGCAATAATCTTTAAAGTGCCAAAGTAAGTCATCACACTTCTGTGAATTAGCGTAACTTACTTGCCAACTGACCATAAGCTCTCCAGGCCCAGCAGATTGTACTTTGATGTTTTGCGGTGGTTCGGTAGGTGCTATTGCAGATATCGATGTTATACAATACAATAATTCAGTCATACGATCGCATTGTCATACGAGGCATTTACCTTCCTCCTGAGTTTTCGCCACGACAGGTTCCGTGGGTCCACTCGCGTCGATAGAGTTTATAGCGAATATCCTGAAAGTGTAGGTGACAGCCGGATGAAGACCACCGACCAGAGCTATCTCTTGGTCCTCGCCGATGGTTTCGAACGGAGATAAGCCTACAATTGATACAAGTTACGAAGGGGACAAACAGAGCCACGATATTGATCGAAGTATGTGGACAAACCGTTTTGAGTCGGATGTATAGAATTACCGCTACTGGAGCTTCCTGGCGTGTACGTGACGTTATGCGTTTTAACAGGATTCCAATCATCGGTCATACCGTGGCTTAGCGAGCGATATTGTATCACGTAATTTCTTATGGGACTGTTTCCGTCGAAAGCTCGCTTCCATAATAATCGTATTGATCGAGAACCGATCTCTATTACTTCGAGTCCGGCTGGAGGATCCGGCCTCTCTGTAAAATACAAATATGGTTTAAAATAAAGCGTTTTTGTTACGAATTTGGATATAATTAATGATTATTGATCCAAACTATTAATAAAAATTAATCGCTAATCTGTGCAAAATAAAAAAGTTCAATAATAAAAATAATAATAAGTTCAATAATAAAAGTGTGCGTTTTACCTTGGACTGCTAAATAAATTAGATGTTCACTTCTTCCGTAAGCATTATCGGCAGTGCATCTGTAGACCCCGGAATCTTGGCGATCGCTGTTTGTGATAGATAATTGGGATTTCAGGCCGTTATCAGTCTTTATTTGACCGATGCTTAGTCTATGATTGCTCATATCCAATCGATCACTGTTGTGCATCCATTGAACCTCTATAGGATTATCACCGATCACAGTGCAATCGATGGTCACGGATTCTCCGCGGCGAATCGTTACATTTTTACTCTGAAACTCAAATCTCGCTGGTTCTGCAAAAATACAAATCATAAATTTGATTTAATGTTTACTCATCGAGATTTATAATAATTTTCAAATGTTATTATGAAATTGAATTACACTAGTTAAGTTAATTGATTTTTAAGATTATTAAGAATTTTGATTATTAAGAAAGAAGAAATATTTTTTTTATTATCAAACAGAAATGATTTTATTTCTTTTTATTCAATCGTGTTTTAAAAAAATATAAAGTGGTAATTGTCTAATTAACAGTTTTATTGGATTTTCCTGCAACTAATTATAAAAAATCGAGAATGTACTCATACTTTTAGAGTCTGGATCTTTATAGTTAATTGATCTATAATTTGGACGTTAATCGTAATCTTACCATGCACCGACACATATATCACTTTGCTTAGTCCGGATCCGATGCCATTGTTAGCCCTACAGAGATAGTAACCCTCATCCTGCGGACCGGCGGAAGCTGTCCACAAAGACCCATTAGGCAATATCGTGAGTCTACCATCGGAACCATCGACTAGCGGCTGATAATCGTTGGACGTTCTGCCTCTGGCACGTAGCCACGTGATACGTGGCGGTGGAAAACCTTTGGCTTCACAATGAACATTTAACGGGTTGCCTAGAAGAGTTGCCACATCTAGCGGTTCGAATATCCATTGAGGAGGTACTTTTACTAAAAGTTCGGCCGTATGGTTGACCTTCGCGGCGCTGTTCGTGGCCACGCAGGTGTATTTGCCGCTGTGCCGCGACGACAATTCCTTGAAGACGAGAAGGCTGAAGAACTCGGCGCCTCGCTCTTCAATCTGTATTATAATGGCGATTGTAAGTAAGAATATGATTTATACGAAACGTAATAATATTACACTATTTTTTATCGTATCTGAATTTTTAAATAAGTATACAAAATTTATATTTTCCATTCATCAGAAGCAAACTTGAGAAATAAAAGAATATTCTCCTGTGTACATTGTAAAGCCGTAAAATTTCTATTTTCTCATATGCTGTTTTTTGAAATTTGAACTTTTGAAGCAAATTATTCACAAAGGTGGAATATATTCTTCATAAAAATTTTTCTACTTTTATTAGAAAAATGCGTATTTTTATTTTCAAGAAAAAAGAAAATTTTTTTGAAGAAAAATATAAAAAGATTAAAAATTAATTTTTGTAAATAAGATATATGCATAGTTTTAAACAAAATTGCAGTTTACATTACTTTTTTATTCTTTTGTCGTCAAAGATACAGAAATCAGGGAGAGCGTAGGGTGAAATTTGTTGAATATAAAGAGCTGAACTTTTCTGAAGTGATATTATGCTTACGCGAAGAGAAGAAGGCAGTGGCTCGCCGTCTTTCAACCAAGAGATGTAGATTGGAAGGTCACCCGACGTTACACTACAAGTCACTTGAGCACGACTCCCTTCTTGCGAATTCGCAGGAAAGTTGAAGGGACTCATTACTGGTGGACCTGCACAAACAAAAGAACATTACATGTTACTATATTATACTGTTACATCTAAATCCCAAGATTCCCTTTTGTTTAAAAATTAAATGGATAAAATTAAATGGGATACGAAAGGACACATATACCTTCTTGCCGGTCAACGCTTTGTCGAACGCATCATACAAGTCTCTAGATACAGGTCAATGTTCCAAAAGGATATCCTCTGTGTGCTCATCGGTCTTTTTTGTTTCTGATAAAGCAATTTAATCATTATTTGAGAGTGAACCTTATATGATTTTGTATGACAAAAAGTGAGAGCGAGATCTTTTTAAATAGAGAGAAAAATTATTGTGAATTTCTTGTACAAATCTTACAAATAATTTCTTTGAAAGTTATAAAAGATAAATAATGATTTTGAAGGAAATGCATGTGAGTATGCGTGTGGATGATTTATGAATGTTACATTTGTGCGGAAAATATATATCAATTAGAATCTACTTCAGACAGTTCTTTAATATTTAAATTAATTTTATTTATTACAATCTCATTGAAAAGTTCTTTACTATAAAAGGAGAAAAAAATTAGAAAGTTGTAACAAGAATAAAACGGGAAAATTGTTTGACAGAAAAGTAACAAAATTTCTTAATAAATCTAAATTTCTATGAGTTAAATTTATTTAAAAAATGCAAAATTTTCTTATGCTTGGGTTAAGTTTCTGCTACTTTCGCTGATTCCGCGCAAATGTGATTTGTAGTAGATTAGGATATTATCTTTGAAGTTATGGACAATTCATACAACTGTGGAATTGCTTATTTAAAACCAATTCACGCAATTAATCAATCGTCTTTCGATTCTAAAAAAATATATATATATATCGACTTTTAATAATAATAATAAAAGGAAGAATAATTTTTAATTGCCGTACACGCGCACATGTTTGTGCGTGTGTAATCATTTTTTTCTTTAAATCAATATTCTTTTCATACTTTTACTATCTAAAAATGTTTGCACGATCTTCGCTTGCCATTGAACTTGCAACAAAAACTCGTCGAAACTACTATTATCTTTACTAATCAATAATTGTTCGCCCACTTGGTGTCTTCATTTCTTTCGCTGTAAAATGATTTCCGACAATTTCGCGAAAAAAGGAATCATGGGCTGATGAAACATATCGTCATGACACATATTGATATATTTTCAACTTTATATCTTCCTGCATTGATCCTTTCACAGTAAGATTTGAAATGCTATAATATTTTTGTTAAAAATATACTGTTAAAAATATGTATGCTGTAGTAAGCAGTACGTCAAATAGCAATACTTTGTAGACTCAGAACTATATAAATTTATTTAATATCCACCTAAATAGAAATCTACCACTCCGTCTTACGCCGACTCTTTTGCTCTCACTTACTATTAACAGTTAGTAATATATCTCTGTTGGCGGTCTCTCCGGAACTTGCTCGAACTATACACGTGTAAGTACCGGCATCATTCGGGTCTACCGTGAGGATTGTGAGGTGGCCCTCGCTGTCGACCCGCTGCCTGATGTCAAAGGGCAACTCGGCACCACCTCGGGTCCATCCGACCGATGTGATCGGATATCCTGAGTAAGGACACGCTATTGTAATGTCGACCCCAGCAATGGCGCGAACCGGGCCGATCGATCGGATGTACGGCGGTCCTAAAAGTGGTTTCTTATTATAGAATTACTCCGATCTGAACTTACCCACAAACTGAATCAATTCTCGCGCTTACTTGAGATTAATCGAGACTCTCTTCCTTGTCCCGATTAAAATTTTATGTTGTTCTCAATATATAGTTTACGGATGTAACTCTAGATTTATTTAATGCATTTGATTTAAAATAAAAGACTTATGTTGATATAGCGAAAATACAATTTAGCTGATTAAATTTATTTGAAAGAAATTGAATTTATTTGTATTTAAACATTATTTTATATTCTAATACATGATCATATTTGTAAATATGTCTCTAATAATTTAATAAAATTATTATCTGCACATGCCGTACCGTAAATATTCAATCTAGCTTTGTGTTCGACGGTCGCCAGAGTATTGGACGCCACACAAGCATACAAGCCACCATCCTCGGCTCCTGCCGATGAAATGTTTAAGTGACTGATCACGTCACCAGATTGATCCACATATTGTCCTATTGCATATCTACGCGTACAGTTCCTGATTAGAAGATAGCGCGATATAACGCCAATATATCAGAATATAGATACGATATACCTGTGCCCAGCCGCAATCTGGCTCAGTGGTTCACCATCGAGTAGCCATGTAAAGGACGGCGTCGGCGAACCGGTAGCGGAACATCGCAAGGAGACTGGTGGGCCCGGTCGCAGTGCCTGCTCGATAAAGGTGTACTGCAATTCCGGAACCGTATCTAAAAGTTTCATTTTAAAGCAGGCGCAAGCCAGTTCGTTCGAAAAAAAATTTACGTGAGAAAAGCAACGAAAAATTAGTATATCCAATAATAAAAGATTAAAAATATATATATTGTATAAATTAGTGATATATAAAAGTAGACAGGAAACGAAAGTAGGATATAACGGATATTAAAAACAAACGATGAGTTTGCTGACCTCCGAGCTTGAGTTCGGCGGTGGCCTGAGCATTTTCCTTGTCGCTCCTCACCAAACACTGATACATGCCTTTGTCTCTGTGACCAACGGAACCTATCACGAGGACCAAGGAAACTAACAATCTGATCCTCGTGTCCTGTGCGGTCAATACAGGCACACCATCATGTAACCATTCAACACTCTCAACTGGATACCCTTCGACCGTGCAGTTCATCGTGGCGGTTTCGCCGGAATTAATGACCTGCGATTGACGACAAGCAAATCTATTTTTTTTCACAATAGAATAGATTCACATCTATCTTTGTAATTTTCAAGTTACATATGTTTTCAAAGATTGAATTTTTTCAGCAATAAGCTTAATACCTTCCTACCCGGAAGAGTTTTTGTTTAGTTAATGACACATTTTTGATTGTTGATGACATATTTAATGTATTTTTATATTTAGTACCAATTTGTGATGAATTAATGAAGTAATCATCATTTAATAATTATTTCATTAATTAATTTTATGTTGAGAGAGAGAGAAATAAGTATTAATTAATTATCGTAGACACAATTACCACAAATATAGGTAACGCAATCATATTTAGTTTAACCCAGTTTTCCATGATAAAAGTAGAACACTATGATCTGTAAGTGAATTAAATACTTGATTTGCATTAATTGTTTTCTTTATATCGGGAAATATAGTGAATATAGATATAATAAAAATATATCGGAATAAATAACTTTCGCTATTTATATCTTGGTATAAACTTAATAATTCTTCAAAGTATGTCATATCTTAATAATTCTTCAAAGTTTTCCTTTTTTCTCACATTAATTCCTGAATTTTGAAAAAAAAGTTTCTTCGCGTGTAATGATGTTTTATCTATCTTAATGTTATTATCTCTGCTTTAGTCTGCCTTAATGTATAAAATATCATGCATTTAAGAGGGAAATTATTCATCCGTATAAATCAGACTCGTACTTGCACGCGCGGCTGAATCCGAGCATTTAGCTTTGATGTGACTGACAAGTGCGTCTCCGCTCGTTGCTCGCCAAGCTGATTGCTGGCCCGGCAAACGTATCTTCCTGCGTCTTGTGCATCTACGCGACGAATTTGCATCAAGTCACCCCAAAGCTGGATACGACCAAACGATTCGACTGGTATTGAGTGGCCTGGAATAAGACATTCGAATATATCCATCTTGTAAAACGATTATGTCTGCAAAGTTATTTGCATGATACAATTAGATTAGATACAGATTAGATTCGCGTTAATAACATTCCCTATATAGGAGAGGGGAATAATCCTTGACATCTTATAACTTTCACAAAAAACAAATAGCTAGAAATTCTTTTTTCTATAATTACGATACTATATTTTCTATAATAACGTTCGATAGCGCCTTTCGATATTACAGAGATACATTTATTAAGTGTAGCGGTTTTTCTTTTTATTTCTAACAATATTCATTATATGACAAAATTTATTTAAACGTAATACAATATCAACGCTATCGAGAAATCGATGTTTGAACACAGCTGGTAGTTTGTTCGGTACCAACCGTTAATATAGCTTATTCGGTAAACATTCCCCTAATTAAACCAACCATTAACATCGCGATACCAGGTAAATTGTGGCGCCGGGCTTCCTTGTGCCGAGCACGTGAGGTGAACATCGGAGCCGCTTTCGGCGGAAATAGCGATCTCAGATCGTTGCATCAATCGCGGCGGCGAGGAACCGGTTGGGTCTACAAACAAAACGGGGATAATAAATTTAAAAGAGATGAACAAGGGGCAAGAAATAATCTTCCTGGCCACTCTATTATATATAGTAGAATCCGCGGAGATAGATTAAATTTTAATCCGGATCTTGATTTTATATTTATCTCACAAAAGATTTATCCCGTTCTGGCGGTTACCCGTGACTGTTAAAGTGGCAGGTTCGCTTTTTCTTCGTTCGCTGGTCAAAGCATGTAGGGTTAGACACGAATACGTCGCTCTGCCGTCTTCCGGTCTGGCAGCTCTAATATGAAGGTCACCCTGCGAGGTAACTACGAATCTTCCACCTGTGAACAAAATCCGGGCTTATGTCACGCAGATCGATTTGATAATAGCATGTCTCCCGTGCTTTTTTTAAATTGCAGATTTTAATAATAAGCATATTAAAATATAACATGTAATAAATATTCTTTTATACTCCGTAAAAATTTAAATACGAGGTTTATTACATGAAATGTTATTTGTCAAAATCCACAAACATTTCATGTATAACATTTATAATTATTGATTAATTTTTAAAAGAAACTTTTACATATACTGTACATAAGCTCCCGATTTTACTTGTAGTTCAGATAAACCGCGTGGCTTCTGTGTAGAACGCAATACGTATATACAAATACAAACAAATTAAAAATCACAAAAATTTCAATGCACAGTGCTGAAGATATTTCATCTGAATAAAAAATTTTTTCCTGTCATCACTATCACAGCGAGGAAATACTTCTCTCAACTTCGCGATTTATTCTTTCTATAGCACGGCAGACTGTACTATTCAACTTCTCAGAATTCAGAAGCTGGGAAATATCAATAATAAATCCCTGAACGTGTACGCGGTTCCAGCAATATTTTCTCTCGTATTTTAAGTCTGCGGCAGAAAAGGGTTATGCAAAATCCTCAGCATCTGTCGATGAAACCTCTTCGGATCACGAGCGGGTATACATCAGGCGTGAAATTTTCAATTTAGCTCAACTATCGGACAGCCATCGAGCAGCCCGGTCTACCAACTTGCTGAAGCTGTCTGACTATTTCGGATTGACCTGCCAGAAATCTTTTTTTATCATGCTCAGAACATTACAGATTTTCGCGCACCTCTATCCCTTGCAGAAAATAATTAATGTCGAAGGAATTCTCGCCAAGAACAAATTTTCTGTAACAATGTTATTTTCTGACACATTGCTAGAAGAATGAAAAATTGTAGAGTTACTACGCGAATACATATCCTTTTACTTCAGTTATTCTAAAATGTCTTCATCATTTTTTTACAAGTTATTTTCACTGATTATTTCAGGGTGGAAGAACTCTGTAAAATAGTTATATTTTTTAAATTTAAACAAGGGTGCTTACATACAAATTGAGCATTTTAATTATTTCTAAAATTGTAAAATCCTAAATTTTATTAGAATCTATAAGGAATCTTCCCTCTTAGTCTGAATAATATGATTTTAATGATGATGTCCCTGGATTCGTGCAATATATTCATCACTAATAGGAAGATTTCAAGTGGTTCTCGTCCCTACGATGTCTAACAAGAACTATTGTCACAGATTCAATATCGTTATAGTGTATGTGAATCAATGATAGAAATGTCATGTTCTTCCCGCAACCGGAATTTCTGTTCTCGAATCAAAGTGCGAGTCCGTGACGTTACGATATGATAGTTATTGCAAAGATCAATACATGTACTAGATGTCTTAATTTTTTATGTCTCTCTGTGAGGTAGATATTTTTTTACAAATTCTATGATACAACACAAAATAAATGCTTGACAAATATTCCAATTTAAGAATGTCATTTTTAGAATAAATAAATTGACATGCTGAACATTAATTCCATTTCGTTTCATCGAATGTCATTAATTAAACCCCACAATGCCAAGAAGAAGAGAGAAAGAGAAAAATTTTCTTCCGGTAATGAATAAAAGATGGTCTCATCGTCTCGACATGTCAATGTCGGTTTCATCATGAAGACGTCTACATGTACGACACCTCATTCCTCTTTATCAATATTGGCGCGACGTCGGTTGACGGACAGCGGAATCGACGACGTTGTCTTCGGTTGCGATACGGATCGTTCTTGTAACGGATGCGTCCGCACGCGTGCGATGATAACCGCGGGAGCATACGTCGACGTATACGGCGCTGGTAGACACGTAATCGCACCCCCGATGTGCAGATGCTGCTTTCGTATATATGCGGACGATGCGATGTTAGCCGCCTAGTTACGAAACAAACGTATCAAGCTCCGACATGACGCGATGCTTCCTATGATATTCCAACGGCACACGCGTACGTACAGTTACGCGCACACCGGTACCGGTTACGTGCAGCCGAGCGGCATAAATATGTATGGGACATGAATGCTTGAGCGTGTACAGGACGATCTAAATCGCCGAGTTAGCGCACGTACGTGTGTAGTCCGAGTGGTACGTGTCGAGTACATATGTATGTGTGCCAGTCTGTATGAGTGTGCGAATTTGTGGGCTCGCGCGCGTACCGGATGTTCATCCAAGAGATCAAGAATTTTGCGCTCTCTCTCTTCTTCCCTCACTGTACGCCATTCGCTTTGCTAGCGATCATAATTGCGTTAACCTAATCCTTTTCGAGTTATGCCCTCTTTTCTTGTAAAATTTATCGTAATTCATAAAAATTGCAATAATTTTAAGTAACGCGATTCCATGATTAAAAATTATTATGTATGAAAAATTATGATAAGCAATGAGGGATGAATCGCGTGTTTCGAATGTTCTTTTACCTCTTCATTTATGCACGTTTATCCCGAAGGTGTGTGCACTTCTTATTATATATTCTTTTTTATTCACTTTAACCACGACGAATGCATTAATACATTTACTAGTTCGTAAACCAACTTTGATACATAAACTATAAATTTGCTTGCATATCAATAAAAAAAATGATAGATTGATGTAGAATTTGTTCGAATTTGTTTAACTCCACAACAATGTTCAAAGCGAAAGATTAACAATAACGGATACGTAATACATACTCCAAGCGTTCTGTCAATATTCGAATATATCTAATTTCGAGAAGGGTGTCGACGCGCTACCTCTGATTAAAATAATAAATGTTATATCTCAACGTGCAATTACCGGTGTCTGTGTTTCCAGGTAAGAGAATAGCGTCATCACGAAACCAGGAGGTTACAGTGAGATGTTCCTTAACATCTTCCCGGGCTGTACAGGACAACACTGCATTGCATCCTTCTATGACGGGTTGTCTGTTTACCCTGACTTCGTATCCGGGTACCGTCAATACTATAAATAACACATCAAATTGTACAAATAATACATTTAATTTAATAAAGTTGATTACTACAAAAAGAAATGTGAATTTAATTTTGCGAAATACATATGTATTATATATCTCACAAAATTTCTAGACAGTCATAAAAAACAATCAAGAAAAAATATAAAACCATAATAATTAATTTAGTTAGTGGAAAACTATGTTGACTATGTTCTCTGTTGCCAAGGCCTTACGCCAATCGTTAGTTTCATTTTATTATTAAACTTTTTTCAATCTAATTTCCTTTTGTATATACAATATATGAATATTAACGTAAATTTGAATTTTTGCTTAAATATGTATATTATGTATATTATAATTATATTTTTTCTCATGTTAAATTCAATGTTTATTGTACTGTGAAGATCCTTTGAGGTCAAAATGTTTACGATGTTTATATTGTTGATTGTAATAAATTAATTTGTTTATTTTGAAGACACACGTTTATTTTTTATATTTATTCGTTTCGTCATATTGGCCCATGATAGTTTTTTTTTTTTGAAATCATATTAAAATTCAATTATTGAAATATATTTTAATATTAAAATTTAAGAAAAAATTACAGTGTTACCATCAAGTCTTTGTTGAAGAAAATTGATTTAACATTAATTTTAAACAACCTGTAAGTCAAAACAATTTAATGCAAGATACACTCTGTAATAAAATTCTGTTATATTCGCATATAATAGAAAGTCTGAGAAAAATGGAAGGAAAACTAAAGCGGGAAGTGACATAGCGCGTTGAAAGCAGAAGATGGATGATTATTAAGAAGTTACCACAAGCAAAAAGTGGAAAATAAGACATAGGGAAGTAGAAGCATGCATAATAAACGATCACACTTATTTCAAGTCCATGGGCAATGACTGCGTTGTAATATGATTCACTCCTCTTATTCCATTACTTTACACTTTTAATTTACGAGCATAAACTTTCAACACCTGGATCGCCTGTATTAAAAAAGAGTGATATATCAAGAATATATTAAAAATATTTTACGTTCCTGTGTATCTTATATAGCAAAATGATATGAAAATATATGAAAACATTGCATAATAATGGCAAATTGACGAAAATGTTGCAAAGATTCGCTGTAACGCAACAGTTTTGTCAAAATAAAATTTCTAAATGATATTTATCAAAAATTACACAAATTTAATTTTGAATATAAATATTTTATAATAATTTTGCTGTGCTGAATGTGTTGAATGTGTAATATTTCATGTTGCAATATTTCTACATTATAATTTAAAAATAATTGTGTATTTTTATACATATAGTTTAGTACATACTATATGAATTAATTTGATGTTTTTTGCACAATTATATTTCTATATATTTTAAATATAGTATAATTTTAAATATAGTATAATTGAAATATATTTTTCTCAATTATTGGACAATTTTTTTAGAAAATTTAATTTTGCATATATATATATATATATATATACTGTTACAATAATCCACAACGTAATTGTTTTGTCAAAGCACTATTCGAAATTAATTGCGTAAACAATTATTAATGTTTTATAAAAGATTACTATTTCTACATATATTTCTACATATATTTCCTTAATATTACACATAATTGCAGATTACAAATTTCATGCAAAATTTTCATCATATAATTTCATAAATGTTTTCTTATCGGAATATTACAAATACATTTTTACTTTTTATTCCGACAGTGAAATTTTGCAAAAGACTTTTTGATTGCTATATAAGATAGCTAATTTAATTGTAATTAAACAATCCAGCCAATTTGTCTTCTGATTAATTTGCCTGATCAATGAAATTGTCTTACATACTTTATTTGATAATGCGCTTTATTCATGGTTAAAGTATTGAGACAAGTTCTATCCCTAAATCTAATCACCTTCAATCTAAGCACACACTCATACATCAATATGTAATGTGATGCTGGGAAACGGCGCTTAGGTCACATATTCCATTCTCCGGAGACACATCTGCTCGCGCATATACATTCTACTCACACACTCCGCTATAATGTTGGTACAAAGTATACAATTAATTTCACGTATTTGCATCTTTAGTTTTATTAACCATGTAGCCGTTGAAGTGGACACAGTAATTCAAAACGCTACTGTGTTTACGTTCTTATTACCTTGAAACATACGTTATCTCCCTATTTTAACTGATTTTAGATAGAATTTAATCTATAAGTGTTTTTTAATTTCAAAGACATAATAGCTTTTAGTATTGCTCAACACTTACATTTGTTATTTGATTGATCATAAAAAAAACACTTTTGAGCTAAATCATATGTGCGTGACCAATTTAAGATGTACGTGACGCTAAGACTACTAACAAATTCACGTTTTTCAAGTGCCATGGAGATATCCCGTGGATTCGTCCATAAACTTTCGTGCCAAAGTAATGCACGCGATGTCCTCGATAGTTTACGATGTGAAGAGAGCGAGGCAACAAGGCGAAAGGAGGGAGTTCTTAAAAAGTTCGGCGACCAGGGCCAAGGGATGTGCACCTGGAAGAAGACACGAAACGAGAAAAGCCAAGAGAAGTTGTGAGTCAGAGGAACCGTTCGCCGACGGTGACGAGACAGGTTGTGTCATTCCATCCTTTTCGTCGTCCGGAGTGTCGGAAATTGGGGGTTTCTCAGATGGTGTCCCGACGCCAGGCATCCTATCACCCCTTCCCTCCCTGTTAGACGCCAGTTTGTGAATCAGATGATGGAGGAAAGGGTAGGACGGGATCAGATATGAGGAAGGGGGACATGGTACGTGATAAAATTGAGATGCGCCGGTGAGAGGACGTGAGAGAAATAGTGTAGGCACGAACGAGCGAGCGAGAGAGAGAGACAGAGAGAGAGAGAGAGAGAGAACGGGGTGGGACGAAATGGGCAAATAAAGCCAATATGCGCGCGAATCTCCAGCCAGGCGGGCAATGATATTTCCACGAATTCCTAGAAATCGTTGAAATTAACTTTCCTCCTCTCTTCACGGACGGATTCGTTCCTCTTTACTTTCCCTCGCCTCCCTTATGTGAGATCGCTCACGCCGGATCTCTGATACAGCGTGCTCTGCGCCCATTACGCGCTGATGCGGCGTGAAAATGCACCGTGCACACTATGGCACGTATCGATGCGTCGCCGCAACAAGCATGTTTTGCCAAACTCATGTGCCTGTACAAGGTTCTTCTCAAGGTTTCTCTCTGTAGAGAAATGGTGGCTTTTTAAAATCAAATTTTCCCGAAGGATGGATTTTCACCACGACTGAACGGATATATTGCCATTTATAATATATCGCAACCAGCCAGAGGATTCGTCAGAAAACGACCAATACACGTAGATAATTGAATAGCAAAAAGATTTACTAAAAACGAGAATTTAGCTGAATTCTTTGTCTCGCTAGAAATTGCATTGCAATTAAACCGATTGGTTAAGATAATTCCTTAATTACAATACGTAATTAGGTTCCGCGTGAATTTTGACAAATTTCGTATCTTATCGTCGTGCTGCGAGACACTTCTTGTGTGTATTCTTCTTAAAAACGAAAACGTGCTTTGCGCGTGATTAAAGCCGTCGACCGTTTTGCCAGAATTACACATATACAAGCATTTGTCGTCCGAAAGGGTGGACCTTTTTCTGCTCAAGACCATTTCTCGAGAACTAGTGGCGGGTTGCTAATGTGGTTACATTCTTTTTCTAGTCGCGTACTTCCCCGTTGATAAAATGAAGAAAATAAAGAAGAATAAGAGTGGTTAGAGAATCATCCGTCTGCGGAAACGGGTGATCTCTCACCGTGTGGTGGGCAATAATTCTTTTCTATAGCATCCATACTCGACACGTGTATGGAGAAATACGGTTTCTTCGCGCAACACGGCCGAATAAATATCCAATTTGTATAAATATACAAATTTCGATTTTTCAGGAATTATAGAATATGCAATACGATGCAGTGCGCGATTGTTTAACTCCTTACGCACTCGTGCACGTCCATTACACTCCACATTCACGACATTTTTCTTCAATTTAAATATTTTTATTTAAATTTAATTAATAAAATACATATCTCTCTATAATTTAATGTAATTTTTTAAATTTTAATTAAGTGCCTACGTGCATTTATTGTATATATTGTATATAAAGATGGAAATTATTCATTCATGTTTTTGTTAAATTTCGAAATACTTTATTTTCCGATGTTAAATACTCCTCGAGCTATTTTTCGTTAAAAAATCGTGCGGGAAAGCATACGAGATATAAAGCTCCATGGCCGAGTTACGAACATTTCTCACACATCTTCCGTAATAAAATTATTTTTAAAAAAATTAAGATTAAACGGGAGTAGCTTGACAAGCGTCATCCGAACGACGATTATTCTTCCTGAAGATTAAATTGACTCAATACATTCCCTCTTAAATTTTTAAAACGCGACACCTCTTTAGACATTATTCTACCGTGCCACCGGGATTAGCGACGATGTAATGTAAAGTAATGAATATTCCTTTTGTTGTGTTCCTTATTCCATCCTTCGGGAGTGTTCATCTCGCCCGAAGAGGATAAAGACTGGACATGTTGATACCGAATTCTCAAGCTCGTCAGAAAAAACGATCCTCACAAAAGAATTTCGACAATGACTCTCTCCCTCTCTTGCAGAATAAGTTCTTTGACGAACACGTGGAGACGGCTGATGTCATTTTAGATAAGTAAACCGTTCCTTTTTGGCTCGCTCGTTTCAGAAGAAGCACCGCTAGAAGATCTCCTTGGCCGATGTTCTCGAGTATAGAAGAAGATAAAGTGAAATGAAAGAGAAGGGGCCTTAGATAACTTTCATGTTGCGTTAATGAATGCGTGTCGTACGATTACATGCAAATAGTCATTAATTTCTAACTGCTCTACATATCTTCTAGCTATTATTATGCAAAATTATGACACACTCTCATCAAACACTTGCTATTATCATTATATTTTTTTTTATATAATAATTTTTTTATATAATAATTTTTCTTCATACATTAATTTTTTATTATATTATATTGGAAAGTAAGTAAGTATTTAATTAAACTTAATTTTTTATTCATCAAAAAGTTAATTACATAATGTTTATTGTTAGGGAAAATTTTTTCTTCTTGAGAAGAAAAAATCTTGAAAATAATAATAAAAAATGTTAATGAAAGGAAGTTATATCAATGATAAAATAATTCTGAATTTATTAATTTTTGTTATTTCGAAGAAACGAGATTCATTGGGAAAACAATCTCGATTTATGTTTGAACGACCCTCATACATCATCTTGGAACTATATTAAACTTGTTTTCGCGAAAGCATGAGCAGAATGACTTGATTATTTATGCTTACACTCCAGGGCAGACTTTATGAACTTTTAACGGAAGCACTGGTGGGAGTAGATAGAAGCTTTATATCGGCGAATAGTTCACGCGGGACAAGGACAGTGCGGCAAAGATGTATCGATTCTATCTATCGGAGGTTCTTTCATCGTTCAGTGACTTTGGGAGAAAGTTTCTGAAACCACTAGCGACGAAGCGAATTTTTCTCCCCGTTTTAGTCGAATCATCCTGAAAAACTTTCCACCGAAAGTTTTCCGACGGCTGGAGCGCGCATTCCATGTCGCTTCGCGTAAAGCAGCTTTGAAAAGAGAGACAGTCGCCTTTGGATCGACATCAAAGAGTATTTGGATTCTCGCAATTTCTTCAAATTTGTATGAATTGTGAAATGAGACAAGCATGCCAGTTTTGTTACAAAGGCAATAGCAACAAAGTATATTGAATACTCACTAAAACATATTGTTTAGCATGTGGGATTCTTGAGTTTAAGATCATCCATATTTCGCGCAAAAAGTGTCGTATGTATGTCAGGAGACGACATCAATTTTTTTTCCTTTATAGATGATAGGCAGATCTGGAACGTGTTGTTGCCCTTTTAAAAATAGTAATTTGTGGCTTAAATTTTTGATATTAAATTTTCTTCTTGCGGCTTACGTAGTAGCAGTTATTTTTGCAAAATCGAGACGACACTTGTGCCTTTACTTGAAGGGTTAAAAACGCGTCACGAAAATGCTGTTGAGAAAGTAAGCAACCTAAGTGCAACGTAAGCTTAGAGTTTCGTGAAAGCGATCAATGTTTACCCATTTAAAAGGTTACATGCATCAGTTAAAAAGTGAACAAGCACGTCACTTTTTTTATAGTCAGTAAACATTATACATTTATTATTTTGCGATTTGATTTATTTGATCTACCTTTTGTTTTTATCAACAATAATTGAAAAACCTCTGTAAAATGTAATATTATTTAAATAATATTTTTGTGTAATATTATTTAAATAATATTACGCAAAAATCAATTACGAATTATAATTTTTTATTTATTCTTTTTCTGCAATTTTCTTGCCAGGAAAAAAAATATTTGGTAATTGTTTAGAAAAAGTTACTCTGGATTTTTTTATTTTATTATGAAGGATGAAGTCTCGAGTAATTTTTATTTCACTATTCACTATGTAACTCGCTTGTAATTTTGGAAATATCACGTTATAATATTGTCATACGACGATGAAAGTAGTTTTGCTCTAAAAACAAGGAGGAAAGGTGAATCTCGCTTCGCGTGGAAAATCGAAAACCGTGGAACCATACAATGATGGAAATAATTTGGCCCCGAAAGCGAGAGTGGATTTTGCTTTGTGTGGAAAGTTGGAATGTGAAATTATATAATGACTCTACAAAAAATAACTAGGCTCTTCCCCCACACCCCCACTCCAACCTAATTTTAAGTTTAAATAAGTTAAGTTAAATAAGTTTAAAATAAATTACTTTTTTGGAGTGGAATTTCGAGGTAGCAGGGGGAAAAGCGGAGTCCACATTTTCTGTGGAATCATTAATACAATTAGGATTTGTTCAGCACCGAACAGTATGGAATGGATATCTCTTCGCGTGGAAGTTGTGATTATACACTTCAATATAAAATTCTTACATTTTAAAGTGACATATCTCAGAAACTACATGCTATTCTCATGTAGTTGTTAACCCTCGGAGAACACACAAGGTCAATTTGACCAATACATCGACTTTGGTCGAGAATATTTTTAAAGCAGTTTGTAAATTAGGGGCCTGAGGCTCTCTGGCTGTAGTTTGAGGTTCTAACTATACGTTGAAACGCTTCCCGCGTAGAGCGCAGTACGCAGTAGACGTTTGGCATCGTTCGCAGCACTTGGTCATTTTAACCTAGGTATGTACTAAGCGTTGATTTGCTCTGAATCAGCATTCTTCATTTGAAATGCTTATTAGTGTCAGTGAGGACAGAAAAAAACAAGGTGCAATTATCAAAAAGGGCAAGATGTGCAATTTGCTCTTACGTGAAAGACAAAAAAACTGCAATGCAATGTTCATCTTGCTTGCGATGATCATCGCAATTACTTATGTACTGACTGCGTCGGAAGTGACTAAATTAGTAAAGTTTTATTACGAATTATCCAAAAAATTAAATATTCATGTACATGTGGTAACAAACAATATACGATTTTTTCACCCTAAAAATGACCTCCGTCAATTTGCAAAATAAATACCTTTTTTAAAAGGTACACTAAAGGACTACTTTTTTAAATACAAGTATCCTGGGAGTATGAAGATAAATTTTCAGCCAAAAATATTGAAAATTGAAAAAAAATTTTTTAAATTAAATTTTGTTTTTTGCAGAAAATTTTTTTTGTTAATTTTTTAAAATATGTACATAATTCCAACGACACTTTTTTCTGCATTAATTGATTCTACGATGTTTGAAGTATATCTGAGAATTTTTTCAAGCTGATCGGATGCGTGTATGTGAAATGGTAAACAATCAAAAGGTATGCAGGGTCAAATTGACCCAGAGTGTTCTTCTTGATCGAAAAAAGAGGTGTGTTCTCCGAGGATTAAGTAAAAATTACTCTATAACTTCAACCTTTACAACCTTTACATATATCAAAGTGAAAAAAATCCGCGAGGTATAACCTTTCTTAAATAATTATCAAATATTTTTATAATTAATATATGATTTATATTAAAGTTGCATATCAAAGTTGATTTTAATGTTGATCCTACACATTAAATGTAAATATTTTTTTACCTATAATCGATACAACAAATGAAAGGTTCAAAAAATGGAAGTCAATATATTTAATTTTGATTGCAATACAACTTCCCCAACACGTCACGTATCGCAGTTAAAACATATTAAAATCTATTAAAGTAAACCTTCTTTTACAACTTTAATCGCAAAGTTTGAAAATTATGATAGAGCAATAAACGAGGTCGTATGTTCAGCGCTCAAAAACTACTGGAAAACGATTATTTTCCATTTTGCGCATTTTTGCTAAACAAAATTATTACCGGTATACTCGATGGTCATTTAAATCAAAAGTAAATGAAAACGAAAGAAGAAGAAGAATTCTTTTCCAATTGGAATTCGTGCAATATGTATGGTGGATGCTGGCGAATTCAGCGCGGCCGCCGCCAGTAGTAATGATCGGCTTAGAATCAGCCATTTAAATGATGGCTCACGTAGCTTCGACCGGACAAAGTTTTGTCCCTCCTCGGGTCTTTCGAAACGGCGAAGATTCGCCCACGTACTCGAATCGAACTTCCTCCGATACAATTTAACGGCTTTCAACCGTTTCCCCATCGGTATTTACTTGGATAGCGCGAAGCCTCTCGGTTGAAAATGCGAGGTGTTGGCTCCGCACTCGCAGTAGCACTCCAACGTAATGGGATGTTCGGTACTGCCAGTCCGTTATTGCAACGAATCTCGTACGTGGCGAATGACGTTTCTTCGATAAATAATGGTTATCGTGTGTACCGATGGCATCAACGGACTGTCGATCGAGCGGACTGTCACTAGAGACGTGGTAGTTGGATCTTCATTCGCGCAACCACATTTTCCACTCAAAGTCGGAAAGCCATTTCCGCCGGTATGATAAAACATTTTGAAATCTTTCGACCGGATAAATCTCCACGTAAGTCTACAAGACTATGCTTTCATTTTCAGAAGGGATAAGACGTGGATAAGATAACTTACCAGCACGGAGAGTGACCTCGCGTGAGAGTGCGGTCCCGACGGAGCTGGTCGCACGGCATCTGTATCGGGCATTATGAACCTCGGCTCTAAAATCCTGAGCCAAGAACGGCGGAAAGTATAGCGTTCCGTTGCCCAGAAGTTGTCTGAAAGAATATAAAAGAAGCTCTGTTGATTCGCGATTAATGGACTGCTGGAAAAAGAGACGCGTAGATTCGCGAAAAAAGACGGATTTCACAATCAAATTTAAAACTCAAACTCCCTTACTCGGCACATGTTAAAAAAAAAAACACTCCGGTTTTATTTAAATGAACAGTGTCCTGGCAAATTTATGCCAAAGTGATCCAACACGAACGTGATCGGTCGAAGCATTTGGACATCCAGAAACGTGATTTACGAAACGTGATTTACCTGAGTCCCGGAACTGCCGTAACCGATCTCTGATCCGGGCTGGTAATCCACGTGACATGCGGCGTCGGGCTGCCGTGCGCGGAGCAGCCTAACTGGGAGCCAGTGGTATTTGAAAAGACCAGAGTGCTCGGCGGCTCCAGGATAAAGACCGGTCCCTGCTGACCGAGCGCAAATTTCACGCTGCACCCTGAAGCGAAAATATTCGCCGCTCATTAACGTCAATTTTATTGCGGCAGTCTCTTGACGGTTGCATCGTACGATCAAGTACGATTAACTTAGCTTGACTATATTGTCTTTCGTCCTTAATTTTTATCACATACACTAATGAGAAATTGCGGTTCTTAACTAGATGACAGTGAAAAAGTTTTAGAACGGCGAATGATGAAATGGATCATTACAATACAAATTGATTTTACGATTATGAAGTATTCTATAGAACATTATCGTTATTTTCAGCGTATATAGATATACTTCTGCAAAAACAGATAAAATTTTATTCAACTACTTGTTACGTTGTGTATCGTAGCTATTTAGAAATCAATATTTCCCTTTCTGTCCTTTGCGTGGTGGAGCCGCCTCAGGTCAAGCAATAGCCTTCGATCTAGATTTACCCGTGGATTAAATTCGATGTTGAAACGATTATTCGATTTGTTGGTTGGTAAGCGCCGCGGATAGAATTTTATCTTTTGTCTCGTTGAAGCGGGCGGAACGACCTGATTCGCGAAGCCGATCTAAACCCCACGACGTATACATTGTTCGCAACCGAGAAACCGGAGAAATCAATTCCACTAAGCCGAATTCGACCTAGATTTCAAATCGATTCGGGACCATGCTCGTTCCAGGATTAAATGCACGCTGGAGCGAACGGTCGCATCACTGCCCGATAGCATCTACCAAATATTTCAGTCGAAATCCCCGGATTAAGAAGCAGCGTACGCGAGCTTCTATAATCCGTTCTCGAATGTTGAAAGCTACGTTTACATATAATGCAAGTTTTCCTCGATATCCAAGTAAAATAAACGCCTGCTGGCAGACCATCGTTTATTCGGAAAACAAAACATTTTGTTGAGAATATAATGTTTGTTGTGATGTACTAGTTGAACAAGATACATATCTTTTTTGTTTATATAAGCGAATTTACGGAAAAACGCGGAAAAGTTGCAGAAGTTGAACAGTTGAAATACACAATGTGATTAGAGGATGCTGGAAGGATACGTAGCATGGGACACCTTCCATGACGGGTACAGCGATCAAAGAGATCGATTTCCGCGAGTCGGGAATAGTAACAGAAATAATTCATGGAATGAATTATTGAGACTGGCGCGACCTAAGAGGCAATGCGGTTTAAAATACGATTTGACGTGTTTCAGATTCTGATGTATCTATGCAACTGAGAAAGAGGTTGAAATTAAATTATTCCAAAGCAGTAGAATTTCGTCAAACAAAAATACAAAATGATAAAATTTCTTAAACATAAAGTCAAATTGTTCACTTCATAGCATTTAAAAGTATAGTCTCTTTTACCACTATTCCAAGATTTGTATTGAATAAAAATGTACAACGATTTTCTTGATTTCTAATTATTTTTACTACAAGTGATAATCACTTCAAACTTTTATAGATCGGTCAAAAACCGTGCGAAAAGGAAAAAGCTTACTTAGAAAGAATTTAATTTTAACCCTTTCAGTGCCGAGCAAAAGTATCGTACCTATGCGAAGAATACCGAGCCAATTTGACGAATTTGCTAAGGTTTGGGAAAAAGCTCATAAAAACCAAATTAAAAATGATATTCACAAAATTCAAAAAGAAGCATATTACGAAATAAAGAAAGAATAAAGCAATTGGTCATCACTGTCAACATCTTCTTCACTTAGTTGTAACGCGTCAATAAATCCAAATAATTCTGCGTCATCCATATCCGTAACGGGGTGTAGTTTTTGTAAAAAGGTAGCAACAAAATTAACAAAATTCTCTGCTGCTAATTATAATTGTATCAAAAAGATGACGGTTTTCGAACACTGACTGCTAAGAAATGCTCTGAAACTGTCCCGTGTCGAGTTTCTACCTTATTGCTCCAGCGTATATAGAGCCTCGGCACCAACCAGCATAGAATATAATAAAAAGTTAAACCCAAAAACAATTTTTTAAATTCTTTTGCAATGAAATTAGACCGTTTATAATGTTTTATAAATTTATTTTGAGATAGAGCTTTCTCGCAATGCAAATAGTAAGACGCCCTCGGATACGCGACGATATACATAGGTATGTATCGTCGTTGGCACTTTTTGCAAGTGTTGCAAACGATGATATATCGTCGTTCGGCACTAAAAGGGTTAAATATTGTAAATTAGAAAGAATAATTTATTTTTTATAAAGTATAAAACATATTTCTATTACTTATGTTATAATTTACTTTGTTTGCAATAAATATATAAATACGATTATTCAAATTGTTGAAATCTTGTTATTATTTTGCTTCATTTCGATACTTAACATGATAGTAAAATTCTTACAGAAATCACTATTATAGTCTCAAAAATATATAGTGACACAAATTCTAACATTTTAAAATTTGTTGGTTTATATTATGAAATATTAATCTATGTCTTTATTACCTAATCTGTATTCCTCTATCTCTCTCTCTTTTTTTCTCTCTTTCTGAGATAAATAAATTATCGAAGTTTAAGTGTAATTGCTTTATCTAACATAAGGGAATTTTGAATGAGAGGACGAAGTCAAAAATTTTCCTCCGCTCGTTTCCTCCTCTTCAACGGACTGCGCCAGCAAATGCATAAATTCTCGCACGTTGTCAAGAAGGACCGGCACGTAACCACGTGTTTGCTTTCAAAGAGCAAAAGCCGAACAGTACTCCACATCGTCGTTTCCGCACGCGCGTCTGTATGCGCGCCTGCTTGCGCACACTTGTTTGTGCGTTCATTCTTTTCGAATAATGCATGAATCCTCGCGAGTGTGGTTGTTGCATTTAATGCTATCCTTTCCATCGCGGAATCATCGAGTAATCTTTCTGTACACATGACCGAAAAAATATTTACTAGCGGCATAACATGCGCTCGTACGCATATTTTATTTGTAACATTTATGTATTCCCATGTTTTATATCAATTCCACGATTTTCCAGCAGTTTCTCGTGCTGCACGCCACTATTTTTAGAAGAGAGACATTCAATACTTACATATGAATATTCGACCTTTATTTATTGGACAGACGGATCTTGCGTCACACGCGATGCAGATAAAGGATGTATAAAAAATAAGAGATGGAGTTGACTGACGAAGTCTTTGAAGGATATGTCACATTGCCTTTACATCGTATTGTTGCTGCAGTATTTCAGAGTGTATTAAAAAAGTATATGATATAACAATGCGCGATTCCATCACTTTTTTCCTATCTTCGAATTCCAATATCACATCATGGGTATGGACGCGCTTGCGCGTTTACATGCACGAGAATATTTTCTGCTCATCAGTCACTGAAACGTGAACCCAATTTGCGATTCGATCGAAACTGAGATTTTTCTTGGCGATTCGAAATGTCAGAGTACGAATAAAGATTACACGAATGAAAAGTCTACGTGATGAACGTGCAAAACACAACTTATCCTGAAAACAAGCTACGCAAACTAATGTCGGATTCTCGTCGGATCAAAGTACGTCTTCGTACGTCTTATATGTATATTTTTAAATTATCTTCTAGAAAGAAAATGGAAGAAAGAGAGAGAGAGAGATTTTAGATTTTTATTGTGATTTAAAAAGTGAATAATGCATGAAAAATAATTTCACATTTCTATTGATAATTTCTATTCGAATCAATCTGATGTCAATGCATAATTTATTTCGACAGAACGTAGAAATACGTTACAGTTTCGTGAACCATAAATTCCATGCATATTAATTATGTAGGCATTTTAAAGCAAAAGTGACAAACGTCGTATCTTTATTTCGAAGATTAAGGAGATAAATATGTAAAATCCACTTGCATTCACGTCATTGATCGCTCTTGTTTACATATATTTTTGTATTTTTTATTAAATAAATATCAACATTTGAACGTCTCGCTTTATCGACTTTCATAATAAATTTATACCAAGCTTCAATGGCATTTTGCGTTATCGATCGCTCTCGTTTACACATATTGATGTATCTTTTATTAAACGAATATCAACATTTGAGCGTCTCGCTTTATCGGCTTTCGTGATACATTTACTGAGAAAATCCCAAGAAACTACATTGCAGTGAGACGTGAAGAGAAGCAGATGCGGTTGTAGTAATACGTACACGACGAAGACGGAAGGAAGGGATTCCAAAGTCGACGTGAGAGTAGGTAGTCACGTCGACGTGAAAGATCGTAATTGCGAATTCGTTGACCCACGACTTGAATAAGCTTTTCCACAGAGTTACGTGGATGGCTGGGAATTGACGGGCACGGGAAAGAAACGCGAGAAATGAACGGCGAGGAATCGAGGAGACGACGATAATGATACTGTGGTAGTATGTAGGTGAAACACATACACAGAAGGTAAGCAAAGAGGAGTTAAAGGTGGACGAGGATGAAACGAATAGGGGATGTAGCCGATGCGAGAGAGTAACTTTGAAAAGGGCGGTGAAAGATCAGAACTCAGAAGATAGAGTATGAAAAGTTTTGTCTCACCGGGTGTGGGGAGATGATGGAGAAAGATGTGGATGAAGACATTGTAGATAAACAGACATTGCGATCATTTATTTTTCTGATAATTATATCCTTCATAAAAAGAAGCTGCGTCCTTTTTACTTCGCATTTATTTCTATCATCGTGAATGCGTCGTGAACCTACTGACGGTTCTCAAGTAGGTGAATATCCACCAAGAAGAGGAAGAGAAGCTTTCATGGTATTATGAAGATCTCGGTTTAGCGAACCTATTCCAATCCGGCTGTTCTATTGGCGCGTTAATGTCTTAATCCAATTTAGCAGGAATTCTGTATACACGAGTTGTACTGTGTACATCTTAATGATAATCTCTTTAGATCGTTAAGAAGATGAATTTTCCTTAAAAATTATGAAATAGAGATGTTGAAGAAATTATGAATGTTTCTTTTTGCAACAAAAAGTTTCTTTTATTCGCGTATTATTAAAATTGATTTATGAAAAATGTATAAACTCTCTCTCTCTCTTTCTCTCTCTTTCATTTCGGAAAATCACAATCTGGATATATCACGCCGTTTCATTAACAGCGATGGAGCGTCACAGGAGAGGCAACTTACCGACGCGGTCGATACAATGATGAAGATTAATGATTGTCTAGCCAAGTAATTACCACCACGTTTTATTACCTCCAATGTGTAACTCGAGGGAACAACGTTTCCTTTACTCGCGCCTCATGTGCTCTAGACCGCGATTGGACTCGATCACACATGATGAAAGACGAAAATTATTCAGCAGCATTAGTACGCAATCTAAGATACTCCCCGAGTGTCCGTATAGTACGATCTGTATATAGTCTCCGTATTCGAGAATATGGCGCAAGCAGGTAATTCTCGTTTGATGCGTTTACGTACATAGTCTCCCCCAACATCAGGGGTTCTCAAATTTTCTAATCGTTCAGATTCAGATAAGACTGCTTATATTAGCAGAATCAAATTAAAAAGCAGAAGCTTGCACTTTATATGATACGATTCACTAATATGAGATCCTTATTTCACGATTCTATAATATATACATATAAAAGAAATATTAAACGTCGTACAATATGACATTCTGTGGAAAATATTAATTAGACTAAATTAAATAATTGAGAGCATTTAATAACAATCTAGCCTTAAATAATAATAGTAAACACATTTACTCACACACGCTCACACACACACACTATTATATATTATTATATGAAATATATATAATTATGTAATTATTCTTTCTCTCAAGAAACCGTTGTTAAATACAAGATTTGTCTGGACTATCGATTCTATTCAGATTACTTATTTTATTCGTAGCATCATTGTCTCGTTTTATATCAGAGACTCATGAACCTCATAAATAGAGATCTGTCGTGAATCGGATGTTGCAGCTGATTGAAGATCCCTGGCCGTATGGGAGTGCACCCGTGCGTATTACGTAGGGATGCATCGCGTGGGGATTCGTCCGATAGAGAGACATCGATGACACTATACATATTGACAAGACACTCGAGACCGTCCGCAGGTCTGGGTCGCTGGAGTTACGCCGCTCTTGTCGTCCGACCTCTCTCGTACGGTTGATACCCACGGCGAACCCTTCCGTTGACGATATATCGGCGATGTTACACCGAGCGAGAGCGCAGAGAGACAGAGAGAACGATAAAGAACTTTCTGTATCACTATCAGCGTACAACCGCTCGGAGTTTACTCGCGAAACTTGAAGCACCCGACTTGGTCAAGTAGTACTTCATGAGAAAACGCGAGTTTGCGACATCCACTTGGACTACCGTCGGAGCTTGACTATTGCGATCGGACATTACCGGTTTTTGAACATTACATAATGGTAAGTACACGCCAGGGGGAATTGAAACGAAGTTTTAATCGTCCAATGAGCGAAGAAGCTGTGAACATCAAAACCAAAGTTATTCAAGAGTCCTCGACCTTAATGACAGATCGTTTTACGAATTTGAGAGAATTCGACTTCTTGTTTTACTAAAACATATTTAATATAAAATGATCCCGTGAAAGAGCAAGGGGTGAGGGGAAGAAAGATAATCTTCAATTAAAAGTTTCCAGCGATCGTTTTCAATCCTACAAAGAATATATATTCTTCAAGTTTGATGAAAAATCTCACGATAGAACAGTCAGCATATTTGTAACATCTCATGTATCCTTAAATTATCTTACGGGATCAAAGATAGAGAACTAACAAGCCTCGGTTTCTGCTTATGGATTCGATAAACGACGAGAAATAATATTCTGCGTTTATATGACACCATTTGAAACAATAAGTGCTTCGATACCACGGAAACAATACGTTCCTCGACAATAGCGATATCTTTCTGCCGATGCAGATTCGAAGTCATCGACGACATAATGTTTGTTTGCAGGATTATATGTGCGTTTCAAGTGTCATAGAAGAGTCATACAAGATGAGATCGTAAAACGATACTGCGGGAGAAAGGGAGGACGACATAGGGTAGACGAACGCACTTCTATTGTCTCGTATGCAAGCGCAACAAGAAAATTACGAACTTCGAAATCGTTTAGATCTGCGATTCGATTTAAGATACTTATCGTGAAAGACTTGCGTTTCTTGCATACACATCTCAAGTTTTCACTTGTGAAACTATTTTCTGCCCCAGTTCTTCTATGTCATTTTTATACTGATCCTGACAGGTAAACTACTATAGGTATTCCACAGGATCTGTACAAAAAAGGGAAAAAGTAAAATCTATCGTTTTCATTTTTACGATTTAAAAATGTTCTGGCTATACAGTCCCAAACAAAATTCAATGTGAAATTGATGGAATTCTATACTTTCTTGGTTTAAAATATGCATATGTATTCTTATCGTGTAAATCACTTAATACTAGTTAATATGACCTCTGACACTACAAGTAAATATGTATATATTTTGCGAATTTTGTAATTGTCAGCAAAAAATTTTTAACCCTGATACCAACTGCAAGAAACGAAAAAGTTTTTCGTATATTAATAATATTTAATGCATACCAGACACCCCGAATCTTACTTAAAATACGTATAATAAGATATGTATAAAAAAATGATTAAAAAACATGATTAACATAATATTTAAGAATATATCGTATTTTAGAAATGTTGTAACATTTTTCATTAATAACTCGAGAATAACTTAGTGAATCGATATCAGCTTTTTTTAGAAATACTGCTTAATATTTAATTGACTCATAAACAAAGTTTCAGAATGTTGTCAATAATGCTTTATAATTTCGTTTTTAAATATGTGGCTACATATGTGGCTCCATAAAAACTCATGCAAAATTAAAAGTTGAATAATTCGTGAACCGATTAGAGAATCTATTTCAATTAGGTTTTGCGCATACGAGTTTAAATAATAGAAACAATCTATTAACTTTTCAGGTCATTGTTAATATTAGTTCTGTTAATATTAGTTCTGTAGTAGCGGAACATCTTTAAAATAACAATTTAAAATAATTGTTTTTACTTGCATGTGTTGTTCATTATTATTAAATTGCAAACTTTACGGCGCGAGCATAATCATTTTTATTCAACACGCCCATCTTTGCGTCTTGAGTTTTTCCAAGTATAATTACCCTTGCATAATATCCGCAATTGACATTACCCAGGATAAACGCGGAGGAAGAAATAAGATACAACTGTGCCTTGACGAGGCGTAATGCGAGTTCATAAAGAAGCAGTGAGAGAGAGAGAGACTCTCAAAGAAAAAAGAAATGCTAAGAGAAGAGAGTAATTGGAAGAAGGCTATAGCTTTGTCGTAATGGTTTAGAGGTTGTCGGTTTAAAGACCGGTCAAATATTTACCGGGACTTCGCCGGTCCAGACCTCTGTAATAAGTTTTTTATTGCAGTTCGCTCTTTGTTTTCAGGCCACGCTCTCGTATTTGCGCTCGCTCGATCGCGTTTGGTGACTGAGAATCCTTTCGTCCTTTTCTGTGGCCGTATTTCTCAATATTGAACTTCTTTGGATAAGTATTATCGGAAAGGTAGCAAAATAAATGAGAATGAGAACAGAAACTTCTGAACACGACACAGATTAAAGATTTTTTGCTAATCGGAATAAAAATATCGGAATAAAAATATTCCGATTAAATAACATACGATGAATTTTACGAGAATATTGTATACAAGAGAGAAAATGCACAGAACTATAATATATCTAAAAAATGTTCCAAATAAAATGTTAAACTTATATATATTTAAAAAATGTCACATACGTTAAATTTATTTAACATTTATAAAAATATAAAAGATTCTGAAAATGACTTATATTAACGCATTATCATTCGATGTAGTGCTGTAGCGCTCCGAACTCGATAGATCGGTGTGGTTAGTATTATTAATTAAAACAATGTAAGTGTCTTCTACTTGCCAGTGATAGGAAATACCAAGAAAGGAATGATTAAATGACGTCAAACTGGCACAGTTGATATAAAAATTGAAGTTTAATTACGACGTTTCGACCATTAGATTTAGGTCCTTTTCAAGTAAATCTACAAATGAGTAACACAAGAATGTAACAATCGTTTAGAAATCGGAAATGAATAAAATTAAAGACTTACAAGATATTCCGTTCAGTAGTCAAGGTACAAAGTTCAAAAAACGTTGAATTACATTATTTGATTTAAAATGAGAATATAAAAATAAGTAGGTAAAATATATAAAAAGCGTCTGTTGTTGGTGACGGCTACATACGGACTGAGTAAGATTAACTTTGATTGTGTGACGTAGGGGACAACTAAGTAATAAATAAATAATAAAAGAAAAAGACAATAAGTATCGGTAGAGAACCGGGTCAATGTACTAAAAAGTAAGCAACAAGATATAATGTGACGTTGATACATGTGTAGAGAAAATTAGAAAATTAAGCAAGGATAGACTTAGATTGTATAAATAGGAATACGAAATACAAAACGATGATAAATAAATAAATTAATAATAAATTAATGAAGGAATGAGTCGGAGGACGGTCAATAGAATAAAAATTATTTAATGACGGTCAAATAAAAGAATAAAATAGAAATAAAAGATAATAAATAACAAAACGGACGATGACAATAATAAATTAATAAAAAGAGGTTAAGTAAAAAACGGTCAATATGATAATAAACCAGTAAAGGCTGTGTCGCGTGAACTATAAAATGTTAAGTAATCTGTCGTAAATTGCTGTTAGGTTCTCTGTGTCTTTTTGAGAGTTGATTGTCGAATTGCATTTTTTAATGAACAACATCTCCGCTATTTCACGTTTTCTTGTGTGCGTTTCTTTGTGCAAAATTTTTGGGTGGTCCCAGTCAAAATCGTGATCAAAGGACAGTCTGTGATTGGTGACAACGGAATGAATAGATGTGTGTTTTCTGATATTACTTTGGTGTTCTTTTAGACGAGTTATTAAATGTCGTTTTGTTTGGCCGATATAACATACGTTGCAATTCGAGCAATCAATCTCATAAACTAACTCTGTTTGTTTCAGAGTGCTAAGAGTGTCTTTTCCCTTTCTTATTATGTGATTCAATTTATTCGAGATAGAATATAATACTTCTATGTTGGAGTTGTTAAGAACGCGTTCAATATTTATAGCAACCTCGTTGTTAAAGGGAATAACAATGCGATTTCTTGCATCAGTGGCAAGATCTATAGGGGTGTTGTTTTTTCTATGTCTTAGTACATTAAGTCTTTTATTAATGTGGTAGTTAATCATGTGATTAGGATACAGGTTGTTGCGTAAGATTTCTTTTATAATATTAATGTTGTCCTTATGAAATCTGTGGTCAGAGAGTAAAATTGCTCTATCTACGAGGTTAGTGATCGTGTTAATTTTATGTTTCAAGGGGTGAGCCGAGAGAAAGTTGAGATAACGACCGGAGAAGGTTGGTTTTCGATACCAACCTTCTTTCTTAACAACTCCAACATAGAAGTATTATATTCTATCTCGAATAAATTGAATCACATAATAAGAAAGAGAAAAGACACTCTTAGCACTCTGAAACAAACAGAGTTAGTTTATGAGATTGATTGCTCGAATTGCAACGTATGTTATATCGGCCAAACAAAACGACATTTAATAACTCGTCTAAAAGAACACCAAAGTAATATCAGAAAACACACATCTATTCATTCCGTTGTCACCAATCACAGACTGTCCTTTGATCACGATTTTGACTGGGACCACCCAAAAATTTTGCACAAAGAAACGCACACAAGAAAACGTGAAATAGCGGAGATGTTGTTCATTAAAAAATGCAATTCGACAATCAACTCTCAAAAAGACACAGAGAACCTAACAGCAATTTACGACAGATTACTTAAGGGAGAACACCACTGTGACGTAGCGTTTTCAAGTGCTTTATTCGGTATTTTTTTTTGAGGAATTGGTTTGGTCAAAGGGAAAAAAAACTTTTAGGTTATATTGGACACATATTAAAGTATAGAAAACAATTTTTTTATTTGAAAAAAAATACAAAATGGCGGCGTGACAGTAACTTCAATATAAGTGATTTTTACTAGAGTTGCTCCACTGCAAGCACTAGAAGTGTCTAAAATTTGTTCTTGGAACAAAAAATGAAACATTTTCATGAAATATATTAGTTTTAGCGTGGAAGTACCTGGGGAAATTCAAAAATTTGAAAAAAAAAAAATAGAGACAAGTTTGAAAAAAAAGTTTTATTTTTTAACAAAAATTTTCGTATAAAAAGTTGAATAACTTTTTAAATTTTTAATAAATCAAAAAAAACTCAGGTACTTCTCTTTGAAATCTATCTAAGAAGCTACAGTTAAAATTTAAAGTCGATTCAACAAAAATTGATTGAGTTCTACTGCTTGCAGATTTCCAAAACACCATTTCGAGATAATCGCGTTTAAAGTTTTCGGTATCAATAACTTCTCAATAACTTAAGAAATTTTTTACATACTAATCAGCAATGCCAGCTCCATACAGTTGCCCTTCTAAGTTAATATACTCTTCATTTTTGGCACACACGATTTCAAAGTATGGTAAAATAAAATGAGAAAGAAACTCAAAATAACAGTATATATTGCCGACAGCGTTTTTCGGCTGTTAGAGGGCTGTCAGAAAAATGCTTGAAACCCATCTAAAAAAATTTTTTTCAGCTATAAACGAATTTGCATCATATTTTTAAGGGTTTATAGGATTTTTTAAAGTCAAAAAAAAAAAATCGATTTTTTGAAAATTTCACAGTGGTGTTCTCCCTTAACATTTTATAGTTCACGCGACACAGCCTTTACTGGTTTATTATCATATTGACCGTTTTTTACTTAACCTCTTTTTATTAATTTATTATTGTCATCGTCCGTTTTGTTATTTATTATCTTTTATTTCTATTTTATTCTTTTATTTGACCGTCATTAAATAATTTTTATTCTATTGACCGTCCTCCGACTCATTCCTTCATTAATTTATTATTAATTTATTTATTTATCATCGTTTTGTATTTCGTATTCCTATTTATACAATCTAAGTCTATCCTTGCTTAATTTTCTAATTTTCTCTACACATGTATCAACGTCACATTATATCTTGTTGCTTACTTTTTAGTACATTGACCCGGTTCTCTACCGATACTTATTGTCTTTTTCTTTCTTTTCATGTTATTTATTTATTACTTAGTTGTCCCCTACGTCACACAATCAAAGTTAATCTTACTCAGTCCGTATGTAGCCGTCACCAACAACAGACGCTTTTTATATATTTTACCTACTTATTTTTATATTCTCATTTTAAATCAAATAATGTAATTCAACGTTTTTTGAACTTTGTACCTTTGACTACTGAACGGAATATCTTGTAAGTCTTTAATTTTATTCATTTCCGATTTCTAAACGATTGTTACATTCTTGTGTTACTCATTTGTAGATTTACTTGAAAAGGACCTAAATCTAATGGTCGAAACGTCGTAATTAAACTTCAATTTTTATATCAACTGTGCCAGTTTGACGTCATTTAATCATTCCTTTCTTATTATTAATTAACTCGTATAAAACAATGAATACATTCAGAGCTCATCCTTAACCGTCGAATTCTATCAACAATAACGTAGGGGTTGTAAAAGAAAGCGAGGAAGGGTTAGTTGACAATAAGACTTTGAATCAAAAGCTCACTTCGCCAAGTTGTAATAGGCGTTCTTTGCAAGTCATACATTTCTCTAATTAAAGCAGAAAAAAGTTTTATCCTTCATTTACTGCCTTTTTTCTTTTTTCTTTTTCCCCCCCCCTCTCTCTTTCTCTTATGTTGAAAAAATATCTAGCTTCCCTTTTACCTTCCAGGAATCTTATTGCGTTATTCTTCCACGCGTTGACAGTTGTAAGGCAAAGCGGATGTCTCTGACATCAGCGACACAACTAGAGATTGTAACGTAAATGAATGCGCAAGGGAAAAAAGAACGCTTATATTTTAAAATCTACTTCTAAAGTTCGCTAATTGCAAGAAAAATGCAATTCCGACGGAAGAAAATATCTTAATTGTCTTTAAAATTTCAACAAATCTGTAAACAAAGAACAAGTTTTTGTGAAACGCATTAAGATTTTTTAAATTGTATAAAGTTATTTTCTTTAAAATTGATTATAATCTCTAATAAAATTTTTTTTCTGTTACACTTTTATAACTTGAACTATGTCAAGCATACACGTCTATTGTCATAAAATGTTTCTTTCATGAAATCGTTTAGCTTCGAAATGTGATGCGAGATAAAATGGAACGTCTGTTGCATTGTGATTTGCTTTTGCATAAAATTTGCTTTGACTGATAGCACTGAATCAGTAGGAATGCTGTCGCTGCAGAAAGAGAGGTTTTTCCGGAAAGATGATAAAATCCGTTTTAACAGACGCGAGCTGATTTCCATCTTAGAAATATCAAGCTCGACGTTTGCACTGGAAAGTAATAATACCGCATTAACGGCAGTTCAATTAATTACCTTGCGCATAACATCTAGTTGCGTAACTCACTGCTGACAGCTTCGTTCATGAGATTCAAATGAATTTGCCCATCGTGTTCCGTTCCATTCGTTTGCGAAGTCGAATGAAGTGGCGTGCGAGCAGAAGAGAAAGGAGTTATATCGAAGCTTTCGAGGTATTGGGGCTTTTGGGATCAAATCCGCTCGTCCGTTCACGCGCTCGTCAGGCTGTTATAGTGTAAGCCGATTATGCCGCTGCCCCATGCGACTCTCTCCATCATCCTTCCCTCCCCTTCTCCCTCCTTTCCTATCGACTGATCGTCCATTTCCAAATTTATCTACCCTCTTCCTCTGCGACGAAAAAAGTCCTTAAATGCACTAATACGGAGTGGCTAATCCTTATGCTAATTATAATTGCAATGTTTTTAAACATTTTTTTTTCAGTAATCATAAAGTCGAGAAAGTCTATTCATTTTTCTTTGCAAAGTATCTTAACACTCCCTTGAGAAATAAAATAAAATAAAAACAGCAGCGTGAGACGTGATTACACTTGATTTTAATTCAAATTTATAAAAATAAAAAAAATGACAAGATGTTTTTTTTTCTTTAGGATGGATCGTATTTAGGTCACAAATATTTAAAATTTCAAAAAGATTATTTGCCGCATTTTATTTATTCTCATAATTAATGTTATATGATATAGTATGCGATGGTATAGCTTTTAGTATAGTTTTTGAGATTAAACTTGGCAGTGGCCTTCAGTTATTATTATGATTATCTTTACTGATTATCTATGATCGTAAATGCAAGAAAAATACATCAAATTGTATTCTACAGCCGTAATTATTTGACGTAGTGAGGAATATAGGCATCGTTTTCAAAGCTTTCGAGTAGCATCATAACATGTTCGAGGGGGTAGTCAAACTGTTTTCGACCCTGTTTTCCAACATGTCTCACATATGCGTCAATAAGCAAGAAAAGTGTACTCTACTCTAGAGTTCTCGAACATGAGAATTTGAGATTTATTTGATACGTTCACTGTCTGCAAAATTGAAATACATAGCGGACTCCCGGTGGAAAGTGCTACTTCGCTCCACTTTCGTAAGACAAACATATGAGATTTTAAATTTTAATATTACTCCGCGGAATCCATATATGTTTTCCCGTTTTGTCTTTTCAATTAAATCGACCGTGCTATTAATATGTAGGTTTACTCCAAATGCAATTATGCCGTTAATATATATGATTGATTATTTGAAATACCACGCAGTTGGGATTTGGGGAGGATAGGAAAAACGTGTGTACAGACAGAATATTAACTTCGCATAAACATCACATATTTATGACATATAACATACGCGGAACGAATCGAAATGTACCTGTTTTTCGATGCACGCATTAACGGTTTTACATATGCATTATTTACTTCCATTTACAAGTATATCGTATCGATAATAGGTTGCTACTGGTTTAGATATGCGCAGTACTGTCCGCTTTATCAAAAATACAAACAGCATATAAACATTGTTTATATATGTAATTATATTATATATTATATCAACATAAGAGAGAAAAAGAGAGAGACATGAGATATTGTCATTTCTGAGATACTTAAGTACGTATATGTTATGTACATTCTCAACAATTTCATTCTACGAAAAATATGCAATACAAATAATTTGATTCCAATTTTTTTTTGTTTTTATTGTCGGGATGTATTATCTGAAAATTTAACAAGAATTATCCTAGTTATTGGACTTAATGTCAAAAAATCTATATCTTATTTTATTCACGTGATATTTCTTTTCTAATTTTTATTTTGGTTTATCCGTTTTGGTCATTAGGATATAACCGCACAGGAAGATATCTGAACAAGAGTTCGCTCGTAATTATCCTTAATTAATCGCGGATCTTATTTCTCAACCCACTTTACGGAAAATGAAGTTGAACGTCAGCAGCTAAGCACACGAAAGCTGCAATCAGCCGCCAGCATCGGATCTTATATCCTCGAGGGCTGACAATCTAATGTAATTTACTTCCCGTCTAACGCAATTAAAGCGCACTTTGAGGTGTGGCGGGACGAGAAATTAGCAGTGAACTTCGGTTTACCGATAAACTTCAACAGTGAAATCGACACCGTCGTCTCGCTACACACCATCTTTAGCGGAATTTTAGCAGCAATGCTTACTAAGCTAGTTTCAAAATAATATAATATTCAAGCTTTAACGTCTGTATTTATGGCTATTACATGAAATCTCGTATGAAAAGTTTTGTATCTCGAGACACAATTTCAATTTGTGGACAAAGTCACATTTTCTTTCAGAATCAACCGAAAGTGTTCACTCAGCGAATTGAGAAGCAAAAAATAATAATTTACTCATCCCATAATTGCTCCGCCGTTGCACGATGTCTCTCAGAGACCTTTTCCTTTTCTTCCTCCTCATCCTCCTTTTCTTTCTCATAGGTTTTCTCATTGCACTCAAACAATACTTACTCGCCAAAACACAGTTAATTACGTTCGCGCGTAATCACAGAAATACGATAATCGCACGACATTACTGGCGTTAATCGCAAGCGACGTGCATTTTAAATTAGCTTTAATTACGTGTAAGACGACTCATACATTACTCCGAATTTCCGATTTGAGAGAACGATAAGCAAATTACATTAGACTTAATGAAAAATTTGAAACACATTACATGATACATTTCAAAATAATTATAATAATAATTATTGTCCGTATCACAATGTAATAATAACTTGTAATTCTTATTCTTTTTTTTGGTTTAAATAAATAAGTCATAAAATATTGCGTTTCAATAAATCATCGTTAATAGACATTCAATACAAGTAGATTCTTCAAAAGAATTCGAATTATAACACAATGACACATGGAACGGTTTGCGATAACATTACACAATTATTATATAACATTGTACATTACACAAATACAAAGATTGGAATACCAGTTAATCTAGCTTTCAAACGAAATATTCAATGAAATAAATATTAAATATTGTGTTCTTTTTATATTAAATTAATTATTAATATAACACAATTTTTGTTATTTGAATAACTTCTGTGATTTGTATATTATTCCGCGTTGTCAATTACAAAACAGACAAATTGTATTTAATTTTTCAGAAATACTGACACATACGTGTACGTTTAATTAAATTAATTAGATTTTATATTAATTTTAGACATAGAATAATATGACGAATAAAAATTCAAAGCTTATTTTCAGCTATTCTATACTTATTATTTATTGATAACTTGTCATTAAACCAAAATAAGAAAAAAATATCGTAAAATTTATTATCTTATTGCGTATTTATGAATCAGAATTTCTCAACAAGAAAAAAGAGAAATCTCTATGATGATAGATGCGCATAATATGTCACTTGGAATCATTAAGATACTTTTTACTTCATTTTTAAACTGAAAAATATTAAAAGGATCTCTAAAAAGATTAAGCTAAAAATTCAAATCATAATACAAGATATATTTGAATTTAAATGTTATTAAAAGATAATTATTGTCTGTAAAATTACAAAACAATTTATAATTCCCATTTTCTACCGTTCTAATTTCTCTCTCTTTACTTCAAACGAATAAATATGAAATATTTGATAACTCATTGCTTCGATACATTTACGAATCCTTAGTAGAAATTATTTATTATTAATATTATTTATTATTTATTATTATTAATATTTTTTCTAATTTTTTACGTTCTGTTATAATTTTTTTTTCTTAATTCACAATATAAAATCATATAATTTTAAAAAATTTGATACTCTCCTTCGCCAGTGAATATTAATAATTTTTCTTTCGACCCGCCTGTTACCCCGTCAATTTTATTAATTATTAAACACTACGTTTCGATCTCTGATTTGAATTCTTTTGAAGTGTATGTACACAGTTTACATATGACTATGCAGATGGTCCGAACAATGAATCTGTCTCGCTGACATTGCGTCCAAACTACATCAGTCTAAAAGTTAAAGTCGAGTGATGTCAGTAATAGATCGAAGTATGTACAATCAAAAGATTTACAAAACTCACATATTTATTTGTGCGTTGCAGAAAAGGATTCAGTCAAATTGGAAGTAAGATTAAAATTAAAATTAAAATTAAAATTAAAAACTAAAATTAAAAATTAAAAATTAAAATTAAAATTAAAATTAAAAATTAAAATTAAAATTAAAAGCAGCAAAAGTTTCTGTGTGTATGACACATCGCATTATACCGACACTTAGTAAGTGACTGCCATTACTACTCGAGATAGAACCAATGTCAGAACATAAAACAATAAATAATAAATAAGTATATGCCATATGTCAAATAATAAAATCATGTAAATAGTAAATAATAAATAAGTATATATCATATGTCAAATAATAAAATCATGTGAACATTACTAATATGTCGAAAAGTAACAACAGTTAAAACAGTGTATTCGAGCAGTGTATTCAAACTAAAAATATAAAATATATAATATAATATAACTAAAAAATATAAAATACCTAAAAACTTGTTATATTAGAAAACGGTGCGGAAAGTATAATACCTGGACTATGGACAGCAATACGATACTCCAAATATCGATTTCAATGCAAAAACTGAATAACGTCAATGACTTATCATAAACCGTGAGTTTATCCGTGTCATTTTGCAAGTTTATGGTATTCCTATATTTTTTTATAAAAAGCATTTCAGCAATTTCTCTTTTCTTATTGTTCGGTTCTTTAGGCAGGATTTCCGGGTTTTTTCCAATCAAATTCGTGAGCATGTGCAATGCGATGCTTGCTGACAACAGAGAGAGATCACCTTGATGTCTTTTTATATCGTTACAGTGTTCGTTGACGCGTGTTTGGAGATGCCTCTTCGTCTGACCAATGCATGAAGTTTCACATTGAGTACAGTTTAATTTATAAACTATTTCTATTTGTTTGAGATCAGCTAACCCGTCTTTGCATCGTCTAATTATACCATTCATTTTTTTAGGAACTGAATATACGATGTCTATCCCACTGTTTTTTAATCGTCTGCCTAAGTTTTCACTGAGACCTTTTATGAACGAGATTTATGAACTGTTCGATATTTTGCGTCGCTCGATGACAATTCGTCGGATGTGTTGTACCCCGTGGTGTCTATTCAAGGTACTGCATCTATCTCTAATGTATTTATTAATTTTATTTAAAACATTTCTATTTTAGAAAATAGAATAAAATTATATAATTTTGGCGGTAATTTAATTTAATTTTTTTATTTTCTAAAATTGTACAATTTTGTTCTTTATACTTGGACAAAAATCTAGAAGTTATAAAAATAAGTTATTTTATATAATTTTTCAATCAAAATTAAAATAAATTTTATTCTTTAACTAATAGTTTAATAATTTATAAAATGTGTGTGTGTGTGTGTGTGTGTGTGTGTGTGTGTGTGTGTGTGTGTGTGTGTGTGTGTGTGTGTGTGTGTGTGCACGCGCGCACGTGGAGTCATTAAATGTCAACCAATCAAAGTATCATTAAATAAAAACATTAAATAATAAAATTAATAATAAATTTATAATAAAATTTGCATGATTAAAATTCACTATTAATAATACATATTATATATCGTTCGCGATTCCATGAATGCGATTCGATAAATTCTGAAAATTCACAATTAAATTGAACTTGTAAAGAGAGAGAGAGAGAGAAAAACCTACCTAATTGAATTAAAGTATAATCACTGTTGTTGTTACATTACGTATACATTTATCATTTTAGTATACAATTAAAAACAAAGAGAGACATTAACTCCCACTTCTTAATCTAAAAATAAAAATTCGCACATTTATGGTTATAGCATAAAAGGGATGACACATATATGTGTCAACTTGTATTAATTTGTTTAAAATAAATTTTCCACATACACATTATAGGAGTTAATAAATAATATTTCTCTATTCTAAAATACCCTCTTCATCAAACGAGATGTTATTTTAGATGTTATTTGACGTTGCTGTTTATTTTATTTATAGAAATTAATTCAAAATATAAGATATTCGAACAAATTATATTCGGTGTGATTTTGTCTTGTAATGTATTGAACGTATTTGAATATTTTTTATAAATAGTCGTTGCCTCTAAACTTGTCACTTTAAGCACGAGAACGGATTATAATTCAAGGAGTTATTAATTATAAATGTTCATAAGCAATGATAGCGCTCACTTTCGACATGACCACGCTTGAATGCATTGAGCAGCACAAACTGTGCTATTTGTAACACAAAATACCATATATCATAACTGACAATAGAATCGTATGTTTTACAAGTTCGAATTTGTTGAAGTAATTTCGAACTGTCTATGATTATTTTGAAAAATAAAAGCAGTGTTTTAAATAGACCTTGAGTGAAATGGATTTAAACTCTTTATGAGTTGGAAAACCTTGAAAAACCAAAATATTTTTTTCAAATAAACTCGAATCTGAATCAAATATCGAATCTTTTATGAGTATTTTATTATTAGAAATGTTACGTTCCTTCGAGTCAAAACATTTGTATAAAGCAACAGTTATTTTAATATATATTATTTTTTTATAATTACAATTAAATTTTCAATTATATAAATATAATAAAAATATAATAAAAATATAATTAGTCGAGATTGAGTGTTTCGTACAAGTACAATATACATATTCATGAGAAATAATATTTCTTATGAATGTCTTGATAGATCTCTTATGTATATATAAAAAATAATATTTCTTTTATAAATGCTATTCGAATCTTAGAAAATAAAATGATTGATTTTTTTACAACAAGCTATAGAGAATAGATTATATTTGGTCTGTGCTAGGATCTTGGTTAGCTTTATTAATAATATTTATGTGAATATTAAATACCTTCTTACAATTCGATAGACTGCGTGCATCTTTTGTCAGTCTTAAAACACAGCATCACACTTGAGGAGAATCTAAAATCCACATATTTTTAAAACGATTTAATTCTTGATGTTAATAAATATTTAAGATGTTAATAAATATAATAAATGTTAATTATATTTAAAATTTCTGTATTCTTTCTAAAGAATTTATTGCGAATAATATCACCTCAGCCAAAATTGATTGATTGGATTTATAATAATTCGGAATTTTTAAGTATATTGAACTTGATTTAACTCTTAGCCGCAATAACTAATAATTCTTGACTCCTTGACTTTGACTTTGATACTTGTCATGATGTTTGATATTCTGCTTACAAAAAATCACCATACTATAATTCGTCAAGCAACACTCGATCGAACAAGTAGCAGTGTGTGTCTCACGCACGTTGAAAAATAAGCGAAAAATAATTTTTTATAAATATATTACAATTAATAACTTACACGATTATAATTATAATCAATCCTAATGTTCAAAAATTCATAAATATTGTATATCAAAAGATAACAACTATCGTAGCTAATATTTAACAATTTGCATGCTTGAAGTAAAAATCGATTTTTTCCATTATTGCGTATTGATGAATAATATATATGGTACATTAGCTTTCATTTTAATTGTAGTAATGGATGTACATATAAATATATATATATAAAATATACATATATTTAAGAGATAAAAGGTAAATATAAATGTGTATATTAAGCTGGCAATGTGAGAACAACATTGATAGACATCTATCAATCAATAATCCATTGTTTTAAAATAGATAATAAATAAAGAGAAATTAATAGAAAAGTTAATAATAATGAGTATTTAATATTAGAATAATAATTCAATTTATTTTGTATGAATGTATGTTTTCAACTCAAATAAAAAGATTTTCAAAAAATTGAAAACATTGTAAAAAATAGCATGTTTCTTATACTTTGGAGCATTTTAATTATCAATTAATTAACAATCTTTAATGTAATTTATATCACCTTGTAATATAATTTTTACGACCTAAAATTTTTATTTAATTTTTCCTGTGTTTATATTTCTCTAGATGCTGAACATTAAAATAAAATATTTATATATTTTGTATATATCTATGTGAAATAAAAATAAATTATTTATATAAAATACAGAAAAATTATTAATTTAATTATATTATTTTTATTTTCAATTCTAAATTTCTTTCAATAGGATTAAAAATCGTATTTGATTTATAAGCTTTTATGATAAAATAATCATATAAAAAATAAAAAACAATTTTTTAAATATATGTATATTTCATAAATAAAAGATAAAATTAAAATATTAAATATTTAAAATATGTGATATTATAAATCACATTTTAATTAATTTATATAATAAAAGATACACTAATAATTATTAATTATATTTAATTATGTTTGTCTTTATTATAAAGTCAATTTTATTCTAACTTTATAGTCTATCTATACTGATTTATTGATAACTTGTCATCATATTGAAATACGGATGATTGAAATTCAATATCTATCAACTATTTCATTGCATATTTAATGTTATGCTCAAAATGCTCCATAATGATCATTGCTGTCATAATAATTTTACAATGAATACTTATTCTATTTTCAATCAGTTAAATTTTTAGTTGATCTTGAATTAAAATGTGAATCATTCACTAAAAGTTACTAATCTAACTAAAGGTTATAAATTTAAGATCAGCATAAGAAGCGTTTTGAACTTCTATATATAATTATAATTTAAACAAAAAAGAACTTTCAGAAAGTACAAATTTTGAAATGTGCTTATCTTGAAAAACTAAAAAATTTTATCTCTCCCTCAAATTTATCTTCTAAATAAGAAACATGAGAATTTTTAGAGTATCTGCAATAAAGCAATACTTTTATAATTAAATAACTGTTAAGATATTACGTATATCATTTTAACTTGTACATAACAGATTGAAAGATTACAAAATTATACGTATTGAAATTATACCATATATGAAACGTGATAAAGTACATCTCATTTTTGAGAGATATAAAACACAAAACATCACAAAAAGACGCAAACGTTGACATAAATAATTGATTCGCCAACGTGTTCAGTCTTATCCGTCATACATTAACTCACCGCGAACCGGGATAGAATTCCACGGCCGGCGTAACATAGCGGCGTAACCGACGTATTTGAAAGATTGCGTGATTATTGATATCGGCAAGTCACATCTCTTTCCACGCACCCTGCAGTAAGCACCAGGTGATCGCGTGGTATCTGAAGGCGGCCGAGGGTTTTTTTTTTTTGGAGCGTACCGCGGGCTTTTGATACCAACCAGCTTGCACCGAGCGCCGAAAGGCAAAGAGGGAAGAACGGCGGAGAATCGGAAAAGCGGCAAAATGTGCTCCCCAGGAACTTTGATATACGACCATTGGACCACCGATACCACTTTCCGCTATTCGCTCTCCCTGTCGCCGTATCTCTCTGCCCCCGCATCCGTGACTACCAATAATCGAACGTTATTGCGTTACCTTGCCAAAGCACTTCCACGGTCGCGACACGTGCATTCGGAAGATAGCGTAACGCGACTATGCTCGTGTGGATATGCGCGCGCGTGTGTACACGCACATAGGAAAACGTATTCGCGAATCGTGCGGGAAATGCGATTCTTGTCGCGGCACACGCGGCATCGAACCAACAACGCTTACAAACTGCAAAACGTTAGGAAGCTCGACTTCACGATAGAATCGAAATAGTTGACGGTACGTACCCAGCCACGGAGCGAATTTCGTGGGCGGACAATCCGAATATCCGAATAATTAATGAGATTTAATCATTAATGAGATTTACGATCAGTTTCATCAATCTCCCTCAAGATGGATGGTCTTCATTAATTTTGAACGGCATCTTTAACGATTTATTATTCCATTTAAACGTTTTCATTTATTAAGATCTAAATCTATTTTACTTCACGATTGCATTCGCTTTCTTATCTTCACTTATTGCGTGCTATTAATAAAAAAAATTGTAGAAATATAAGCCCTTTGTCATCTTACGTGTATCTTATGCTTTTATGTGACATAGGGGATGTATATTGTAGTAAGCACTTGAACCTATCGCTTGAAGCCGGAGTTCTAGCAATTTATAGAGCGGGAGAAAAAGTGGCGTTCTTGAGTTACGAACTGCAGGAATTCGAATTGTGCCAGTAGCTTGATATTGCAGCTCGTCGGCGCGCATAGAATGTCTGCTGAGTATTGGTGTACCAGCATCCTGCGTGACACGTCTGCGCGAAAATACGAAGGCGCTTAGAGTTCGCGCGGTGCAAGTCAAGCTCGTCGCATTTCGAAATACCGAATTTCGGAGAAAAATGAAACGAATTCGAAAGAAAGGAGCGATAAAAGCGTTTTTGCGTGAAGGGAATTTTTACATAATTTTACATTTACTCACGTAAAAATGTCACTTCAAATTCTCTGGTGAATTTATGAAGGGAAGAATTGAAATCACCCTATTTATACAATTTCATGAAGTAAAATTTGTGAAAAAGACCCTCCTCATATTCGTTCAATCTATCATTACACAGTGTCGTTAACCAGACAAGAGTTAGATATAGCAACAAGTTCTATCTCTTATCAGATAGTTTCTCCGTGCGATGAAGGAGGGCGGTTCACTCTTGTCGTCGATAGAGGAACCAATTTAATATCCCTTTCGACTTCGAAGCGCTCGTTTCGAATTCGCGTGGTAGGGTTTATCATTCAGGGAGCGATGCATCCATATATTTCTGCGAGCAACGACGCGACGCGTCGTCGAGTCGAGAGGGCAGGGACTGGCTGTCTCGCAAATGGTTTCTTCGCGCGCACTCGGGGTTATCGCACCCGCGATTATCAATTTTCTGGCACCACGACGCTCGCGCTCACGTAGCCGTTGTCGTCGTCACGTCGGCGCTCGCACGAGCCCACGTTTGTTGTACCGTGCTGACAGCCAGAACGAACTTTAACGTGCAATAACGAGCATTTGCGCCGACGTGGCGACGCGCTGCCTAACGCGGTTGCCGCGCCGTGATGGATTAGATGCGAGAACGACGTATGACGGATACATTGCGGGGAAAATGTGTTTCGAATTGCGAAATGCTGACACGTAACGCACGAAATGTCTTGATATACATGTGTCGCGCGCTAGCAAGACTAGAAATTATTAACCCTCTTTGCTCTATAAGTTAAACTCACCAAGTTCTTCAAATTTCCTTCCGTGCAGTCGAGATAGAAGCTATTTTAACCCGTAACGGTCACACGTCCAAATAATAACTTAACGGTCACACGGGGTCCAGCGGACCCCACGCACTTAAACGAATCTTACTTGTATTCTATTTGATACATTGACTTAAATCTTGCGCCAAACTTTAATTTAACATTCCCTCTAAATGATTTAATCGTTTTTTTTTATGATTTTAAAATAGTCAAAAATCGATAAGAAAAAAAAACTCACGAAATTTAACTTTTTTTACAAAAAAATTCATAGAAAGTTTAATTTTTGCAATATCGAAAAAAATCCAACGGCGTTTTACTCGGGAAACAATATATTTTTGAAAAAAAAATAGAGATTTAAGAAACTTTGAAAAAAGTATATTTATTTTGAAGTCTGAAGTTACAAATTTCGGTCAATCTCGTGAAATAGAAATGGTACATTTATACATACTATAGTCTAATTTCGAAAAGCCCTTCTGAACTCAAAATAGCCACAAAGTTTGCCTGGGGTCCACTGGATCCCGTGTGACCGTTACGGGTTAACAGACAATTTTTAGTTTTTAATGTGTATCCGTCTGTCGGTTTGTAAGGATTTCATTAGATGTTCGTTAATTGATCAATTATCTTCGATAAATTAATAATATTCACTTAATGGTACGTTTGTCCTGAAGTGTCAAAGAAACTGACTGTTTACATATGAAATATTGATTTGATTATAGACAGCTCTAATTTTTAAAGAGTTCCGTCGATTTGTCCTTTTTCTTTTTTTTTCGGGTAAAAGTATCTATGTTTCGAAATTGCTTCGTAAAAATTCATTTCCCTGCCGCAAACGAAACAAGAATTTAACAAACTAGATATATTGCTTTTGCTCCGGAGCTTTAAAACAATGGTGTGCGAAAACTCATGAATGCGAGTAACGTGATTCGTACTGGAAAATAGAAAGGAAAGAATGTGGGGACAATCGTAGCGAGATGACAAGGAAAAATCGAAATCGAATCAACGTAATAGCAATGCCACGCGTGAAATTAGTTTTCAGCGCAATGCGATCCGACGTAATCCGATAAATATCAATCGATATCGGAAGATATGCGCATTGCCCCACTCGTGGTAATTACCTTCGCGTATGTATCGGGGAAATAAATCGAGACGAGATCTCCCGTGAATCAGAAGAGTTTTAAATGAAAGCTAATTGTCTCATTTGCCACAGTTCATATCTTCTTAAACGCTCCTCTTCCATTTCGCAATAATTAAGTGTACACGTGTGCTTGCAAAATAAGCTTTTAATGTAATCACCGCTGCTATTATACATTTTACGTTAACGTGCTTACGCCGATATCCGCGTTCAAAGTAGAGAAATGTTTTACAGCAGCATACATTAAACTAACATGTCTGAAACAATTACTTAAGATGTAATTAATGCATACATATGTACACATAATTAAAAATATATAAGGAATAAATATAAAATATACTATAATATAGTACAAAAAATTGTAACATTTACAAGAACAATTCCAAAACAATCGGTACAAACTGCATTTAAATAAATGCTTTTGGTTAACACGGTTGAACTATGTTTTATTTTTATTACTTGTATTATTATTTCCGTTATTATCGATACTATTATCATAATCTGTTATTTAATTAGTCGTGCGTAATAATATTATGCAATTTTCGATTTTTGTGCACAAATAGTAGTGAACCTTGATCGGAAATATTTATTGGTACTTCTGTAATAATGTTTATACGTATCAAAATTTTATTTCCATTCTCACAATTCTCATCAATTCCGCCATTCAATTATCATATTGGACGGTGATTATAATGGCATTATCCTCGATATCGATTTTCACGATCAAATAGGAATTCTTTTTTCTTATAACGAAAGGGAATGATTTACCAGCAGGTATTCGGGAGTAGAAAAGAACAGAGAGTAGAAAATGTATCAATAAATGATCAGTCTATCTATTACAAAGAATAATGGTAGGTAATTCGACCTCTTTACGTTACTTGAAGATATCAAAAGAATAGTAAATAAATTACTACGCTAAACATTTTTAACGAATAATCACTTCAATTCGTAATTATATAATACTTAATTTGAATAACATGTATCTTTATTCTTGAACAAATGTATGATAAATTATAAAAACTATATAACTGTGCAAGAATAAACATAAATCTAACGGTCATTCGTTAGCATATCCACCTTATGCTTTCGATCACCGTAACCGCATTTCGTAATATTCGCTGCCAATGTCTCTACCGAAAACGCCGTTCGATCGTCAGTGTCCTTAATAATTGAAATTTATGCCTGGCAGCTATACATTTCGCGGTCTGGAGTAAATATTAAGCATATATTTTAGCGCCCCTGGCAACGCGCCCTGTGCAGTCCCCACGGTTCGCTAAATCCCGTCACAAGTGCGGTATGTGGCCGATGGCGCGACCGTTGTCGTTTCAAAATCGATTTTGTCGAAATCGAATGGTCAAAATGCAACGCGCTCTGTCCGCTTTTACTACGTAACTAGATGCGTCGAAACCATTTGACATTTGTTATTTTTTGTTTTTTTTCCCCCGAGCGTAGCACAGAGAAGCATACATTTCATACCAAGATTTTTCGATTCGTGTGTCGACAGCAGTGTTGTATAAATAACATTAAAAACATAAATACGTACGAGACAAGAGAAACGAGTCTCTTCTTCTCTCTCTCTTCACATAGTAAGTTTAATATAATATTCACCACGATAATCCGCGGTGCGGTGTCTTTCATCAGGTTTCTTCATTCGTGATAAATTTAATCTTTAATGCTTTATAACGAAGACCCATATAACGCACGCGTTCCGAAGAGAAAGAGCTGAATACGAAAGATAGAAGTGGGATTCTAAAAATTCTATATAATAGAAACGAAAGCATTAAAGCTACGTATGGATAAGAGCTTTTCGTCACAAATATTCATTGGCACGTGTGTCGATGGAATAAACAGTTGCGATAACGTTATCGTTGCGTACATGGGAATGCAAGAACGCACAATCCTGCTTACAGTGTGTAAACTATATGTTGTTGAAAATATCAATCCTCGACCTCCGGTGGACATATAATAATAACGACATTATCAATAATTTCCAAATAATTATCAATAATTTCCAAATAATTCCATCAGAAATTCTATTTTCTCTCACAAAAAATGTACTCTTCAAGTATATGTTTTTAAATTATTCTGTAACGTTACTACATTTGCACTTTATCCATCTCCGTATTTGATTTGCGTTGATACACATCACCGTCAATAACAGTCGCCTCTCCACGTTAAAAAAAAAAAGAATATTACACATTTTTACGTCAATCTGAAGCAAAACCATGTTGTTATTCATCACCATTTATTTGATCCATTACGATGGAATATCGGTCGGTCACCGATTGTCGATGACCCCGAACAAACGTGTTAGTCAGTGGATGTTATAGCGTATCTTTCAACGATAAAACAAAAATCAGGACACCCATGTTATGCTGCCTACCCATCCTGCCCGGCTCACCGAACAGCCTTCGTTTCGAGATAAATAATTCCATCCAACCGAGGAACGATTCGCGTCATTCCGGATGCAATAATAAATGATGTGAATAGAGGGGAAGGGTCTCCCACATTAACGTATTGTTACGTACTTTTATGCGTGATCTCTCTCTCTCTCTCTCTTTCTTTCTCTCTCTCCAGATTTCAATCACACTGGATTTTACATTATCATTTCAGTTCATAGCTATTATGTAACGAATGCATGAGATTAACTCGCGTTTGTGCGAGATTACCAGCAACAAACTTTCACGTATATTTCATATTTTTCGAATAAAAATTTTCTGAATTAAACGCTTTCCGCACTAACTCGGTTTTTTCTATACTGTATTTCGTATGCAACTTTTCCTTTTGTCGTTATGAATTTCTATCACGAGATCATGCATGGTAGGATTAAGAACTCGCCATTAAATCACGACATTAAATGTAAGACCGGAAGAGAAACTCGTCAAAGTAGTGATCTACCTCTGCCTGGACGTCCACCTTCTCTTCACGTGCAAGCACGGTATTGAAAATCGTGATACAGGGACACGCGAACGCGAGAGGAAACGAGAAAGGGATTGAGCGAGGGGACGATGGAGGATGGCGGGAGGGGGACGAAGAGGACGAGTCACAAAGAGAGGCGATCGGGGATGGAGAGGAGCGCGAGAGGTGGTGAGAGAGGGCGAGTATCGCGATACTCCATCGGACAGAAATCGATACAGGGACGGCCGGGGTAACCGGGTGTGAGGGAGGGTGGGTGCCAGCCGGGGGTTTCTGTATTTTTCGTGAAAGCATTACGAACTCGTCCGCAAATATCTCCGGCGCATGGCTCTCAGCTATGCTCGGGGATTTGCGCGACAGCTTCCGACCAGCCGGCTCTTCTCCGCGAGGGCTCCCTCGCTCCCTCGCTACCGACAGATATCGAATTTCATTCGAAACTAATCCCCGACGTGTCGGAGATCGATACTATAGCAGAAGGTAAAGTCACTCCGATCATTTCTGACACGTTTTTCCGAGGTGTCAGACTAATCGCCTGGATCTCTCCTCGTCGTGTTCCATCTTCGCGGTTTCGTACGCTACGCTTTCGAAATTGACGTTTTATCGAGGGAGAGGAGATCTCTCTCTCTCTCCACTTCGTGTCGAATGAGAACCGCCGTGCTCTTCGCCACGTAGTGTTGGCAGAGTGCTCGTGATCGATTACTCGTCATCCGCGCGCGATGTCCCGAGTTCGACGCCCACCGCCCACTGCCAAACCAAACGTACTTCTTTCTTTTTTCCTCCACTCTGTTTTTCCCGCTCCTGCTCTCGCATTTCGTCCTCGCCTCTACCTTCCACGTGGTCATCGACCGTGGACTACGTGGTGTGCGTACGATGCTCGCCGCGAATGGACGCGTTTTCCACCTTTCTCTCCACGGCCCCAGGCAAAGGCCGAGTTATTCTGCAAGTTCACGGAGCGTCAAATCGAAGTCACTTTCCCCAAACGTTCTCGCTTCAATGAAGACTACAAATTTTATTCTATCCTCTACACACACATACACATGCCTAGAGAATAGAAGTGCGGTGACTCAATTCGAAAACCCATTCAGAAGCGTTCAAAGATATTGCCAGTTTTTATGTCACCGAGATCTATCAGCATATCGATATATTTCCCGAAAATTTAATTCAAGTTTTAAAAAATAATACAAAATTTCCATTTTTGCTCGCAATATGATATGAAAAGAATTATATTTCTCTTCTATCTACTATTAAACAGAACATAAGAAACAATTTTGTCACAATTGAACAATCCATTGAACAATTCATGAAATGATTATTGAACGAATGAACGAGCTTGCCTTCATGTATTTGTAGACATTTCGATACTACTCCCACAGACAATTCTATTTTCTTTAAGCGGACGGTTTTATTAACTGTAAAATAAGACCAAGAGAAAAAGAGAGAGAGAAATTTTTAGTACCAGTTTGCGAACCGTTTTATTCTCTCAACATTGCGGAATAACTCATTGTTGTCGGACCGAAGTTTATAATAAGTGGGACTTGCTACCAAAGTTTTGTCGGGACTTTTAGATATAATCTTTACATCTACAATTGTAGATCCTGTGTTAACGACTCCAGAGAAGTCAAGTCAAAGAACGCCGATACTTCTTTGAAATTGCAGAAAAGCATATTTTATAAACTTACCAGTCAGTAGGAGCAGCAATAATGTCGAACCCATTCCCAAAACCCTAAGTGTATTCGAATCGAATCAGCTCAACACATTCTTGAACCTTTCCTGAAACAAAGTACACAACGAGAAAATTAGAGAGATAAGCTCTTAATTCATTTTGTATCAATCCATCAATCAATTAATAATTAAATCGCGAAACTAAAGAGAAGTTAAACAAAATCCACTGATAACAAGTTCCCAACTTTCCTTCGCCAATGAACAATAATAAACCAAATTTCAATTTTCTTCGACCCCTCTGGCTAATTTTATTAATTAAATCCACTGATATTACGTACATATTTACGAAACGAACAGAATTCTACTTTTGATTATTAATCGTTTTATTACTTGTTCAAATAATAAACGATCACAGCATACTGGAATTCTCTTAACGTAATAATAGTGCGGTTCGCAGAAGTCTCGAGTGACAATCACTACAATCAAATACGACTGGATAGCTCACGGAACTATGACAAAACGCTAGGTTTGCGCGACGTCAGGAACACATGTAGCGCGTTGTGTCAAATGGTCATGGTTCGGACGCGGGTCGATGACCAAAGTCGGACAGGACAGTGGTAAAGAGCAGAAAGGTAGAACGCGCCGTGGGGATCGGTCGGATGAAACGCATTTCACCTAGAACGAGGGGGCGTCAGTAGTAGAAATTCAGGGCAGGGAACTGCGTGGGGAGAGAGAGAGAGAGAGGAGGACGTTCCCGTACCGGAAGCGCAACGGCGGCCATTTTTCACGGCGCGGACGTCCGTTTCCGGTTCACGATCGCCACGAAATACAAACAAAAATGGCGGACTCGGGGTGAAGACGAGGATGGGACGAGCAGGGAATCCGAGAGATACGGAGCGAAAGAGGAAAATGGGAAAGACGGAAATCAAGTGCCGAGAGACAGAGGGGGCCGCGAGGCGGAAAAAGGACCGACTGGCCTGGCGACGGTGGTCCTTGTCGTCCATTGGATTTCCCTTTTTTCTTTTTTTCCTCCTTTTTCCGCCGCTCCCTTTTCCATTTTCGCTCCCTTTTTCCATTCTCTATTACGTTCTCCGCTACGCTGTTACAAGTGTAGAATACTCTTCGATACGGTACCTTTAAGATTCCTTTCAGCTTTGAAAAGCTTCCCATTTTCAAAGCTTTGTACGCTCAGGCGAGATCGAATTTTTATGATACTTAGCATTAGACGTATCGGCAAGTTATAAATTTTATACTTTTATATCGCTCAGCTGTTGAGTTATACTTCAATCACTATCGCCGCTGACGTTAAATCTGTAAAGTCATGAAAGGAGAAATAGAAAGAATAAAATGCTCTTAAACGTCAAATTATATTAACTTCAATCTCTCTCACTTTAATAGTTTTTTCTTTCTTTTTATAGCAAAAAGTTGAAGAGCGAATTAAATTGCAAAGTAAACTTATATTACGTCTACAATAACGCAATGTACAAAGTCAAACGATGACGCATGATTAGCGGATAAATGCATTTATACCTATTATAATGAAAAAGAAAGGAAGATGACTTGAGCGGTAATAATCCGAGTTCTACGGATATAAGGTAGTCGTCTTTGCCATTCGAGGGGAACACCCGGCATCCTTGCTAATCTCCGCCCTCGCCATTCTCAATTTCCATCGCTCTCCTCGTATAATAAAGGCTCTTTGTCTTCTCCGTTACGGCGATGTAGTCTCTTTTCACGGTTCATCGCCGCTGAGAAACGAAATGGAAATTTAGTTTTCTATGACGGGGCACGTCTTCGGACCGGCCGATTATTGGACGACAAGGACGAATGAGTTCAATATAACTTGGCACCGATCTGAGCACAAACGAGCTTTTGAAGTTCACCATGGATATCAAACCAAGCTTATCAAGAAGATTAAGGCAGACGATATGTGACTATAGGAATTTTAGGTCTTTATCGAAAACCTGAGGAATTCCGCCATGCACATCTCCATTCCAGTTTCTAAAGTACTACGAATTGGATTCTACAAGGAAAGTTTTGCAGTTAACTGACCGTGAAGGCTTTCAATTCTCGATAATATTGAAAACTAAATATTGAATTCTAAAAATTAAAACACACGAATCTCCAGCCATATCCATGGCAAGCTCGTCGTGACGTTTTCTCACGCTTTAATATCAATTTTATAAGTATTCACAAGAGTAAGATTTTGTATTATCAAGTCAAAAATAATTGTGGCATCTAGTTCATTGAATGGACTAATTTTCGATTCTCGAGGGGGTGATTCGGTTTAAGCTGGCACGAGCAATTTCGCAGAAGTTGAATGGCTGTGCGCGCGCGAGTAGTAAGACAAGGACGGGCAAGAGTTATGCATTATGATTCGCTCCCTCCCTCACAACCCTCGAGCGCCAACCTAATAACGTCACTTGTTGCACAAGCTTCTCCTGACCCCCGCACTAACCCCGTCGGAGCTTCTCTCTCGCTTCGTCTTATGCGAAACTATCGCCCATCCGGTACGGGAAAGTCCCGTCTCAAGGATACCATTCCCGTCTTATGAATTTCATTTATCCCAAGCACCCGACGCACACACATAAACCGCGCGTTGAATTTTCAGCTTTATGCGTGAGTATACATTTACGTTTAAGCATACGTAACGACGTCCGCACCATCCCCATTCAACAAACCGCAGACTGTAACTTTCTTTTTTACGCACTACGCAACTTCGCTACTTTTCGCGCTCATCAGATGCGTTTCATGATTCGCTTCACACACGGCAGATCTCCAGCATCGTTATAGCGAGGAAACACCGAGAGAAATTGAACAATTAAAGGTTGAATCTACATTTTTCCCTCTCGCTTATTTCATAACGATGAAACGCAATAGTCTTTGTACATCACATGTGCCATATTGGCACACATCGTATTTCTACCAAGCTTATCGGGACAGAAAAAAAGTTCATGTAAAATGTTCCGGATTCTATTGAGCTTTCAGCTGCACGTTCTAAATTGCATACTGATAATTTAGATATGACAGTTTTTTAGCTCATAAGGATATATAACTATTCAATCGACGTTGGCTAGAAAGATGGTGACATCGAATAGCTCCGTCTAACTACGAAACTACCGTACTGCAATGAATCAATTTGTTCCTGGAATTTTTTAATTAAACGTTCCCTTTCTTTACCTCGTTACGCGTGCGGCCGGCCATTGCGTGACTCGCTTACACATTGTGCGCGAGTACATGTATAAATACAATTTGTGTGCGCGTGTGTTTCACAAAGGTAAGAATATAAAAACTTCAAATTCTTTTTACAAAGAAAACACGAGAAAATTTTTATGACACTTTAGTTATTATTTAATTTTTATTACAATAACGCGACAGTATTTTACCTGTCTTATCCTACATCCTCATGCTTCGTTCAATGAAGCGTATCGCAAAAATCTTACGTAATAGAAAGCGATGTACCATTTATTATTTTATCGAATAACATGTTTATAAGACAATAATTTGATTGCATGAGTCGTAAAATGCGGCATCGCGGAATCATGTCTCTCGAGAATGCGCGGGCATAGAAAACGTAAAGGATAACAGTAAAAGGAGATTGTTCGAATGACTTCGCGCTCTTCGCGCGTCGGACGCCTCTCGTGGCGCATCGTTAACGAAACTTCATTGGAATTTCAGCGCGCCATTCCTCACCCGCGCAATCACCGCCATATATCACGAAAACCGCGCCGAGGTATCAGCCTGACACGTTTTCACGTTAATGCGGAAATGATCTTAAGTATACTCCGTTCGACGAAGAATTTATCAAATTCTCAATCGCATTGAGGAGATTCCGAATCACAGATTGATTACGATTGATTACGAACGTACGACTCGTATGAAAGCGGTTGCACCAAACAATTGTGTGTCATCGCGACAAGACTCTCGTGATTTAATCGCAATTGAATGATACTTAACAATAAAATTCGCTAAGGAACCTCGGTATTGTTTATAAATTTACAAGTTAGAATCTCTCTTCTGAAAAGAAAAATCACTTTAAACTTAAATTTTATGAATGAACATAATATAAAATTATTTACTGCCTCCAAATAAAAGCGCTTGCTCCTTTGAAGCAACTTTACAACTTGTGCAAAAAAATATAGGAAAAACGATCAACCACTCTTGGTAATAGGAGTCCCGAACGATTTTAATCGAATCAAAAACAAGAGAGCCGCAGGAGGTATTCTGATTGTAATCCGATAAAGTTTCGCTCATGCTCGTTATATTGTCAGATCGCATAAAGCATAAATTCGGGCGGTGTTTAACGAACGCGAGAAAGAGAGAGCCTTGCCGTCGCGCTGGTTACGGTTATGAGATATCGCGGCACGAATGTTTCACCGCTGGGAAAATAATCGACTGCCGGTTGTCAACGTGTGCTTGAATTGTAGGCAATAATAGCATTGCTGGTACGCGGGATTAAAAGCGACGGGAAAACTGTGCAGCACTCGAGATATATCGCTACCCGATATATCTCGCGCTAAGCTTTCTGTTTTTATGCGACGAAGCAGAGCGGTTCGGCCGAGTGCGTTATATCCCAGCGAATCTTCCGGGACGAAAATCGACTGAAAATCGAAATACCACTATTCTCAATAAAACGAGTACCTAAGTGCGCTTTGAAAATTCCAGCTAACACCATCGTTCCGAATCACTCTTCCAAAATATTTGAAACTATATTCGAATATGCACGAAACCGTGCCCCAAAAAGAATAGCCATCATAAAATGTCATTAAGTAAAAATCGTATATGTCAAACGTTCTCCTCTCATAGCTTTCCAGGACCGTTTGTTTTTCCGGTTTTGTAAAATAGTGATTTTTCAGGACTCTCTATATGTTCTCGAATGTCTCTGAAAGTGACATTTTCAAATAATAATATTTTACTGCAAATGAATTTTTCTGAATGTGTCATGCTTTTTTTTAGTATAGAATTCCAATTTTTCAAAACATTGTATGTCCATTTTAAATGTAAATAAAACACAACATATCTTTTATATTGTTTAGGTATAAAAAGATATTTAATATAACTTTTAATAGTGATTTTCGTGATTTTATAATAAACCTACAACTTCGTCGTTAATTTTAAGCAATTAATAAAATTAAGTGAACCAGTTTGAGAATGGCTTTATATCTCTTGTATTGTATGCGTGAATATAGAAAGACTTAAAAGATCATTTACATAGTAAATCTATAGTCTGGATAACGACTCTTTGACGGTAAAAGAGAATGGTAGACATTATGTATCTTTTCATTCTTCCTTACAAATGCGAATTAATTCTAATGCCCTTAAGCTCTAATGCTTATTGAAACATTAAAAAAGAAGACGTTCTCTGCAAAACGCGCAAAAGATGTAACAAGCGTATAAAAACACTCATTATGCATTGAAAATACGTTTAATACCGCAGAAGGCATCAATATATCAAAAGAGCTTTTCGTCGCTTTTGAATCTGCGCTACGAGTTTTACCCACAATGTGAATTCATAAACGACTCCGGGCACAGAACGAGGATATTTCTGCGTAATACTGTGCTTTTCCTCTGAGACACAATCGCGCAATTAACCCCCCTTCGTTAACAGCCTTCTTATTCATGAAGAGTAGTATTGGACTAACATTCATCGTGGTCGGATATAATCCTTTATAAAATAGAAGGCCAAGAAAAGAGACCAAATAGACGCTGGAAAATATGAAAATGATTTACGTACAAAGATTATTTGCTTCTTATTTAGTTTGAATGATTATCAATTAGATGTCAATTTATTCATTTTCAAAAATCAATTTATTCACGTTTTAAAATAAATCATACGGAAAGAAAATAATTTTAATATAATTTTTTGTTGCTGCTATTGCATATTCGATGTGACAACGACAGAATTGTCGCCTTTGTAATTTTTCAAATTATTATTCAATATTATAGTAAAACACACATATTTGGCAAGACAGATATCGTTTTATTTTTTATAGCTAAATAATTTGCCAATTATTTTGCAAAATTATTTTTCAACTTCAACAAAATTAATGTTTATTAAAAAATTGCATTGCTATCTATACAATAACTGAAAATTTGCTAAAATACGTTATATTTTAGCAAATTATTTTTCTCCGTGTAATATTGTAAAAATTTATCGTGAATTTCATATGTATTTTCTATTCGGTTTAATATATAAATAATTAAAATATACATAAAATATAAACATTTTATTACAGTAGATTAATTTATTTTAATACGTTAATTAATTTTAAATTGCTATTTTGTTAAACGGTAAAAAAGATTATTTTACGTATATCTGTATTTCTTCCTCACTTAGTTTTCTCAAATAATTGGATATCGCTGCTGAAAGCAAAGGGGGAAAAGGAGAATAAGTATAGCGAAATGAAAAGAATAAAATGGCGAAAAATAAGGTACAGTGACGCGGCGATGTGGTAGATACGAGCGAAAGTAGAAGGGATTGTGGGAGAACGTCGGAGGATGTGCCGTCGTTCCGAAAGGATAGATCGTTAAGCTACTGCTGAATGGGGACGTCTCCTTTCTAGCTCCCGTTCGGCCTTTTCTTCCGCCTGTCTCCCGGCCGACTTTTCGATTTTCTACGTCGTCGCGAAGAAAGGATATTGTTCAGCTAGTGGTGTAGTAATGGCGCAATAGAGACAACTGTGAAAGAAAGAGAGCTTCCGAGATTTCAATGAGAATTTTTCATCAGCATTTGCTCGCTGCCAAAGTGCTGATTAGCGACAGCGAAGCCGATAAAATTGTTTTCCACACCGTTTCCCCGTCGCATCGATCTCGACACTGAAACCCATTTTGAAGGATCTCGAAGGATTGAAGGATCCTCGAAAGAGATTCAAACAGCCAATAGTCACAACAAATTTAGTTGGCTAATCAACTAGCTAACTACTGAATGCGATAGCTTAAATAAGCTTAAATGAAATTATTCGACATTTCCATCGCTATACCAAAGAAAACCATAGTCTTCATAACATTTTTTTCATAAAGAAATATGAAAAAATAATGATTAAAAAATGACGGTTATGATCCATCAGCTACTATATAAATACATTTTATAAACATTTTATCAAAAGTTGTAAAATATAATGGTCAAAGAGTCTGTTACTTTAATATCACGTAAAATTTTTTCAGTGCTATAAGTATAAAATATTCCAGAATCATTACGTACATATTATTGTTTTTCAATTATCATCAAATTGTTTTACAAATTTAAATGTTTTATCTTTAACTAACTAAAGTTTTCACATTTTTATTGAAACAATGTTTATTATGTTTAATTGTGTACTGCGATAGCGCAGATCCTGGATTGGCCAAAAAGATCTTGGCGCGACCGTAAAAATAAGGCGAATCAAAGTTTCAATTCTTACTATTTAGTAATACGCGGTCACGAATATATTAATTGTTTTTTATTGAAACAAATTATGATGCTTAGCAACATCCTTTGTAGTTAGCGGTTGTAGTTAACTTTCTTATTCAATACATAAAGTACTGAAAAATTATTACTGTAAGCAGTTGATAATGAAACATATAATAATCGGAATCAACTGATCAAATGGTAAACGCGTAGGTAAATTATCCCTTCTATTATAATATTAATCCATAAATAAATTACTCATTAATTAGTAAGTATATTTTATGCTACACCAAATTGCGGAAACTGTTGCTGTCGGTCAGGCTGAATGGTTCATTATCATTTTACGTTATTAAATTGCCTGTTTCAATATCGTTAATCTTAAAATACAAAATATTTATTATATGAAAATTTTGCATAAAGTGATTTACTCTCTCAGAGTGATTTAAATAAAACGATAACTAACTTCAAAATTAAAATCGAATCCCATAATTGGAATTCGTTCTTCAAGTTTGTTAACGTATTATACATACACATTATATATTCCTTCTTGCATTTATCTAATTGTTTCTTTTTCGCATAATTCGCATAATGTATAATTTGTAGAATAAGTTATAATGTAACCATAAGTAATAAACAACACAACGAGATAATCGAATTGTGACCACAAATTGGTTTTAACAAAATTATTTATATAATCTTTATTATCTTTATTATCTTTCTCAACCTTTACTATTATATTTAATGGTAATATTTTTAATTAATGTATTAATCGTACATTTGACACGCAGCTTGAATTCATAATCAGCATTATAAATTTATTACTAACGCGATATTGATAGGCTACCTAGCTTTGTCATTAATGCATTGCTCAGTCACGTTGCATCTATCTGAATATTATGAACATCACATGTAATCATTGAATTGCCAAATACTTAATAAGCGTTCAGCGTCTATCGATTATTATCCAAATTGGGTCAACAATCTGTTATCCTTAAATGGAGGAATGGCCAAAAGATTATCAAAATTATTTTAACGTTCAGAAAATTTTAATAAAACTATTAAATTGAAATATTATTTATATTTAGATATGACTTTTTTAAATATCGAGTGCAACAAAATCTCGCTCAGTCAAACTTGTGAAAGCTTTTGAATTACTTGTTAGTCAATACGAGTACATGAACATGAAAGTCTTTCAGTTTGACCGTTTCCAAACAGTTTATTCAATAAAAAACTTGGAAAAATCTGAGAAAAACGAACTTGAAAATAAACAAATATCTAGGCGATTCAGTGAGAATATTCCAGAAATATGAAAGCATATGTTAACATCTTTGAATTACGTTACACAGCACTACGATTTAGTTATAATAAATCATTGTTCCATTGACATATATCGTATTTCTTAACTGTCTACAATATTTATATGAATTTTCTCTCCTAGCTCTTTCTCAACATTTTCCATCGAATCGCGATCAGCTTTTCGCCACTTTAGAATTTACCCAACCGGAAATTAAACCTGCCGCTTGGCCGATCCGTCCGTCTTTCTCGCTCTATCCCACTTCCGGACCGCGGAAGCAGATCCTCTCCACGTATTCCTCCACATAGCCCTGGCAAGATGGAAACAATCTCTGAGATGTACTGTAGAGTGACCAGAAAACAATATCATTGCGGGTATTGGTCCGTGATCGGATCAAAATAGATTTAAAATTTGCTTTTCTGACTGTAGCCGTTATCGTGAATCTAAATAATAATATGTTCAATTTTCGCAAAGAAACATATCTATACTGATATATAAAGAAAAAGTCTGTTTTTTGTTACCGCATAACTCAAAAACTACTGAACCAATTTCCTTCAAATTTTAACACCATATTCTCATATACACCAGGACAGACATAAGCTATATAGCATGTCTAAAAATATTTTCATTATCCGCAAATTGATGTTTTCATTTTTTATTATTTTTTATTATTAGTTGTATTAACCCGTGTAGTATAGTGATGTCACTGCTAGGCAGCGCGCGTCTTCATCCATCCGCAAGCAGATTATATAAGGAGTACTGTCTCCGGGTTTCTGTATTAGCGGATTTATTCACCAGTTCTATTCGGTTGCCATTATGTCTTGAGTACGATCAAATTTATCGAAATCTACTGTCCGTGCTTGAAAAATATCACTTCCAATACGTATGATTTGGTTACACTATTATCTCGAGCGAAGCCGAAGCGGGGGAGTGTATAGTATATAAACCTGAAAAGGTGAAGAGATAATTAAAGAAATTCGTTATCATTCAAGTGACTGATCCATATTTTTCTTTTGTTGTCTGATTAATTCTAGAATAACGTTTAGAACTTTGCCAGTAGACAGCTTGTTGACTCTTCCGAAGTTCGCATTGTCATTTCTTGTTGAAAAGGCATAAGTAACTCACATTCCGCTTGCCTCTTCATCCCGTGCAAACCCCGAACGATATTCTGAACTCGCGGAGTAACCGATACTAGTCGCGAATAACGTTCCGGCTGTAAAAAAAGTGCGAACGCCGTGTTTGCCCGAGACACTTCTTCCGTCGTTCCGTCGTTCGGAGCCATCGTTTACCTACCAGCGAATAAAACCCGCCCGTCTCCATCGTTTCCTGCGGCACTGTCGCGGAAACGGAAGAACGCGTATTCGTAAAAGTGGACGTCCATTACGTCCACTCGCGTCGCTCTGGAAAATTCCCCGCCGTCGCCGGTGCGCGCGCGCGCGTACGCTCACGTCTATAAGCGCGTAAATGGACGTGAGAGAGAGAAAGAGAGAGAGAGAGGAGTGGACCGGAGAGATCCCGGGGATGTTACCGGCACAGAGAGAGAACCTCCGCAGATTTATGTCCTATTCATTACTAGCGACACACCAACGTGGCGCGCGCCCGCGCTCTCGCAAACTCGCTTGCTCGTTCACTCATTCCGCTTTCAACCCCCATCGTCGCTTTTGCCCCTTCTCCCTCCCTCGGTTTACGTCCGCAGGCACCGATATGTTTACCGTGTAGCGAACCGGTGTTTGCTCGACACGCACACCGTTGGTATACCGGAGGTACCACCCGCCGTGGACCAGCACACGTGTGTGTGTGTGTGTGTGTGTGTGTGTGTGTGTGTATGTGTGTGTGTGGCGATACATTAATGACAGGCGGACGGACGCGCACTGTCGAACGCGAGCTAGATCCGACACGAAACATCTCTTACCCCTTTTGATCCTCCTTATTCTCACGAGACGTCGAATTAGTCTTCTTAACGAGATTAATTCGTAATCGATAACATAATTTCGGTGGAAACTTATATAGAATTAGAAGAAATTACTGTTCAGCTCTTTATAAAACTGTTTTTTTTTTATTCAATAATTGACTCGTTAGTAGACAATTATAAAGTTATTTTAAAGGCCAATAGCATAAGGATATACGTGTAAAGTGACAGTGTACTTTAAATAGGTTTTTCTTGATTTATCTCTTAGTGTACATGATAGATTCCTCTCTTCGAAAAACCAAGCTCGAGCTCCACTAAGATCTTCATCAGTCTATGGTCCAGAATAATGTTGTTTTTTTCTTTTTATATCGTGAAGGCAAATTTTGTGAAGAATTTGCTTATTACATTCATAAAGGAAATTACCAATAGACATTACAAGTGACTCGATAGAATCTATGTGTATCTAGTAGCCTCTGGTTAGTTTTGCCAGTATTAATTTGTTAATCCGCAGACCATTTCCCCCGGCTAACTCTGTAACTAAATCGTGTAACGGGTATTCGATTATATCGTGTCAGTGTACTCGGCAGAAACTATTTGCATTACTGGAATAGGAACAAATGGTGCGCGTGGGTCGCACACGGAGCGCCGTATATTTAAGTCAGGATATTTGCGTTCGTGCGGTGGAGACAAGGCCGGGACAGCGAAAGGCGTTCAGATATTTAAGCGTACATAAACGCCATTCGATCGAGTTCCACTCGTCGTGCTATCGGTCGAATATTACAAAATCGCCTTAATACAAGACCTGTGAATGTACACACCACAATACATGTATATACGGGCATTCGAGGTTGCACTGCGGTATCGTCGCATTTGATGGCATGGCCATTCTCGTTGAATTACGATGGAAGGGTGCACCGAGCACCCTCCCCCCCCCTCTTTCCTCTCTCTCTCATTCGTTGCTGCCGGTGGTATTCCGGACCAGTGATTTCTCGTCGTCTAAATATACACAGGCCAGGTCCACAGGAGTCGTGTTACGACTTTATCTAACGACTTGTTGGCTAAAAAAATTCGTATCTTGAAGTCTTCTACGACGGCTAACGCTTGAATTACGAGATACTTGCAAGATCCAGTGTGTTTCGTTCGCGCGATTTTACAAACGAAGATAATACAAAGTATTAATTTTGAAAACTTTGATTTTACTAACGTGATCTTTTTGGACCCGCCCTGACGCTTAAATTTCGGCGTTATTATTCAAAGTTTTGCATGCGGAAAAGATCCAGATCCTTTGACTACGATTCGCCAGAGATAATGGCTTGTATTTACCGTCCCTTTTAATTTTTTTCTGAGCGCGACGTTGAAAAAGATGAATTCTCGCAAAAGATGTCGCTTACACGACACACAAAAAAAACGAAGAAAAAACGAGTCTGACGTACCGCAGCTTATTCCGCGCTTTCATCGTACGAACTCCGAGTCCATCCAGTTTATTCTGCTCTTGTGTAATTTGTAGGTTTACTCTTATTCATCATGACTTATCCTACCATATTCTGACATTTTCCGACATATTTTACATTTTGACACGGTCGTTTCGCTATGGCCTATCTATATACGCTTTAACTTTCTTGATAACTCGACAATTAACGGCCTTAATTTAGGGCGGAAAAAAAATGCGATTTGATGAACTCGTCAAAGCGCGAACCTTGCGGAAACTGCGGACGATGATCTGTTTGCAAAAGATAGATGCCTCTGGAAGCTTTATACCAGTCATGTCGAGAAACTTTTATCGCGCGTCAAAAGTTCTCCCATTTCGTCGGCGAACGGCGCGAGGCGGACGTGTGTTATCGAAGTATCGGATCACCCGATAGCGAGAAATCGATAATGTCGCACCCCTACTCCAAGTTCTTAGCGTACCATATTAGCGGCAATCTCTTCTAACCGAGGAAAAAGGGTGTTCGGTTACACCAAGTTTATTGAGATTTGGAAAGTCGCGTTCTTGTGAGCCGTATACCATCAGCGTTAACTTCTATCTAACTTGATTGACTAAAAGCTAGTAACGACGGCTATTATAATGACTGTAAAAACAGTACCGAGTGCGGGTGAAACAAATAATGGACAGAAAAACAAATATTTACAATGTCTACAAGCGATAAACATTTGTACATGTTTTCTGGTTACATTTTATATCGTGATTACATATATCACTCGTTCGTTTCCACTAATGTAGATTGAGTACTCTAATCTCGGTTTAACTCTTATGCTTTATCTTCTTCTAGTTCTAAAAATTAGAAAAAGATAGCGTAAGTTAATCTACTTTGATGGAAATGGGCATTAATGTATCACCATCCAATTCTATGTTCCATTCCTATTCATTAGAGAAACAAATGATCAATTCTTCCAGATTTACTTCAATGTATAAAGATAAATTTGTTCACATACGTATATATTAACTTCTCGGTCCCATATATAATCACGATCAATTTCCATGTGATAACTCTACCGAACTTCTCTCTAATCTCGAAATGTTAGTTCATATCTCAAGCAGCCGCTGTTGCCCGACTGATGGCCGAGCCACAGAGGATGAAATCTTTAGGTGTGACGCTGATGTATCGTCGCTCGTCCCGTAAATGTCGAGGAAGATCTGTCGACTACACTGTCGGGAGACAGAATTACATTCGCGGGAATGTAACGAGCGCGCACAACGGAACACTGTGAGGGCGAAGAAAGTCGCAGAATTTGTACCTGTGCACTTTAACCATGGTGCGCATACAAGAGCAGGGTAGATAAAGGGAAAGAGAACGATGGCCATTTGCATATGCGAGTATCCGTATTTGAAAGATAGAGAACTCTTCGCGTCGCGCTTCGATTCGTGCGATTCTATTTGCGCGAAAGCATTCGGTTTACAAAAGCGATTCAACAGGATATTATAACTGGGATAATATAAACCGCATCGATTGTTACAACGTTAACACGTTGAGTGCGAATACTCGTGTCCGTTTTGATATTCGACACTACCTGTCGCGATGTTTCCTTTTACCTGCAACATTCCGGTCCGTAATTGTGATATGCAAATATAATCGAGCCACAAAATTATTTCCTCTTAAAAAATACAAGATCCGTTCTTTGTAACCGCGTTATATTTTCACTCAAAATAATACTTAAGATTAGATACTACAATTAGAGGTTTTTTAACTGAAGGAAGAAAAAGGAAAGATGAAAAAGTACAAAGAATTTTCAGCTACAAAAAACAAACATACAGTCTATACAGATCTGTATTCGAGTCGATGATTTATTTAAATTAAATTAGCGTTGATACTACCAGAATTGTTCTTTTATCTTCAGCAATAAAATTGTTTAGACAAAAAGACTTGGGATTAGACTTACGATTAGAAATAAACTTAGCTGTTAGAACTTGCAACTTGAAGCAGAAATCTCCACCAGTGTGATATCCCGTTGAAAATGCGAAAGACCACTGGTGTTAACCCTTTGCACTCCGGATTACATTTCATTATATTTCATCTATTGGTTTGGACTTGAAAAAATGTCGAATGAGACTCGACAAAGGAGCTCCTGAGATAAAAACTGATGTCGAGTCACACTCGACATAGGAGTGCAAAGGGTTAACGATAATCAACAAATGATATATACGCTTGTATGAAGGACATCGACTGTTTTTCAACCGTGAAACGGAATAATTTTCATTCAGCTATCAAAGAGTATAAAACGGACCAAACATTTTGTCGCGCGTAATACTACACCAGAGCACATTGCCGGCCCATTGGCTCTCAAACGTTGCACAATGAAATATAATACTTTCGATCTCGCATCTCCCCCGCGGCAGTTTAAACGCGAATCATGGGCGTGAGCCTCTAACTATTTCAACCCTTTTACCACCTACAAATAGATGGGTTATCTGGTCCCTTCAGGGCAATCATAAGGTGTTTATATTGCATTACGCTACATAACATGATAACTGGGGGCTAATCGTCGAGAACACGCGCGCACAATTGTACTCACGCAACCATATGGTTAAAGGGATAGAGCGCGAGTGAGGTTTAGACGCTTATCTTTGTACACACCGTAATCCCGTTGAAATAGTGATTTAGCGACGCGAGTACTGCCAGATATATGGGAGTAATAAACGACCGTTTACCGAGATAGTAAATACGGACGGCACTCCACGCCTCCGTTATCAATCCCTCCAGTAAGGGATCTTGAACATGGAATATTGAATCGATCGATTTGCAACGTTGCTCGTCACGACAAATTGATGACATCCAAGTCAAAGGGATTGCGTTATTCCATTATTTTAATGATTTTCACGGCAGGGATATTTTATATCCAACAGTGGCACGGGCGATGCCTATGATTTAATGCCGTGATTTAATATCGTTAAATTTATTATATTGTGTACGTTGTTAAAAACAGGGTGAAATATATTTTCCCGCATGCACGATGTAATAACCGTTTTAGCGACCTACGACTTATTACATTATACCGCTAGTTGCCACTATGTTGACACCAGTTTATTATGGTAATTAATCTACATAGTGCATGTTTTTGGCTTGTTAATTGCCAACAGCGTAATTAATTACACGATGCATCTTACAATTCATTTCAAATACTCCTACATATTATGCTTCTGAAATTCAATTGCAAATGCGATCGAACTTGGAACAATTGAAGATGAAATTTCAAATGAAATAACATTATACTGCTCGCACAAAACAGTTGGCACTTTTCTTGTATATGTCACGTTTGCATTCTATCGTTCCTAAATCCGTCTAAAAAAACGGAGGGATCAGAAAGTTTTTCGAACGAGGAGCATCGGAAATTGTTTTCGTAGCATAAATTCTTAGTGCGAAATTCCTCGGGGGAATTAGGGTTTTCCGATCTCCGATAAAGATGTTGGCACCGATGGAATATAAACTACGAAGTGAACTCCAACTCGGGAAATTCGTCGAGCGAAAAGAATATAGGGATCGAAACGAACCCGATGATCGGATAAAAGAAATTTCCAAGAGAAACCCTCGGCCATCGCGAATAACAATTCTATCCTACCGTATCAAAACGCTGGTACCTATAACATTGAATTTGTCCGAAATCATTCACGGACGAGCGGCAGGACGTGGAATATTTATCATGAAGACTTAACACTTGAAGATCAACACACAACTCGCAGCTTATTGTTAGACATTGTAAACATTCTTTCAAGTTTCTAAATTTTCTAAAATTTGAACATCTCGACACATAATCACTCTGCTAACTTTAAGTAAAAAATAAAGAGCATAAAATGGAAATCTTGAGCAATGTTCGGTCGAATGGAAGAAGTGCGGATTACCTTTCGTTCTTTCCCTTTTGCGTATGTGCAATCGAATCGAGTGCGGAACATTCATGATGGAGTATTTGACCTGAAGGGACCTTTCAGGTTGAGACAAAAGCGGTCTCGAAATCAGCGCGTTTCATCGATCCGTGCCATGGAAGCATATTGCCGCGGAAACCGCGGCTGCGAACACGCTAATTTGAAAGATCGCTTTCGAATTAGCTCGACGATGCGCTAATGCACCAGAAGAGCCCGCATGATGCTTATAGAAAGCATTATCGGTGAATCAAAATGGCTAGTGAAATCATTGTTAAACGATCATTATATTTCGATAATCAATTTCACGTTAATTTACAGATATTTTCAACAGATATTCATATCTGTTGAAAAATAACAATTACAATCTTTAGGATTTTTTTTTTTTTTTAAGAAAATTATCTCATCGGAAGAAAATCTACTGACGTGGCTTCCACAGCCATGACAATTTCTTTTCGCCAGTGCACGGAGAGTAACTCAATTTGCGATTCCTCCAAATCCAACCGCTCTACGAATGGCTGAAATTTTACGCAGAAAGACGGTTATATCCTGAGAGAATGTAGTTTTGGCGAAAGGAAATCAGATGATCCATAATGGGCTAAATACGGATTACGTAATTATTCACTGGTGATCGGTCGTTCCCTGGCTACTGTAGCTGCCTAGGCGCGCTGGCTCGTCCGGTCAATAAATCTAAACGTATCGAAGGGATTACCGGGCGGCTCGCGAGTTCTATGACCGCGCGGCTTTGGCGCATTAGCTATAATTACAGTGACGGGGAGGCGGGCCTGGGCGCGACGATGCGTCATGTAGATCAAACGTTGTCGCAATAATGATGGAGCGCCTTGAAACTGAACGGATAGGGGGTGTCCCGTCGACCCTTAGTCGTTATTAGCCTCCGAATATATACATATATGCATGTACGTGTACGCAAGCACCTGGCCATCCTGCACCCGGGGACACTGGTCTCTCCTCTCTCTTCCACCTTCTCTCTTTCTCTCTCTCTCTCTCTCTCTCTCATGCTGGTGTATCGCTCTCGCATCCCTCCATCGGTCGCACGTGACACACGGCTCGTGATGCGAGCGTACGATGTTACGCGAACGGATCGTAGCTATCTTGCGGCATGGACATTCTCCAATGGTCAAATACACGCTACATCAAACATGTACGAAGGCACTAGAAATTGTCCAACTGTTATCCGTTATTGCCTGCTGACGCTCGTCATAAGTGCCCTCGACGCACTGAAAAAAAAAAATGATACGCGATCCGAACCAATCACTGCGTGTGATATATAATATTTCAAAGAAGTATTGATTTTACTCTCGCGAGCGCGCAATATATTTTAATTAACAATCTCTCTGCACTAAAAATTTTTTTGAATTCTCATACAGAACAAAGGCTATTTTACTCTCACGTTACGATAATTCTATCATCTCGTCGTTGCTTCGGTTAGACGAGCGAAATATTCCGGTCCAAAATTTAATACATTCATAGTACACGCATACACGCATCCATCACAGTACGAGTACCTATTCATTCGGCTACGTTAATAAAATGTATTTTAAAATTAAATTAGTCCTTTTATGACCTTATTTAAAATTTCGTAATTATTATTGCCTCTCCATCTTATTTCTGTACATGTGGAACAATTGAATACTATTGGAAAACTTTGTTTATTACATAATTCATTACACGATTAAACAGAGTGTTTAATAATTGATAGAGTAACTGGTACTAAATTCAGTGCAAAATTATTTACATGGTGTATTGTGGAACAGCAATGCGGCACAGCGAGCCGGAAAATGGAGAAAATTTCTCTCTCTCTCTCTACCTCCTTCATGTTGGTTAAGTGTTATAAGATAGGTACCAAACCGCTCGGGAAACCACAGTGTACATATCATTTAGATAAACGTGGGAATGCCATTTGGGATTTGAATCCGACCTGTATTTGAATCTTCGTCTGTTCGTTTCCTAAATCGTGAGACCGCAGTCTCCTATGAATATATCTCTATGATTCATGAACTTGTATGAACAACAATTCATACGGTAAAAGAATTTTTAATACTTTTCGACGAATTGCAAATTTTTCTTAAACGGTGCCAATTTCATTGGAGATTTCAATCCCCTGCTTCAAAATAATACATTGCTAGCTTAGAATTAAAACAGAGTGATCGGTCTCGGGAAATATGATTACCTCTTGTTCTTTAAAAGTAATTCAACTATATAGTTTCTCTCTCTTTCTTTATGGATGTTAATAATATTATATAATATAATAATTATTATATAAGAAGAAAGAAAAATTTATATACTTTACGATGCTGTTGAATGCAATAATAGTAGAAAATAATTGTCAATTACTTAAGTTTTACATATATGTAATATCGGATTATACAACATAGAGAGTGTAGAGAGCACAAAAAGAGAAGGGAGTGCACAAGATAAAGGATCACACAAACAGTGAAATAAATTAGAAATGCGAACGGAAGAATTGCAGAAACGACGGAGAGAGACGGAATCACGTGATTATGTCTGAATACCGACACTTCCTGTAATACGTTTCGCGAGGAGGGAGGAGTGGATAGAAATTCTCTCTTCTCTCGTTCTGAAACTACATTGTTTTTCTTTTTTTCTTTGTCCCACTATAACGTCGCGTTCTCTTTCGCTCTTTTCATGAACAAAATCCTAAGCCGCTTAGAGGCTTAGCAGAACCCGACGAAAATTCCACCCGCTAGCCACGACTAAAACAAAATTCTCTGGTCCTTCATCCTTATCTTTTTTTCTCAGTTACTAACGCGAACTGTTCAATGATGAAAAACAAAAAGGGACAGAATATGAAGTAAGAAACATGATGATTAAGAAAAACACCAATTTGGACTGTACCATAGAGAATGATGAAGGATAGTGAAGTATGATGTATAAGTTGACAAAAAGCGATAGTAGTAACAAACAAGGCGGCCTGCAAAACTAGCGGGGGGAAAAGAATAATAAGAAAGAAACACAGGGCAGAGGACAGTAAAAGGGAGGAGAAACAGAGGTGCACGGCGAGTGAAAGCGACAGGCGGAAAAAGACGAGGGGAAAAATCCGAGCGAGTGCAGGACAGTTGCTGAAGAGACTGCGGGCGCTGTATAAAAACGCTCGATTTGGATAATACGACCACGATGAAACGAGGAATAACGATAACGCGATGAATCGCAATTACTTTTACCCGTCGCACGCTGGGGGAAGGGCGACGAAACCTCATTTGAAAACTGGTCGTATAGAGTATGGCAATTAACGACAATTAGCAGCGTAACTGGTATTTTACTCGCGCCAGTGGTGGCGCGCTCGTGTACAAAATCTATTATCCAGGTGTACCGCGTGCGATGCCGTGGTCATGGTCCTGCATGCGCTCTCCTCCTCCTTCCCCTCTCTCTTTCTCTATCATCGATAATCATTGTTGTCGCTCTCGAGTTTGTTTGTCTGACAATGCTACCGCCGTGTGTGCATACCAATACATTGTGTTATATTTATTTAATAATTTACGATTAGCGAGTTACAAGTTCGCGCGCACGCTCTAAACGGTTGTGTCGCTTGCGCATGTCACGACTAGAGAGATAGATCGATATCGTGCGGATGGGTCCAAATCATTTTATTTCGTCTCATTTCTCTTCGAAACTACTACTCTCGCGAGTTGTATCTTTTCTAGGTTTGTCTTTGGTTTCCGAGCTTTGAACTTTGAACTTTGAGCTAAGTATTGCAAATAGATGTATTGCACCGTTAATCGACGAAAATGTCAAATAATTGAAAGAAAATACCTTACGAGAGATTTGCTCGAGAAATTTATGGGCATAAAATTAACTCGGTTTCAGATTAACTCGCGAACCGAATAAATTTTGCATGTCAAGAGAACGGAGATTTTGCACTTTTAGATTTGCGGATTTGCAAAATCATACTTTTTTTCAGTTACAACGTTATATCCTGAGGGAATAGATTCAGCTAAATGGAGTGCATTTTGCAATTAAAGAAAATGAGATATAATCTTGGATCAACATACCCGGCAATGTAATCCTCGCATTAGCTGATGTGTTTCGGTTTTTCTAGATTAAAGAAAAATTGCCACTTCGAGATTTTACCGTGCTAATTTCACTTATAAAATTAACAAGATCTTTCTGCCGTCTAAACAGATTTCACACAGGCTAGCATAAAGTCTCCAAGCGAGAAGAATCCGATCGGTCGTCACGAATCACCCCTACTTCCGACAACGCTTTACAGCGGGTACAGCAATCTTATTTCGCCATAGGCGACGACTCTTTGTACTTTCCCCTTGTCAAACCAGCGTTCTAATGGAACCCAGGACGTTTGCGTCTTCAAAAACAGTTTTATACTGTCATTGAAAGGTTTCAGCGCTCAACGTTCGGGTACGTCAAAATATACTTCGCGCTATTCGAGAGATCACCATTGTAAAATACGTCCACGAATCATTCGAGAACAGCGTATTTCCTCTCCATTACTTTCTGTTCCGCTTCGATGTACGAAATCGATATTTCCTATTGAAACATTCGTATAACAAAACGTTTTCACAATTAGATACTTCAACGTCAACGCGTTATGAAGATGATCGATTGTAAAATAAACGCGGACGGAGATATTACCGTATTAAAAGTTACGTCGAAAAATGACATGAGAAAATACCGATCTTCTATTACCGGTGCACAGCACTCGAATATTCTAGTTCGAGTAACAAGCTCGACGATAATAACGACGAGCTCGACGTCCGATGGTTCACAACAAATATTTTTCGGAGACGCACGGCGACGACCCGGGATCAATTCTGTTCGAAAAAAAATTCATCCCCGGAGAACACACTATATTTATCGACGAGTAGAACGAATCAATAACGCAGGTACGATGCGCATCGCGTATGCGAGGGATGAATTTTTTACTCCAGTGACCGAAATGCTGTTCGTCGTGTATAGTGATGAAGGCTTTCATCTTGAATAGATATTCAACTAGAATATTGTATTCCGCCTTATGTTTGTACCTCTTTCAACGTGTTAACGTACGTTTTTGTAAATTTAAATTTATTTTGCTGAGTCGAATAAATTTGGAGAACTTATTTTACAAAATCACAGAAACATTTGTGTTAAAAGACCTTTAAATATATAAATCCGGAAAAAATTCGTTGGTTGCGAAAAGACTTTATAAATACTGTGAGAGAAAAAAAGAAAATGACAAAATAGTTGAAGTAAGAAAAACATATTTATCTAAATATACAGTTAATGGTACAATATTGGAGTATTAAAGTATTAAAGATATCGAGTTTTTCTTGTATTTTAACATTAGTGACATAACATGCTGTGTAAATTAATTGCAACCGTTTATCTCACTTCGACGTTAGATACGATGTTGCTCACAGCGGAAAAGAGGGACATTGGAGTTTCTGAGTGTGTGTATGCGAAAGCAAACGTCATTTTCCGTGTTCGCCGAGCCACACACGAAAGAGCGAAAGCAGAAGTGACGAAAGTGCGGGAGAGGGAAACGCGACGCAACAGCATTAAATTGCAAAATAGTTTCGCGGTAAATAACGAGCGGAAAGTTCGCTTCTAGAAGATGTACTCGCGGTATTCGTCGGTAGTAGATGTTTTTCTTCATGGTATACCATTATGCGTGCGCGTGTACGTGCAGAACAGGATCTGATTCTCCCTCGCTACCTTGAGCAAACAAATTTCAGACTCGCCTGCCCCTACAATATTTTTTTCCTCGATTTTTCTATTACATTTTATATTAACACATGTTTACATTTTATAGATTCTGTTTAATTTAATCGTGCAAGAGATATGTGTGTGGCGTAGCTAGAACAAATGACTCAAAAAATATTGTTTGTGTCAAACACTTTTTGAAAAAAACTAAAAAAGTGGAAGAAATATTAAATAGTTTGCGAAATTGTTGAATTGTTGAATTGTTTGCGAAATTGAAATTGTTTATTGTGCGTTACGAAATTGTTCAACAAAATGAAAGTGAAAAATCGGATATTTTTTAAACGAAAATATTGGACCATATAGGATTTTAAGATCTCTTAAAATTGCATATAATAAAAAATTCCAAGTACAATTCTAAACGAATCACTCGGTATATCGCCGTTTCCGTCCTCTCGAGATTTTCCCTTATCCGAAACCTACAGCCACCACGAACTACCGAATCGAATTTAATTACCGATGTGCAGATATTTACTTCGTAAACTACCTAGGAGCGAGAGATCCAAATGGAAGGACGAGCGGCGAGCTCGTTAAAAATTTAATTTTATACGACGACAGCCGTCTCCCTCAGCTTCTCTCAGCTTGCAGCTGTCTGTCACAAAGGTCATCCAAGATGGCGGATATCCTTCTGACAACACGATCCACGGAATTCGCTTTCTAATTAAATCTTTTTCGTAATTTTGTAATCTATTTCAATACTAATTTTTTAATTTGTTTCAATACCTAGTATACAACGCTACTAGCATTCAGCGTAAAATGCAATCTCGTACATTACATACATTCGCAAAAAGTAATCGCTTACTTTTTATTTCACTGCTTATCGCGTCAACATACATTTTATTCACGTTAATGGATAGATTACAATTCGAACAATGCTTTCTATTGATCGTTTTTTGATATATACAGTATATATAAGAGGGGGGGATTAAGATTGAAGTTTAAGATTCTTCGCATCATTTTTCTCCGTTCGGGAAATAATCTGTAGCAAGCGCACGTTACAAGATTTTTCAGACGCGTATCGATTCCCGACAGATGAAATTACAGATCAAGAACTTCGTAAATTCACTGCGTAAAGCAATATCGCTTGTTTCAGCGAAATCTATATCACAGGTAATAGTGAGACTAAGCTACTTCCCGCCGTTCGACCAAAACAAGTTTTGCGGACGGATATGCGCTTATACAAGACCGCAAGAGGTTAAAACGATTTCCGTTAGTCATAGAAATGCCAGACTCGGGTAAACCGTCCGCTCAGTTTCAAGCAAACCGCCGAGTTCGTTCGTCTTTTAAAAGTTTTCAGCTATTGCCGGGACCGCGATTCTCTCTTACACCGGCATTTTCAATAACTTTATAATGCCCTGCAGGAGGAAGACCACAGAGATGAATATAATTGTACCGAAGTTTGGACAGTTTGTGCAGTTATTTCCCGTGATGTCAAGGAACGAGTCTCGGGTATAAAAAATGCACGACCTATTTAACTGTCATTTGGATTCAAAAACTGAAGTTAATCCGGAAATTGTATTGGTAAGTCCGAAAAACAGAGAGTATTATAATGGTAATAATATGTATCTATACTGGAAAAATTAATTATCTGCTATTTAGACTAAGAGACTAAAAATTAATAGCGTATAAGAATTAGCAGTACTAATTAATGAATTAAATGAAAATCTGTTATTATAATAATCGCTTAAAGTGACGAAGTAAATAGGTTGCGAATGTAACTCCCACAAAAGCAAACTTTAATCTCTCGACGCAGTAAGTATCTATAAGCAATTTGCTGTTTTATGCTTAATGAGCGTCGTGAGAGCAAGACGATGAGTTGTTGGCACCACCGCGGATTTCCATTCCTTGAGTATAACGATTACATTTGCATTTAAGGTGCTTCAATTAGTGCGCGGAGACAGCCTCGCATAATGACGAAAAAGAAAGCCCGCTCCTTACGCGACGCCGTTCTTCTCCGGCACTCCCGTTCCTTCTTTTCAAACCGCGATCGCAATTATATTGGTACTGGTTACCGAGCGACAATCGCAAACATACCTTCCGGGTTCTCTTTGCTCATACCTTTCACGCTTGTTACTTTAACTCGATTAAGTGAATAACCTGAAGAAATATGAGCGAAGTACGCGTAGTTAGACAGTTTCGCGCGCGTCGCTGTATGATTCTCAGTGAAGGATCACTCGGGATATTAATTTTTTATTCGTGTTTGTGTGCAAACAAGACCACCGTTTGCGTCCTGCAAAGTATAATGAAATATTTATTGGGTACAAAAATTAATAAAAGTGCCAAAAGTTAATAAGCTGAGTGAGTTTTTCTCCAATTATTGTGCTGTGAACGTACGTATTATTAATTATTTCACGTTATCTTTATGAGCTTGTTTCTCTTTTAAATATATCGACTTTTCGAATTTATTTTATTCGAAACGAATTGTGAGAATCAAAGAAATTGACATCTATCTTCCAATATGAAAAATTTTTTATATAATATGTATATCGTGAATTATTAATAATTCTTTTGTTCCTTAGCTAATAATTCCCAAAATTTCTCGCTAATCGCTATAATACAAGCAGACTGTTGTCCGAAAACTTGGAATCAAGTATTACATCTTGTAAAGCCGGATCTAATAAACGGCATCTAATAAAGTATCCCGAACTCCTCTAGAATCAACAACAAGTTTTATTAAAAACGACCTAGCTTAGTCCGCTACGAGTCTCCGTAAATGAGCATTTCCCCGTGTACGCTCACGTATACGTGTCTCAAATCGATTTCCATCGAATTACTGAGTCTATCCTCTCCCGAATTCAATTTTTCGGATCTTCAAATGTACATCATACGAAAACGTAGTCGAGGTAACTTGTATTTATGTACGTCTTTCCATGCCACTTTCCTCGCACTCGAACGGCAATGTAAGTTTACACTCGTCCGGATGCGTGTAACGGTATTGCAATCGTGTCAATACGTGGTTTTAACGATACATGTTTATACATTATTCAACTCGACATGTAACGAGTCTCGAGTGTTATGTTTAATTTGCAAACTTACAATTGTAATTTGTTTTTATATAGAACTAAAACTGTCAAAACAGTCAAAATGATTGATATGTAATTTTTTATCAAATTTATAACAATATATATTTTCTGATATATATTTTTCTTTTGTTGCAATATATAAATTTAGTTGATTTTTCTTCCTTTATTTTCCTTTTTTTTAATAAATAAAATAGTACAATTGTAATTTACAAATTGATGAACGGTACAAGTCTGGTATGCGATTACGCGAAATTTTGCTACAAATATTTTTTTTCTACAGACGAGTACACTGATAGTCACTTAGCTGTTTTTATTCCTACTTCATAAATTCCTTATATTCACACTTTTAGGTGGCGAAATTTTGTGAAAACTGGCAAATATATATACACTTATCTTGTTTCAGAAGGGATTAAAAGTAATCTTTTTTTTTTCGAAGCGCAATTCTCTTGCCGAGATATCAATCTATCGAACGCTGTAAAGGCCATTGGAGAAAATCCTGCGTGACTAAGCGGGAGGATTTAACGACCCTCGTTTATATCGTAGCAACCCGTAAGCGCGAGGGCGAGCTGCGATCCAATTTTTTTTGTTTTTCCCTGTTTCGCGCTACGCCCTTCGTAATACGAGACGCCATTTCTTTCGTCTCACCCCTTACCACTTCGAATCTCTCCCCACAGAGGGCAATTACGTATGCAAAGAGGCCAAAAAGTAATGATCAGTTTAAACTTATCCGCTGGATCTCGCTCAGCCGAAGCCAATGTCAAATCACCTTTCAAATTTATTATCCCTTTGCTTAAAAAAGAAAAAAGAAAAAAGAGTCGAGAACGCTAAATCAATTGCAATTCATGAAAAATTTATAATGACATAAATATAATAAATTTAAGATCTGTACTTATAATCGTGTAATTGTTCAAGATTTTAGCTGAGATGAATTTCCAGATGTTACGTTTGATAAATGAATCTTGTGACAATTTTAGACTCAATTTACGTTTCTCAATAATTAATTCTTGTAATTAATCTTGTAATATATAATTTATGCTTAAATATTATCCTTACTTGAAAAATAACAGACAGAAATGACTCTACTAAACGGTACGCGATATGCACGATAATATTAAATAGAACACAATGGATTCAGCGTGGATTTTATTATCTCTCGAAACTCTCTCGATTATTCCTTATAAAAAAAATTAACAATTACCAAACTCGCAAGATTGATTGACTTTTGTGATTAATGATTTGTAAATACAGAGACAGATATTTCGCCTCTATATATTTATTTATTTAAAAGTAATTTATTTAAAAGATATTAAAAAATAGAAGAATCAAAATCACGCAGCAGATAAAAGTTATAAATTATCATTACGTTACCAGGAATTTCTAACTTTACTTCATAGTATGTTGAATACATGTATATAGTGATCAGCGATCTTGATATTCATTCATCATTCGTATGGTTTGGAAGGAAGAAAGCAACACGTTTTGTCGCATTATTATTTTTCGGAAGATTACGATCATTCTCTATAAAAAATTAACATACAAGAAATAACAATCCTCACAATTGATTTTCACAATCAGTAAATACGTATTGAGACGATAAATATTCGTCGAAGCGAATATCTCGCGCGAGATTTGTCCATTTGAGACAAAGAACGGGAATCATAAATTATTGCTACATTAAAGATTTTTAAACATTTCTTGTTTCTTTGCATTTTCTTGTACCACTTATTGATCTCTTCAATGTAAATGCAATTTGCCCGCTATTTTCATATCGAGAATGCGAAACAATACACAAAAGAGCGGTACATGGAGTTTTGTAAGGGCGGCCCGAAGCGGTCGAGGAGCGAAGACAGCAGATCTGGTAGTTCATGTTCGACCAATGGCGGAGGGGACTGTCCGAAGCAAAAAACTCAGAACTGTTGAGACTATTCGCCCCGTCTCCAAAATGAATAAACGACTAAGTAAAATATATTGGAGAAACGTCCAACGTGGATACAACAGCGTCATATCCTGACCATAAAATAAACATTTGACCTCTCGCTGTCGGACAAAGTGAAAACTATGACAACAAGGAGACATGGAAAAGGCTATAATCTCCTTCTGCGAGGACATTATTTTGCAAAAGAAAGGGGAAGCCCTTTGATGAATGAGAAAGTGAAATTTAATCTAGACATCCATCCAGCTCGCAAGAAGAAAGGGAAAAGTATATGCTTGGTTTCCTTAACTCCCCCCTTCCCACTTTCAGAGTAACAAAGAAATGTGTAGGAGCATATGCCTCCCAATAAGTAATCCGACAGGAAGATGGCGACTGGGTGACCCGGCTACACCGTATCCTTGAAGATAGATAAAGGAGAAATTCCTGAGGAAAGGGCCTAAGAAAGGTCACTCTGCATTGGGCGGGTACACCGGTGTACGAAAATGTTGCCTCCCAAATATGTAGGAAGGAAGCGCGGGAGGTAACTGTAAGAGTCCAACATAACTTCTCTTCTGGAGAAGGGAGGAGCATTCAAGAATTCCTCCTGCATTATTAAAAAAAGGCGCCATACTGTGTCACGCGCACATTCGGCGCCATCACTGTCATTGAGCTGTCGGCGGCAATAAAAGAGGAGATTCAGTAGGGGTCGGTTCAAAAATTGCCCTGAAAAGAGTATCTTGTCCGAGTAACCTTGTTATTCTATATATGATGATATATGATCAGAAAAACAAGGGTGATTTTCACTTCTTGTCAAACAAAAGAAGTACTAATTCTTTTTATATTAATTGAGCAATTGTGAATATTATAATATTAAATATATATAAGATTATTTTTATTGTTAATAGACAATATATAGACAATATATAGAATTTTTATTATGATGAAATAAAAAATGACAAAAATATCGACAAGTATTCGACCATCGACTATTCATCAATGTCGATTCGACATTGGTGTTCTCACTGGGTACAACAATCTCTATTGCAAATTACCTAGAAATCTGCAGCTTTTTTTCATTCTACTATACCGATACTTCAGGTGGACCACAATTTTCGCGAACATTCGATTTATTTAAATTTCTGCCTTTAGTATAATAACATTTCTATTGTGCAATCCACAAGCGGAACAAGTATTGTTTTGTACATAAAAATTACAAACTTTTATACGAATTCTTATACGAATAGTTTTAAGGCTTTCGTGGCCATTGATATCGTTAACCGAGAGGGTTTCCGGATGGATGCCACGTGCGTGTTGAGCACTTTGCCGACGTTTCGCAAACATTGCGGCTTGCATCATCAGAGCTAGCAGCTCCGATTTTATACGAATGTTTTCACAAGTTGTCAGCTCTAGATACCATGATAATTTAAAATTTAATAAATAGAAATGTAATTTTTTTTCTTTTTCAGCATAACTAACAAGGAAGGTGTCGGAAATGTCCCCCTCCGATTTTGATGAACTTCTAATATGTTGTTCTCCAGATTAAAATAGGAGATACGTTTTTTTTATACGTGCCCATACGGCCTTTAGGGGGTGAAACACCCCTTTGAAAAAAATCGGTTTTTCTCTTTCGGAGCGAATATTTCCAAAACTAAGAAAGATAGAACAAAAATTCAAATTGGGTATTAAATGGCTTGATGAGTACTAAATCTCAATTATTTTGAGCTTCGATCAGAGACTCTTGGATCAAAACGTCGGTCTATTTGTGTCGTTGATAAACAACGCAGATGTTTCCCGCAAAACTGATTGAGATTAATTGAAAAAACTTAAGCGTTTGAACGTTGGCAAAAATAATTGAGTGAATAACAGCTTCCAAGTTTTGAATTTATTAGTAAGATATCTTACTATACTAAAAAGAATTTCTATTGGATGTTGATCAACATTTCAAACAATTACTATGCTAACTAATACGATTTGAACACCTCTTGCAACCGATTAATGGCCTGGTTAAAGATTATTATATTTATTTGTTTTAGATAAAACACTCTGTATCTTCTAAACAAATCGATCAAATTTAAAAAATCAAACGTAGAATTATAGAGAATTGAGAGACCTTTCCAATGATATATTACTCGACCCCCTTCCCGTTTAAAATTTTTAAGGGTTGCCACCCCCGCCTAGGGGGTGGAAGTTGAGGGTAAGAGTTTTACGTCAATAGATGTCCCCCTTCCAATAATAATTGACATGTTTTTGCATTTTTTCGAAAAATCATTTTTGTAAGAGTTATTCAGTTTGTTTCCTTTTCGATGGGCCACCCTGTATACATCCAGGGTGACACACACACAACTTAGGCACACACACACACACACACACACGAACAAATACAGACAACACACACACACACACACACACACACACACACACACACACACACACATATATATATATATATATAAACATTAATAGATACATATTAACAGACAATATTTACAAAATATTAATACCTATAAAACTACAACAATTAATAGTTCACACAATTTAATTAACGGTACACAATAAAATGTACGATGTTACGTATTAAACTGATGCTCGCAAAGCGACGGCATTTTATATTTCCTCCAACGATAAAATTATTCGTCTTATAGACCTTTAAACATGTTTTAAGTTTTATAAAAGTGCTCAAACTATATGTGATGAGAACTTTCATGATTATATATGGATATATCCTCCAAGTATATTCGTCATCTTTGATTACAGGAAAATGAGTTGCGCGAAGAGATCCAGCGCATGGACCGACACAAATAGCGTATGTACGGAGACGTTTATAATTAATTCTTGAAAATGATATTACGGAACATAACTTTAATATATATGGATGAATTCGTAAAATAACCTTTAATTTGATGAAAACAAAAATTCAAAATTTTGAAAAAAAAGTTAGAGGAGCAAGGTTTTTTGAAAAAAAAAAAAAAAAAATTTTTTTTACATTATTTTATAGTACTCATCAAGCCATTTAATACCCAGTTTGAATTTTTGTTCTATCTTTCTTAGTTTCGGAGATATTCGCTCCGAAAGAGAAAAACCGATTTTTTTCAAAGGGGTGTTTCACCCCCTAAAAGGCCGTATGGGCACGTATAAAAAAACGTGTTCCCTATTTTGATCTGGAGAACAACATATTAGAAACTCATCAAAATCGGAGGGGGACACTTCCAACACCTTCCTTGTAAGTCGACTTATCTGGTCTCCATATACCTATACTTTATAATCCTGGAAAAAGATTTATAATTCTATACAACAAATTTTATATACAAAAATTCTTTATGCAATAATACAGTAGTCTACAACAAATTCTATATTAAAAAAAGTGGCATGTGCGCGAAAATTACAGTATTTTGTTTGTAAAATAGACAACTCCCCTTAATCCCACATTTAATATTAGACACTCGCGTATCTTAATCACATGTACAAAACGATTGCAAAATAAATTTGACATTCATACATTGTTGAAACGTGTTTGCAAAATTTATTGAAAATCATAATTAAACAAGTAGAAGTACGCTATTCTTTAGTGTCGAGAGTATACAAATTTTTTCAAAAGTAATGAAAATAATAGGAGCACATCGCAGTGAGTGACATGTAAAACTGATTGCACGATCTTAGAATTCGAATTCCCTTCGACCACTCGCAAGACGTTGCCGGTGTGGAGTAAAATCATACTCTTGCGTTATTGCTCATAACAAAATGAAATGTAATGTAATGCATAATCGCATATAATTGATTTCCTAAATACAGTGCAAAGTGCCACGCGATCGTACATTAATTAACCATGTTTTATTTTAATAAACGAATTAATTTTATTTATTAGTCAACTGCACTTTCGCGAGTGAGTATCATGCGAGTGTCACGAAACAACTAATTTATCAAATATTTCTTTGAAAACGAATAAAAAATTTAATGCGCGTGAAAATTACTTTTTGGGATAATTAATAAATAAAATGGCAAATTAATAAAAAATATTTTGAACGTTGCTACAAATCTGAATATTTGTATTTTATATATATATATCAAAATAATATTAAAAGAGTTTGCCGTTACGCACCGTATCCGTCAATGCCGAAATTATCTTCTATTTTAATCTAATGTAATGGATCTGTTAATATTACAAATAATGTCTCAGAGATCTTTTGTGCCTTGAACAACGTGCAGAAGAACACTATATCAATTTTATTTTATCGCGAACGTAAAGTGAGAGCTTTGTTATCTTCCATTTAGAGGTGTTTTATGCGCACAACTTAAAACTCGTCACAAAATGCTCGTAAACCCTCTTTTTCATAATAAGAAACGACAAGACATGATGATATAGTCGCCTAAAATGTTACCGATTAATCATAAGTAATAAAAGAATAATAATGTCTTTATCGCCATAGAAATTACTCTGAAGTAATCATCAGCATATCTCTCTCTCTCTCTCTCTCTCTCTCTCTCCTCTTATAAGAACATTCGCAAGATTCATAAAATCTAAATTATTCGCATTATATAGATATTATTATTAGAAAGTGTTTAAATCACCAGTGATGCACGACCGGCTATAAAGTACTTTACGAGCCGTGATTATGCATGAATTTATACTTCTCCTAGTCTATTTGCGAACAATATAAAATATTTACGAAATTACAATCCTAAAGTCTCATTTCATGAAATTAGACATATAATAATGTAAATTACGACTAATGTAAACAAGACGCATAATAATATAGATTACGCGCAATATATTAATTAATTGCTTTACATTTTTTCTTTTAATCATATACATACTTTTCCTTTTTATAAATTATGTATTTTTATGAAACGAATTTCAGACAATCTTATGTTTAACAATCTTGGTCTAGATATGAATATCAAATAATTAAATACATTAATAATAGTTTTTATACATATAAAAAAACTTAAGCTTTTGAACGTTGGCAAAAATAATTGAGTGACGCTCTCTCTTGGAAGAGTACTATTAGGGATATCTTTAGTCTAATTCTATTTAATTATAATTAATTAACTCTTTATGAGTAATGAAATTTCGAATCTTTCGAAAGTCTTATTTGGTAAACAAATAGTAGAAAGTCTTATTTGGTAAACAAGATATCCCCAATAGTACTCTTCCAAGAGGGAGTGTCACTCAATTATTTTTGCCAACGTTCAAACGCTTAAATTTTTTCAATTAATCTCAATCAGTTTCGCGGGAAACATCTGCGTTGTTTATCAACGACACAAATAAACCGACGTTTTGATCCAAGAGTCTCTGATCGAAGCTCGAAATAATTGAGATTTAAGAACGAGTATACGGGCGGGTGATTCTTCCTTGTCGTTGCCTCGACTCGATTCGATCCAATTAAGCGCGGCCCCGGGGGCCCCACAGAGTGTTGTTAGTACTTCGATTCTCTTTTCCTCCTGCTGCTCGTCTCTCTTTCTTCTTCTCACACTCCTGTTTCCTCGAAGACCCACGTTACCGTGTTAAGGAGGATATTTGAGCGTGAGCAAAAACCAGTCAAGACGAAATACGTCCCCTTGCCCTATCCCGCGCAATACGATCGTTACCTTAATTACATTCGGAACGTGAACCACGTAATCAAAAAGGATAGCTAGTAACAAGGAAGTAACAAGAAATTTTTCAGAACTTAAAATAAAGTTTCGCCTGAAACAGCGCGTGACAAATTCACTCATACGTTCTGTAGTACATCTTCGTAAAACTCAACGTCGATATTTTGCGACAGCGAAAATACTTTATTACTAGCTTGATATTTTGTGGAATGTCTCTCACAAAATGTATTCACAGTAAAGTGATACAGTAAAATTTGCTAATAATTAATTAGTAATTTATAATTGTAAGATATTCCAGTAGCTCAATTATTATTTTGTTTTATTTTAACTTTGCAATAAAATTCAATTATCATTTTTTCACAAATATCTGTTTTAAGAGGAAAAATGCAATTCCGAAATTAAATATCAATAAGACAAAACTGCTTATGTTTATGTTTTTTTTTCTTATTATTAGATCAACATATTCGAAACACTTTACTTTTATGCTTTTACTCATATATTTATAATTAACTATAGCTTTTTTAATTAATTTTTAAAAATTATAATTTTGAGCTTTTTCCTAATTTTAATTTTTAAAAGTCAGCTACTTGGTGTCATTATTTCACATTACTATGTACATTTATTTCTTTTTTTTATTTATTTTAAATCAATTTTACAAATAAAACAAATATCAAATATCAAAGTTTGTAGAAGAAATATCAAAGTTTGCAGAAGATTATTTCGAAAAATAAGATAATAATAAATCACGATAATTGTTTTTATTCCGTTAATTATTCTAAATTTAGAAACCTACTTATTATTTATGGGAACATTTTGTTATCTTTATCGTTTTTATTATTAACGTTTTATAGTTATAGTGTGTTTCATTTAGTTTATACTTACAGAATATTGTTATTAACAATATTAATAATAATAACAACATAATAATAATAATAATAATATTATTATTATTATTAATATTAATAATCTAAAATACAGAATATCAATATTAATAATATGTTTGAATATATTTTTTCAGTATAAATATAAAAAAAAATACTGGAGAAACATAAATAATAGTATTTAACAATAATTATATAATTATAGGAAATTTCGTTCAAATCGCTAATGTATTGCTTACTTTGATCCAAATAAATACTATATGCCTTTTTTTTAACATTTACAATTAGATATATTCAGAAATTATTATATTTTATAATTTAAAATGTGAGAAACAATAAGAGAAACACTCTACTTTATTTTTAAAAATTTAAGAAATTGAAATATATTTCAATATATCATTTTTAAGTGGACTTTGCCACTTTCGTGCACTATTTGCTGATAAAAAGAAAAATAATTACCGAGACTAATGTATATTTGAGAATTTCGGTTAATATAAATAATAAAGAGTCCATCAATGTGTATGTTCTCTTCTTAGAAGATTCTCTTCCGCCTTATTCTTGTTTCTATCTTGAGGTCGACATTTAGTCTTCGAAGGAACAAATGGGCAAACGCGAACTACAAGTAACGTCACCTCCATTAATCTTCCTCCCTCTCGGATTAGATCCAACCTAAGGGATTCTCACGATCTTGTCTCGACCAAAATTACGATCACAACCCCTTCGTGACTCCGCATCACGAAGGCTGATTGAATCCCGAAAGAGAACGCTGGGATAATTGAAAATAGAATAAAATATCATGGAAGTTGGACTTTAACGATTATTAAAGATTATTAAAGTTATTAGATTGTTCTTATTGTATTTCAAAATAATACTAATTATATAATTAGTAATCATTTAAATTTTACAATGATCCAGGACAATGTTATCTCTAAATATGTTTTTCCTTTTTTTGTTTCTCTCTCCTCTCTTTCTTTTTATATTAATATTTCTCATAAATCCTTGTAACAGAAAATATTAAAAAATATATGTGCTCTTTTATTATAATTTACGTTAAAACATAAAAAATCCAATGGAAAACGTGACGGTGCGACGTTTCCACCAAATTGTAAAAGCAATCCAGACTATTTCAGACCACGAGCTTGGCGATAGGCAACGTACAATAGTGACAAAGAGTAATAGATAGCAATGAGGTATTGTTCCGTGTCGTTTTCAACGAGCCTCCCCAATTAAAGCGCGTTCTTCTGTCGGCCTAAAGTCGGAGCATGATGGAGTATTTTTCCGTGGTGAGTGGAACGTATGTGGAAAAAAAGAATGTATTTTACGTTTCAATCAAGTCTCGTTACCGCGCTCACTGCAAATTATCCTTATTCCGGAATATTTTCTACCCGATCGCGATTGTGCATCGTAAAATAATTAAAGTATAACAAATTGACATTGCAAAACATTTGTATTGAGTCTTGCGATCCTTTCTTTTTACTGGAACAATATTCATTGATATACAATATATATATACACGGTTCGATAAAACACTCGGCACACATGATGAACAATGAGAATTTCAGTTTAACACGAATCGGATTTTATCTGTAAATACTATCTTGAGAAACAATTTTTCAAATTTCAAAATATAGAATATTTTTTAGCCTAATGAGGTGTAAAGGGAAAGTTCGATGAAATTTACAACTGATTATACTATTTACAACTGAAGTTCCGAATTCACATAGAATTCTAGACAGGCATAAATTTCAAGTAACACGTAACGCCAGGTGTTTTTCACATAAATTATTTATGCAAGATTCATACAAGACAGGTGCTAAATCCAGATTAGCTGTGGTAGATTCTTTTTTTAATTTTTTTAGAATGAAAATTCCAGTCGCGACGCCGGATCAATACCGGATGAAGACGCCGAAGTAAGCGAAAAACAAAATTCAATTAGAAATGCAGGCTGTAGAGCAAGTCGGGACCGCGCATCCGGCAAGCTGAATGTAATGCGATTACCAGCGAACTGAAATTGTATTCCGAAGAATCGAATTTGCGGTCAAACAAAATGGTCAAGTGCGCAACGCTCATCGAACGATCGATGAAGGACGATTTCGCTTGCGAAATAAAATGGGCGACCCTGTAAACTTCTTACGAAGGATGAGGGAAAGAGGGAGGAATCTTTTTGATAGTAGAATAGTAGTTATATCAAGAAACTTCTCTTATATATAAGAAGTAAGAAAGATGAGTCAGTTGCTGAGAGCGAGAGAAAATAGAGAGGAATGTTAAAGAAGCTTTGTGTCAATATTTGTCGGCGGGATCTTGTTATTGACGAGATTATTGAATGTCTGGCGCAACAAATATCTGAGAGGAAGGGATTATCAATAACGAAAGAGGAGATATAATGGAAATTGAATTGTTTTCCACATTACGAATACTAATGAATTGAATAAATAATATAGCTTATTCTTTTATCTTGTAAGAGAGCTTGAAAAATTCCAGAATCTTTATATTAAATTATGATGTACTTATTCTCATATAATAACACATTCCTACATTTTATTATTCTCTATTTAAAAGACGTATTTAAGACGTCATAAACAGATGTCCTACCTTCTTTTCTTGAAAAAAAAATGGAAATACCAAAAAATATAGGTAAATAAATTATTGAGAATAAATTGTCGGTACATGGCTCGACGAATAAAATTATGAAACGGAGTTCTTTACTGATTATTTGTACTTTTAATATCGATAAAAAATGAGAAGCGTCATATAACGCTTCAAAATTCAAAGAGATAACAATTCTTTCAAATGACAATCCTTTTTGTCGCGCGAGTCATGCCTGTCTGTCGCGCGTTTTCATTTAGCCGATCCCTACCATCCATATATTACGTTCGCGCGAGTCGTGCTTATATACGCGTGAAAAAAAGGAATGAGTGTAAGAAGGGAGACACTGACAAACAGAAAGGGAAGGGTCAAGTGCGTTTGAACAGACACGCGACACTCGACTTCGTCGCCTTTGTCCCTGTCTTCGTCCCATTCTACTTGCGTATGTCTTCTTACTTTACTACTCTCCTCTTTGTCCTTTGTATCGTTTTACAATAGAAGCGACGTAGCCGGCAAAGATTTTTGACCCGGCCTCATCGCGCCTGAAATGAAGTACTATTCATTTTCAACGTGCTCGCACGGGAAAGAAAGATCGATATGCGAGGAGTAATCACGGAAAATTTGTGCAATGTCGTTACACGAACGACAATGGGAGTAGCTCGTTAAGAATACTCCAACTCTCGTAGCATAGATTAAGTGGGAATGTAACAAGTTTAACAATACTTGAGTTCTGTACACAGATATATATATACAGGGTGTCCCATTATAAAACATCCAGTCGAATATTTCGAAAACCAAGCCCGGGAGAGAAAAATTTTTCAGAAAAAAGTTATTTGGTTTTGAGGGGCCCATAAGATGATACCATTGGTTTGACCTTGAAGAATTATTTGAAAGTTACATGAAAGTCACCTCAATTTTTTTAAATGGCATTCCCTATTTTTTATTACATATTCTTGTAGCTGACCTCGAGAGCTTTCCAAAACACTATAATAAAGTATTTTTTCATGAAGTATTTTCCGAGTTATAAAGCTTGAAATAATTTCTTAATTTTACATAAACTGTAAAATATCTCGTAAAATATTTACTTTTCGATGACCTTATCTCAATACTTTTATGCACAGAATAATGAGAGGAATCAATTGGTGTAAAGAAAACACATAGTTGTTTTTAAGAAAAAATATGTAATTGTTAGTTACAAATTGCATATTTTTTCTTAAAAACAACTATGTGTTTTCTTGACACCAATTGGTTCCTCTCATTATTCTGTGCATAAAAGTATTGAGGTAAGGTCATCGAAAAGTAAATATTTTACGAGATATTTTACAGTTTATGTAAAATTAAGAAATTATTTCAAGCTTTATAACTCGGAAAATACTTAATAAAAAAATACTTTATTATAGTGTTTTGGAAAGCTCTCGAGGTCAGCTACAAGAATATGTAATAAAAAATAGGGGATGCCATTTAAAAAAATTGAGGTGACTTTCATGTAACTTTCAAATAATTCTTCAAGGTCAAACCAATGGTATCATCTTATGGGCTCTTCGAAACCAAATAACTTTTGTCTGAAAAATTTTTCTCTCCCGGGCTTGGTTTTCGAAATATTCGACTGGATGTTTTATAATGGAACACCCTGTATATATATACCATCGCAATTGAAGGTTTCGCTTTAATAATCGCAGATCTTGAAATTTTCATGTGTACGGAGCGTCGTACTAAAAATTTTATGTTGATCCTAAAATTAATGGTTTAAGATTAAAAGTTGAAAAGCAAACAGTTACAATCAACATTTGTCTGCGTTATTTTCTCCTTCATTATATTATATTAATCTAAGAACAGATGAGTTATAATAACAAAAAACGTTAAGAGAAACAGACTTTTTAAAAAGAAACATATTACTATGAAACATATTACTATAATTATGAACAGTTCACAAATCATGAACAAAATTAAAAGGAGTAGACGATGCGCATAATATATTTTTATTATTATAATAATAGAAAAACACTCTTTTGATGTTTAGACAAAGTTTCGTTACACGTCATGATAAATGTGTAGTTCAAAATGAAAAGCGTTAATTTAAACAAGAGTTGCATGTGAGACTATTCAATGAGATAACACAATTTTCAACGGAAGAAGAAAGACCAGATATAAATGGCTGCAGTCTTCGTACAGGAAATCATAGCGGCAGCGTAAAAATGCAACGCTGGACGATTTTACGCTCCGCACGGAGATCCTGCATCCTTCCGCACTGCGCATCTATATACGGTGTCCCGTTATTACCAGATAATCCATCTTTGCAATCGTCCTAATGGTGGTACATCTCGTTTTAACGAAGGTTTATTGTGCTACGTTAATGAAAAAGATGAGAGAAAACGTCAATTAAGGAAATTGAAAAGATTTTGTTCATACTTATATTTATACGATTTCGTGTAATTTTTAATATTTTTTAATATAAAATATAGAGCTTGGTTTTTAATTCGCATTTTATAAGATGACAATGGGATTTGTGCGCACACACATTTCAGAATTTATTTTTTTCTTCAATATTCCTGTTATTTACACTTTTTATTAGAATCGTAAATGTATATGTATATCGAAACTCTTCCATTTTATGATGCATTTATATCATGTATGAATATAGAAATAAATCACTAAAAATAAGGTAAAAACTCGTGTCAATGTTGCAAAATTTCATTAAAATCTAAACTGCTACGTACTATTATATACAATATATTTAAGGTTCTCTTTAGATGATTTAATTTACGTCAGATTTTAGAATAAAATTTATAATTATTTACTTGATTTTATATATACTGTATTATATATATATATATATATATATATATATATATATATATGTAATATATGTATATTTCTATTTCTTTAAACGATTTATATTACAGATATAAAGTTATAAATAGAATCTTACCTTAAATTTTGAAATAAATTGTGAATCGTTTAAAAAGAGTTCTATTTAATTAATCCGCCGCTTTTATCAGTTTTAATCTTTTACTATAATCGAATACATTAACTACAATCGAACTTATCTTCCGAAAAGCGTTCATATCAAAGTAATTATACGGTTAGTCAGCCAACAAAAAAAAGCAGACAAACTGATCAAATATTACTGTTCTTTCACTCTAATTTTAAATAACTGTAAAATAAACATATGAAATCGAGTTTTAGCAGTACACCCTGTATATACAGAAGCTTCCAACAGATTCCCCGATTTCGAACGTCTCCCACATTCGTTCACAGGTACGCATACACAAAAACATACACACACAGATATTCACGCACGTAAAGAAACGTCTTCTAACCCAAGCCAACAGCTCCTGAAAACGAACTGCTTTTCACCACTGTGGAAACATTTTTAACCTAGCCTGCGCTCGCTCGTTTCTCTCTCTAAATCGCTTGGTGCCACCGCGATACATTAGCGAGTCCCCTGAGCGGTAGCTTGCACCACCAGACTCGTTTCTTTCAACCACCATTGGGATCAGAGTTGTCGTCGCGGTTACCGATATTCTTCATATAATCGTTGATTTTCAACTCGTTCGCCCCTTTCAAGTTCTCTCTCTCGATTTTTTTCTCGGACTAAGGAGAATAGAATAAGTAAGGATAAGTACAAAAAGGATAAACAGGTAAGGTAAGCTTCGCATAGAGTTCACAGGAAAAAGGTACATTTAAGGATGTCTTGTAACCGGTACACGTTGTACAAGATTGGTAAGATCGGTGAGGTAATTTACGAGGAACGCATTGTTCACGTACAACAGTTAATTTCCGCTCTAATTACTTGCTATTTGCTGTTGTGGCCAGAACAGCTGTGATATACTCTTTTTTTTAATGGGCTTTAGAATGTACAAAAAACGCCCTCGTGATTTTCACACGTCGCGAAACTCATTGAAAAAATGTTTTTGTTTCTACGATAATACAAACTAAAATCGTATATACATATGTAGAATAACGCTGAACAATTTGACGGCCGAATTAAGAATTTACTGTTACAAATATCAGTCACTCTTATTGACACAACATATGGAAACCGCGTTTCACGATTCTTGCTTCTTCGTGTCCTTCAATCCTGTCGACCCTTCTTTCCGTTCTTCTTAAACCTTCCGCTCTCGTCACCCTCTTTCACATCTCTCGCGAATTGCAAGTTGTAAAATCGTATTACCTCGCGGTACGAGACTGGGAAAGTTATGTATCATTGACATGTTTTACGACGTGAAAGGGGATGGGCTGCTTGCTAGAAAAGTACAGAGGAAAACACCAGTCATTGTGTGACAATAAAGTGCGCTCATATTTGTATTCTAGACGAGCATTCTATTTCAGTACCACTAGAATTGTTTCGCGTGGTCGGTCAAGCTTGCTGATTTTCTTAAGACGCGATCGTAAAGGCAGAGCGTCGTCAAGAGTATTTTACCGATTCCGATGACTTTGGTAAAATAAAAAAAATGTCAAAAATATATTGTTAAAAAGTCGAAAGCTGAAAGGTAAAAAACTTTGCTAAATCTAACGTACGAATATAGAATTTTTATGCAATAATATCGAAATTATTTAGAAAGAACTTACAGAGAGAAAAGAAATCTCTCTTAAGAATTAAATTTCTCACATTAACTTACACCACTATCTATTTAATATCAATTATTAGGAGAAACCTTATCACTTATCGATCAAGAGTATTTAATATAAAAGGTAATAATGACTCTCTTATTAAATAATTAGTAAAAAAGAAAGCATATGGAACCAAAGGCTGAATTTTATTTGCTAAACATCTTGATTATGATATACAATATATAAAAAATATAAAAATATCGGTTATTCATAGGTATCATATAATCAAGGTTGTTAAGAACATTTTGTCAACAGTTCAGAGAATGATATTATTATGATATTAGCAAGAAATCTCAATCTAATGGTATAAGAGGGATAAGAAAATTGGCTTGATATACTACACTAAGAAAATCGCTATTATGGCTATTCAGCAACGAACCATCATCGCTAATGACTCCAATTTTCTTTCAATATAGTATTATATATCGTTCTCCGAATTGTTGACAACATCTTAACAATCTTGATTAACATTTTTATTTCTTGTATGTGTATACACTGAAGATAGTCGAATCCCATACGTCGAAACGTATACGTACTTTATATTATAATCAAGATGTTTAGCAAATAAAATCTAGTTTTGACTCCTTTCTTTTTTACGAATTATTCAAGAGTATTTACTTAATTATACATTTGTATCAGAATAAGTTATAACGAAGAAATTAGAAAGTGCAGAAAATATATTTTACGTTACCTGTAACACTCATCTTTAAATTAATCTTTATCTTTAAATTAAATTAATGTTATCACATCATAAAATTAATTGAACTTATTTGAGAAGCGCTTTCGGATATTTACTAAGTACAGTGTTACTTCTCTGCCCTTAATACAATGCTACATTTATTGTTCGACCGTCTATGATTTTCGATCGTAATCGTTTATAACCACATGTACGATCTAATGTTATCCCGACAAACGCTTTAAAATCATCAATTTCATGCGACAGGAATTATTGTCTTGATTCGACCGACGTCTTCCTCTAGAATTGGACCCAATGTTCATCCCAACGGAATTATGTGCTCGTCGTTTGTCGTAGTCGACAAGCTCCGATCGACGGACGGACAGCGAGTTAACGGTACGATTACCTCGTACCGTTTCGATCCGGATGATTATGAACGTTTCGCTCCCGTGCACGTGCATCTCGTTACAAACTGCCTTGTTATAGCCGACTGCTTTCACTATGTGAATGCGTCACATGCATTGCGGACACGCTGATAGCGATACTAAATACAGGAGTGAGAGAACTGGACATGACGTTTGTTTCCTAAACCTTAATCCTATAATACGTGATTTCCTTTCTTTCATTTGTCTTTATAATAAAACTATTATAATAAAACTATTATAATAAAACTATTTATTTAAAAAGTTTACAAGCGAAGGGAAATATTGAATACTCTCTTTTTTAGTATACATTAAACGTTAACATTAGTATACATTAAATCAGGCATAAAGAGTATGTAAAGCTTTCTTAAAATGAAGATGCTAAGGATTCTTAAAATAAAGTTGAAATATGTCAAGCTGAGAGGTTAATAATAATTGCCAAATACAAATTTAATCGCGTAACCGCGCTAATATAGAGTAATCGATTTTATATTAAATCAACGGAGACATTACATATTACTTCGAATGTAAAGCATTTACGGTCGACTAACTCCCAACACCCAGCAATACGATCACATATAAATGCGTGTACGATATCCACGTCGAAGCCATCTTAACGCCCATAAATACATTAACGAACGTGCTTAGTGCTTATGTCGCGAGTTTAATTATGCACGCATTTGCCTTGTAATTAGCACGGACTGTTTGGTTACGCCGACCCGATACTCACGGAACTGTAATTCACGTGACCTGTTTGTGAGGTTTGAATTACGTAATACAGACTGCTATCCACACATGCGAATCCTGGAAATGACACGCCTATGATACATGACTGTACCGTATGTATCTTGTAGAGATGATTACGTATAAAAATATTTATTTTCAATTAATTTTTTAAATATCATCACTTAATTGGATCCGTAAAATACTTTGCAGCCATCCTTTTTACATAATGCTAAACAGCAGTATTTTTAACATGCAATGTCGATGATATTGCCAATTAATCAGCAACGCGATAAATATTCGATTATCCGGCGAGACTGCGAAATTAATTTTAGTCATAATAAAAACTCGGAATAATATTTAAAATTTTCATAAAATCGAGATATGTGAATTTTAATCGCGAATGCAATTTATGAACTTTCACATTTGTTTACTCAGTACTTAATTAGAATTCTCTGAAATAGAAAGAGTTCGTGACGTTATTTGCCGAAAGATAAAACAGCTGGTAATTCACATTTAAAGATAATTCTGAACTTCCGTTCCTTCTACGCGAAAGCACTCGAAGAGACGAGAACGAAAGGCATATCGGCGATTACTCCGTTAAATGGTCCGGAAATATTAAGTCGATCGTACATACGACAAAGTGGATTATCGGTCTTCTTTAATTCGGTTCTTTAAGGATGAACGGAAAATGGATGTGCAAAGCTTTCACCACCGGAAATTTTCGCAAGATAATTCGCACAAATCCAATAGAACTCGATGTCGGAACTTCTAAATCCAAAGCTGACGAGAAAGTTAGTAAAAGTTGGGAATCAGGTTTAAAAATATAAATATATTGTAGGCATATATAGTACAAGCCATTCTCATCAATTTAAAAAAATGAGTAACGCGACTAGCAAATAGGAAGAATTTGACGAAGCAACAAGTGTTTCCATTATTGTCGTATTAATTTCCATTTCTATTTTAATTATTTGAATTATTGAGTTCATTATTGAGTTACTTAATTGTAATATTAGCGAGACGATTACGTCACAACCTCCCTTCAAAGTTACTAATAATTCTGCAACAACGTTAAACACTTCGCCAAAGGGTGTGCAATAATGGCTGGTGTCGAACGGTTACGCTTTGATCAAACGCGTTAATGACACACCAATGGCACAACAAACGCCATTACAAAACCGCATGAGGCCAAATGTATTACGCGAAGTAAACAAAATTTATCAGTGAATTTAACGCTAAAGACTTTTTTAGTTTATTAAAAATTGAACATGGAAAATTGATTTTAACGATTTCTAATGAATTTTAACAATTTCAATTCTAACCAAGTTATATAATATAATTAGGATTAGCGAGGATAATGTGTATAATGAAAATAATAAGATTGTGACTGAGTGCAGTAGTCGAAATCACTGCGCGATCAACCGAAGTAGTAGAAACCAGCGCGTGATCAGTCGAAGTAATGCAGGTCGATGCGTGGTCAGCTAAAGTGATATAAGTCAGTGTGTAGTTAGCCGAAGTCACTATTTATGAGCTGAAGCAACACGCGCAAGTAATCGATCGGTCATACGAAAACATTTATTATTCTTGATCTTAATCTATCTTAATTTTACAAAAATACTCGTTACATTCTTGACATTTTTAATTCTTCAAGAAGCTTTCAGAAATTATTTAAAATATTATCAGAAAAATTTTTTTATGTAAAGGATTATCTAAGTGGCAATCAATGATTGCATGTGAACACTAAAAAGATATTCGATCGGCAATTAAGGCGCCTCGGTCTTTTCCGTAAATTATTTCTAATCGTAAAAACATCGAATGTGTCTCGCTATTGAAATATTTACATGTTTTCTCTTTCGTCGAACGCGTGCCGACGACACTTCGTTTTGGTCTTGCGAGACGACGATGTGAAGAGGAAAGAACGCGGAATGGATGACGGGAATTAGGTTTTCCAGAGGATATGTGACCGGCTTTTCTAGATGGTGTCTCTATACGATGTCAAAGTACCGCGGCAGCCAACTTTCTCGTAAAACTTCTATCTGCTTTCAACGCCATCCTGCGATACGCGATGCATGACGCGACATTCCATTATGTAAAAAAAAAAAAAAGAAACGCAGGCGAGCGCTTTTTCATATCGTAATTACATGCGGAAACCAATCCAATGAATCCGGATCTGGAATAACTATTCATAACTGTTGAATAACGACGGAAAATTCCCTCAAAATGAAAAGAAATAGTTGGTAAAAAACCTCAAATAGTTGATGAAAATGTAAAAAAAAATATATATATATATATATATATTCTGTTTATCTAATTCTCTTGCTTGAATAAACTAATAAAGTATTTATTACAAAATGGTTTTAACGATTTTTGTTTGAGTAGTTAACAATTCAGGACATTTGTATGAAAAATTCAACCATTATCTGGTGTCGCATCATTTATTAACGAATGCTGCAACAAAAGAATTAAAAAGTATGAGGTTTCCATGAAACAAATATGTAACGATTAATCGTGCGAAAACTTATTAAAACTGCTTTCTTAAAAGAAGAAATAGGAGAAAATAAGTGTATACCATATTTGAATCAATCATTGTTCATGTTTGAGTCAAATTCCATTTTTTTCCATTGGCACATCGGGAATAAATGGCATATGTATTCGCATGTAACTAATTTTAATCAAACCCTTTCGAAAAACAGTCCGGTTTGGTTTTCTTTATTTTTCCTGGTTACTCGTGCAGAATAAATTCGCGATGGCGGAATACTTGTTGGTCGGAAGCACGCGGTACAACGCAAAAATCACAAACAAACCGAAACAAAAAGCGATGGGAAACAACGAGCGAACGGCGTATAGATGAGTCCGTATTGTCTATCGTAAATAACAGCGAACATCGGTATTCTCGCGGTGTGCACGCGGCCCGAGCACGCGACACGCTCGATGACAAAACCGGTAGACATCCGTGAAACGAGAACGAAACGGCTGAACGCGCGCGCACAAACCTACGCAGGCACGACGGGAAAATCCGAAGAATTTCCCGAAGAGTGGGTTTCCGCTGGTCGTTATATAACCGGAAAAGCTCGGCCGCGATAAAAGCGGCGTAAAAGGAATCCAGGCTGATTTCCGCGAGCACACCGCTGTCTCCGGCGCGTTAATTGTAATGGTATTAATTACGATAATGGAACGCCTCCCTCCTCGTATCTCTTTCTCTCTCTCTCTGCTCCCCTCTCTTTCTCTCCGTTTCTCCCATTCCCCGCACTTCTCTTCTTCCGCGCCTATGCACCCCTTCACGCTCGTCCTCGCTCGCGCTGGGACACTCATCTTCGACCATCTTCCACCCTTTGTTCCGTCCCTCGACTCTGGCATCAATTAAGTGGATATCTCAAATGAAAAATTCTAATAAGCTCGTTGAAACCGGTTCGCTCCAGCCCAGCGCGGTTCCAATGGAGCTTCAACGGTCGCGAAAGCCGATGGCGACTTTTTTTTCACCCCCTTCAATGGCGCTTCGTTCTTCCCGACGCGTTGCGACGCGACGCGAAGCCGTCGTTCGAGTATGTTCGATCGATCGAGGATCCTCAAGAGATAGCTCAGCGAGAGAATTCAGGACTTCCCTCAGTGAGATCTATCGACGGCAAGGGAATGATGAGGGAGAAAAGAAAAAGAAGGAAACGTGGGTACGACACACACCACACACACACACACACACACACACACACACACACACCGCACGCAGCTGACAGACGGACGGACAGACAGACAGACACACGTACACACACAATTGGATATGTTTTCGAAAAGGCGGAGTACCGAGAGCTTTGTCCCGATTCAAACACTTTTGTTCCCACTCCTGTTACTTTGTTCCTGGATAGTGTTATTTGACGTCCGTAAATGAATGTACAAAGAACGTGCGAAATAGGTATGGGAATCGTGTATTTTAGATGGCCTTTGTAGCTTCTCGAATACGCTTGTCGATACAGCGTATCACCGAATGCGTCCCTACTGGAGATTCTCTGATGAGTTCAAAGTCGCTCTTGCTTTAGCAGACATTCGACAAGAGATCATGCAGCACAACTTCTCAATTAGATATGCTTCAATTAAGTCCCAAGTTTTTCGATAGCCTATAGTTACTTGTTTGTGTGAGACAGTTGTGTTGATACAGATATTGAAAGAATCATGTGGCAATATGTTCATGTGTTTAGATGTAATCTTGTGAGAAAAATTTACATAATTTCTGCGACATGTACGTGTAGCGAATGTACGTGCAGCGATTTTTTCCATTTGTCTACTTTACCCTGCTTTTGTTGAAAACGTGATTTATTTATAACAGAAAACATGTTAAACTTATACATATTATTTATAAAACTACTGCGAGACAAAAATTACGGATATTATATTACTTGAAATGAAAATTCTTGAAATGATTATTTAAATTTTAGAATTTTTTTTCTTTAGAAAATGGATTTAGTCTCATCAGTAGCTCGGCTGAATCACTGCAATTTTTCAAAATCGTCTGTGCGTAATACGTTCAAAAATTAATAATACATCTCAACTAAATTTTACACTTTGCAATCGAAGTAGTTTAGTGTTACAGGGCTAGATTATACAACAATTAAAGTTTCATTTAAGTACTAGTAACTTTTCTTATTCGAAGACTGTTGAACGAAAATGTCGCTCGTGATATATGACCCCTTACATTAATTCATACTGAGAAATTAATTATTCCGTCTAGATTATAGACGTCCTTCGTACGGAATAGTATAGCATTTCCTTGCTGATGTAAGAGACTTATTGATAAAATAGTATTACGCGATCGTTACATGCGAGTCACTATGATGGATGACAAAGCGAGATTAATCGTGTGCAGAAGTTAATTTAATGTACTCGTCATTATTACCGTAATCTCATACATTGTTAACACAAATTTAATATTCATTGTGGACGCGGAACCGTCCTGTTTATTCACAAGTACGGAATATTTCATATCCTCATCATAAACTTTCCTAAAGCCGAGTATAAAGATACATATCAGATATCCAGATATGTTTTACTGTTTTACATTAAACCAGTAAACATACATACATCACTAAATGGAACATTATGGACATTATGGACATGTAGTTATAAAAAATATTCTTTTATGATCTGATAATACCACAAGAATATCTTTTGTACTTTTATTTTTTCATCTTGAAAAATGCAAAAAACAGTAATGTTAATTAAACAATTCTAATATATACAAATGTAAAATGCAAAAATGTAATTATTTTTATAATAATTTTAAATAAACAAAAAACCAGTTTTAAATATTATCACATAGCAAAAAGAATAATAAAGATAAATATCTCTTTTTAATGATAATTTTAATTATAAGTATATGTGTATAATATGTATGTAGAATATGTATATATAGAATATTATTTGTATGTGTATTAAAAGAATTATAAAACTTCACTATTTGACTTGTAGACTTGTAAATGTCTTGCAACTTTCATAATATTACTTTCATAGTATTAACTTTCAGAATATTAATCTTACTAATTAATATTGTAGTTATGAGAAAAAGGAAGAATGAGAAAGAGAAAAGAAGTTTATTGATTTTATATACTTTTACTTACGGATCTTTACTTTTTTTATGGATTCTTCGAAAATAAAGAATAATTATATATATTTTTTTTGTTTGTTATTTCCAAAATTTGTATAAAATAACGATATATTATAAAGCTATTCTATAATTTTATAGAATATAGTATATTCTATACAAATAAAAAATCTACATTAATCTATCTTTTGAAAAGTGTAATTCTTGAAAAAATTGTTAACTACAAAGTTTTGTGCCTATTATTATGTTTCGGTATATATGACGTGACGTTTAATTTAACTTATCAGTGAAAAGAAAGATTAAATTAGCATTACAAATCTAAGAATTTTACAAGAGTGTTTTATATTTGAATATTATTAAAAATAGTGTTTTACGAATCGCATTTAAAAGACATTTATAATGAATCGTCTTCTTGACATAAATGATTATCAAAACCAGAAAATAATGACTTTGTCTATAAATCTGTCTATATTCTATTTAAAGTATTCCCTTTATAATAGATCAATTAGATTCTCTTTCTTTATGGACTTTTTTTATGAAATTTTAAACGAACTAATTGCCTCTTTAATGTTTGATGAAATAAATTCAAACGGTAGTCAAGAAAAGTTTTCTTTACGCTAATCAAACTCTTCTAAAGAACATAACAAACTTTCTTCATATGTACCATTTATTATTTTATGTATAATTGTATGTATAATTTTATGTATAATTATGTATGTATAATTATGTATAAATATATGTATTATGAATATGTAAAAGAAATATACTCTTTATTTAATTGTTTAATATATTTTTCCAAATAAGTTATATGATTGATGTATTTTGTCTATGTAATTATTTTATTATAACTTTTAAAATGTTTGATCCATCCATCCAATGTGTTGCTACAAATCGGGTCCTGGCCTCCACCAACATCTGCCTCCACATCTCTCCCTCGACACCGTCCTCCAGTTCTTAAATCCTAGCAGTGCTCGTCAACCGTATCCGCCCATCTCCTGCGAGGTCTACCCATTCCGCGTCCCTTTGCTATTTGGCTTGAATGCTCTCAATGGCATTTAAGGTCCAATGACAAAGGCGCGAAAATAAGGTGTAGAATAGCACAAGTCAACAAAACATACTACTCTCTGTCACCGATAATCAAATCCAGGTCAATACACAGAATGACTAAAATGCGGATCTACAAAACAATAGTTAGGCCAATCCTAATGTATGGATGCGAAACATGGACTTTATAAGGCCTTCTTTGGCGAGATAAGTAGGATTCTGGATATTTTCGAAAGGAAAGTACTAAAAAGAATTCTAGGATCAATCAGGGATGGAGATACCTGAGAGGATTAGGTACAATGAAGTATTATACTCTATTTTTGATGACCCACCTGCTACCCATCTCATCAAAATTATAAAACTGCAATGGGCTGGGCACGTGCAATGCCCTCAATGGCCTGTTGCTTAAGGTCCTGTTATCGGCCATTCTTTGCACGTGCCCAACCCATTGCAGTTTTCTAATTTTGATGAGATGGGTGACAGGTGGGTCATCAAAAATAGAGTACAATTCTGTCTGGCTGGTTGTATCAGGGTTAAAGGTTGACTTTAACAAAGTAAAATAAAATTAAAACAAACGTATGATCAATATAGTGGAATGTTTTATTCCTTATAAATTTTTTTAAAATAATTCTGGACATTTTTTATTATCTGTACATAACATAAATAATGAAACATAAAATTATAAAAACAAAATTATACAAACATAAAATTATTCAATTATAAAATAAAGGAAATTATACAAACATATAATAAACAAAAATTTTTAATATCACAAGGAACTTCTCTTTTATAACACAACATAAACTATTCTTATAAATTAAGGTTACACAATTATTTATACCTGAAGAAAATTAACTAAAAAATTGAAAAATCTTAAATTTCTGAAATCTTGAAATTGATATTCAATATAGGTAAACAAAAAACATAACAAAAAATTTTTTAAAGTATAAAATACTTTGATGTCTGTTGCTGTCAATATTTTAGACGTTGCCTCTATCTGTTTTTCTTTTTCATATATTCAGCATTCTAAAATAATAATAAAAACATTTTTATAAGAGAAATATATATAAATAAATAGAAATCAACATCAATAACAATTATTGTTTTCGGGACAAAAGTAACAATCTGTTACTTTTGTCCCGACTTAGATTTTTACAATTGATCAAATATTTAATGTTATAAAATAAACCAACCTCAAAATATGTATCAAATTATTTAAAGAAATTTCTTACCAACTGGAATGGATCTGGAATTTTGAACAATTTTCCTCAACTTTTTCAACCTTTCATTGCACTATAAAATATTATAAATTTTAATACATTTATAAACAGAGAAATAATTACGGTGTATGAATAATATACGTGATGAATGAAATACAAAACACATATAATATAGATTTTACATAATTTACTATTTAATTCATTAAATAATCACGTTGAATCACGTTGTCTCAAATATAGCAAAAATAATATAATGTTCCACTTATAAAATATAAATAGAAGTATTATATAAAACAACATTTAACTAGAAAAATGTTCCATTTTCAGTGTTACGTCCGAGTCTCCCAATTGTTTTAAAGGGATTTAAGATAAGGAGTGAGAGGGTGAGAGGACTAGGACGCACGACCTGTTAGTCTCAGAGACACAAGTTATATCTCTTGCGTCACGAGCCGATCGCACTTATTTCAAGAAATGTAGGTCAGTTGAGGAAATACGATTGTCGGTCCTGTTTTGAGTATTGGGAACTTAATCCCTCTTACTCGAGATCGGACCTCGTGTGGTCTTATCGTATAGAGAGGAAAAAGGGAAGGGCTTATAATTAAAATAAATAAAGATTTTAGTGTTTTATTCTACTATAATACAGTTTATTATATATATATGTATATTATTAAATTTTTTAATATTGTTTTATTTGTACGTATTTATTATGTTTGTATAAAGACATTGGTTAAAATTGACGTAGAATAAAGATGTGATTTTACAATTATTACTTATGAATAGATGTGTTTTTTTACATTATTTGTTTCAATAAAAATGTTTTTTTTACATTATCTAAAATATAAATGTGTTTTTTTTTTACATTATTTATTTTAATAAAAAAATATATATATTATTAATAATATGCTACGGCCTAAAACAAGATCTATAATTGTTCTGTTCTACATGAGTTTGCGACTTTTTACGCGAACCGACATCTACCCCACCTCCACCCCCTGTTCCGACTCAAAACAAGATCTATAATTGTTTTCCACATGGGTTTGCGACTTTCCACGCGAAGCGACATTCTACCTATCTATATATAGCATATAAATATAGCAGCTATTTTGAAAGACTAACGACTATGTATTATATGTGAAACGTATGTGTAACAAGACAATTACAGACCTTGTTTTGGGCCGAAGTAGGGGAGAGGGGTGGGGTGGATCTAGCTTTGCATGGAATGTCGAAATCTATTTTCTTATGTACACGTGACAATACAATATCTGGCGTGAAACATATGCAAATATTCCTCAATTTGAAACTCGTAAAGAACGTTATAAGATATCTAGCTGAGTTTTTATTTTGTCGACGTTTTGATTATAACGAAAGAATTAAAGCTTTTTTTACTATTATGTTACAAATGTATCCAATATGCGAAAATAATGATGAGTAAATTTTTTTAATTGTTGTGTGTGTGTGTTTGTTATGTTTTGTTTCCTACTATTCTGTGTTCTTCTCTGACAAAGACGCAATTAAAAACGGACAAAGAAATAAATGAATTCTCCTTAGAGAAGTATAAAAGATTCCAATACTGGCGATGTTCCAGTTTTTGGAAATTAGTAGCTCAGAAACACTTGGAAGTAGTGGGCGGAAGTGTAGACAACAACGGATAATAATGGGAAAGTTGGTTACGTCGTGGCTTCGCGGTACGTCGCAAGAAGTGTGGTCGTCTTTGTCTATCTAGACTTCAGAAAAAGGTCAACACTCTTGATCATGATGAAAGTTCCGTCGTCGGGAAGTTCGGGAAAGAAATAACGTATATACGGTTGTGCTCGCAGCTTGATTTTTATAAGAGACGTGTATTTGCTACCATATTGCCGTCACAACCGTTAGAAAACTCGAATTGGGGTAACGCAACTTTTATAGGGTACCGCTCCCGAAATCGTATACTTAATCTACAGCTCTTTTATATGTTATATGTTACTTTCGCCGGCTTATTCCTTAACACATCAAATTCTACAGAGAATGACGCCTGTAGAACATTATTATTATTAAAACATAAAAATTGTATTGTAGATGTTGTCTTGTTCAACAATACAATTTTTACGTTCTTCTATCTTTTTATTTTGAAAAATGCTTCTCGAAAAGTAAAAAATTTTCTGAAAATTTTCTCCTAGTGTTCGACGATTGTCAAACTGTTTAATTCGGTATCGGTCGCGCGAGGAATGTTATAAGATCTCCCCGCGGAGATCGCTCCGGTTCTCGGGTTGTAAATCAGATGAAAAGCACAATTAACCCTGCGTGCAATAATCAAAGACGGACTCAACCGCGAGAGTCACGTCGCATCGACAAAAATACGTAAACAGTTCGCTGCGCGAGAAAGAAGGCCATTAGCACGAGAACGAAGTGGTCGTTCATTCATGAAACTCTGGGACGGCCATAGCTATCGTAGCCGTCGCTACGCTATGTACTACGTTCTCCGCTAGTATCGCTACTACTATACTACGCTTGCTATTACCCTAGTTCTACTACAATACTACTTTTACACATCGTCAACGCTACCGCTGTCACCACCACCATCATCAACCACCACCATCGGCACTGATGCTGTCGGTATACCAACATCGGTTACGTGTTCTACCACAAACCAGGTACCAGCACCGGCATCGCCGCGGCGTGCCGAACATCGCGTTCCTGGCGTTCTTACACGAAGAGCTTCAGATACCCCCAATGCGATAGCCGTCCTTTTAACCGATTTGCATTTCTACTACCGAACGCCTTGACATTGAAAGCACCGACGCGAATGTCTCGCCGCGTATCGCGGCTATCAGTTCCCGGCCTGCATGTCGGAAATGTTGAGCGAATCCGTTGAATGGATCGCCAAATGCCTAATCCTCTAGCATACCTAAGAACATCCAAGTTGGATGGTATTCGGAGATTATTCGTATTGCCGCGATTGGGATATTTGGTTTTCAATATAAAAAGATAACGAAAGTTCAATATAAAAAGTTAAGTCTTTATCTTCTTTCCCTTTTCTTGAATTTCGCCGCGCACATTTTCCAATTTAATATTAAAATTATTCAAACCGTGACTTTCATAAATAGAATAATGCTTACTTCTGAACATTCTTTTTATTATAATTCTGAATACATATTCTGATTATTCTAATATGAGAATATGTATTTAAATAAATATAATTGTTATATACGAATAAGATTTTTTTAAAATAAATAAATTAGTTTTAAAAAATCAACAAAAATCTTTTATTCTATTGTTTCTTTGTGACTCTTTCGACAATTTGTCTCCAACAAAAATCTGCTAATCGAATTTTATTCCAATAATAAAACAGTTATCTCGTTTTCCCTTTATCGTTACGAAAATAAAATTATATCGTTTTATTTCGAAATAATTTCACCCAGAATTAATAATAATTGCTAGATTTGCCAGATCAAGTATATTGTATGAACAGAAAATCACGAAAATCGTTTATATCAATTATTGCAATCACGACAACAAACACGTTAATAGCTTGAGGTTATTTCCCATGTTCAACCAAAATTCATACTAATTAGGAGCTTCCCTTCCAGGGAAAGCAGGAAATCAGCTCTCAATTTCGATAATGGATCTAAAATTTGTATCATTAGAAACGATAATGATACCAGCAATTATTTTAATTTCATAAATATGAAAAGTGTAATAATTCTTATTGTTTTGGAAACGTAATAAAGAGTTTAAAAACGCGACGAAAACATAATACTAATAATAATAATAATAGCAATCATCATTTTCACTTCGCATTCATTTTTTCATCGAATGACGATAACTTTTAAATCGTTGTACAAACATATAAAATAAAATTACTTTTCGATGAAATTTTTGTAAGTCTTTATTATTATCTTTTTATCTCAATAGATAAAGGTCTATCTCAATAGATTGTTAAATAATATTTACGTGTGATAAAGGCGAACGTTTTTCAAGTTTGTCAACATCTGGACAAGTGACTAAACTTTCTCGGCTCTCACGAAAATTAATCAAAAACATTATCATCGTTTTCGTGGCGTCGCTTTCCCCCGACGGGAAAGCCGTTTATCCCGACGACTTTAAGGTCAACGCGCATACTATGGTCCTTGACACTGAAACAACACGAAACTTCGGCAACTTGTGAGCAAGTTCGCGAGAGATTTCCATATGTTCCAGAACGAGGAGAATGTATTCCAATTAAAGTGATGAACGAAACTTGAACTGTTTCAGCTTGCAAACTGTTTGGGTTCGCGCTTTCTTTGTTGAACATTAGAGAATTATAGTGAAATGGTGGAAACAAACTTTGAACATTTATAGAAAGTGTCAGTCATTAATGAACGCGTTATAAAAGGAATGCAGTGAATGGCAAGTGAGTTACAGTCGACGCTTACTTTTGTGTAACGTAATTATGTGTTTTCTAATAGAAATAAGATACCGTCAGATTAATTAAGATACGGAATTACAATTAAAACAATTATTTAAATTATTATTTATCAAAGGTAAGTGGTGATTTCATTTTAAGAATTTTCCCCTGTTGCAACTTTATCACGATTTAAGGGGGCATATACCTTTCTCGGCCCGTAAAATAGCTCTTTTTCACTAATTTTTTTTCAAGAAACAAAAAGGCACATAAGGATCGGGGTTTTTTTATATTAAAGAACATACTTTAGACTTATCATTCAATTTTTATTGAAATAAAATAACCCCCTTTACCCCCCCTGCAGTCCCCCGAAGTTGACTATGCACGATGGGACTTAAATCGCGGTACCATGGATTGCTTCTTATCCAATCATATGAAATCAAAAAGCAATATTGCACCTTGAAGTTTATTAAATTTACTCGTATTTGACCCATTCTTTTTTTAAATTTCGAATTTAAAACAAAATGGCAGATGTTCAAACTTAAGGTATCATTTTTCACGTATAAATTTCATTTTTAAACGTGCCAAAAAAATATAAAAAATTAAGATATCAAAAAAATCATGGGTCAAATACTAGAGAATTTTATAAGCTTTCAGACAAAAAAAAACGGATGGGAATTGGTTAAATAGTTATTGAGATATTTATGGTACCGACTTTGAAAACACGGTTTCGAGAAAAATGCGTTTAAAGTACCTACCTATCTGTGTGCTCTGCCGTAACGGCTTATGAGGTGCCGAGACGACGGTCAGTATAAAGTACTGTAACTTCGTCAATTTTTCGAATTTCTTCAAATGGCTTCGGATATACATTCTTGAAATGTTAATCTTTCAAAATATGTAATAAAAAAAAAATCGATTTTTTGAAGCCGAGAAAGGTATATAACCCCTTAAGTATCACGATTCTCGCATCAAAAATGTTTTTGCTTCTAAATTAATGTTCGATAAGAAAACACCACATTTTTTATTAATCAATAATCTTTAAAACCGATTATTACATCTATAGAGAGTTATTACATCTCTTGAGAGTTACACTAAAAATTAATTAAATTCAATGCCAGCTGAAGAAAGCGCAATTTTTTATCCCGGATGAAAACTCGCAACTTTTAACATTTGAACTTGTGACGATCCTAAAAATTACCTATTTCCTAACGTACGACATTGATCGACAATCCTATTCTACTGGTAATGACGAAGATGTTGATGGTGGTGATTACATAGAGAAATAGAAGTTATAAAAGTATTCTCACCCCCAGGGTAAACAACTTTCCGAACCGCTTCCACCGGAGCCTCGGACCGTAGACACACGTCGATGGCTGGTCGCGTACTGCAGTTTCCACCAGTTTCCACCGATGGCAGCATCCTCGACCGAGAAAGAAAGAGAAAGAGAGAGAGAGAGAGAGAGCCCGGTGCACCGGCGTTCTATCCCATTCTATCCCACCGCTCCGCTCGCTGCCTAGCGACGCGGACACCCTTTAACCTTCTTCGTTCGGCACCCTCATCCGAACCATCACTCGAAACCGTCACCCTATACGAATGCGCACTACCGACCCTCTGCGCACCCCACTTCACCTTGATGCATGGGACAGTTACGAAAATAGGATATATTTAACACACCCGGGACGATCGAAACTATATTTGTTGAGTTTTTTCTTCTCAATGTAGCCCAGTATATGTTACATTTGCACGAAGAAGCTCGCTTTATGAAATCAATCCGAATAATTGCACCGAATAATTGAAATAAATAAGACTATGGTTTTTTTTTCAATGTTGAAACCGATAACTGTTAAAAATGTTAAAAAAAGCAACTGCTTTTCCAGCAAATATACACAGTCTGTCCCATTTCCGATGAGACTGGTTTAAATTAACGATTGCAGCGCCATCTCTAATTCATCTATTGAAATTTGTAGATACATCTTTCAACTATCTTCACACTGAATTTCGTAGCGCTCCAATTGTTCTGTCAATAGTTACATTATAAACAAACGTCCAACGCGTCAGTTTGTCGTTATGGAGCAAAGAGCGAATATCAAGTTTTGTTTTAAGTTGGGCAAAACTGCTCAAGAAACATTCAAATCGATGAAAAACGTTTACGGTGACCAATGTCTATCCGGTGCACAAGTATTCCGCTGGTTTACTAGATGGACTACACTCTTAGGAATGCCAGTCATCTCTTCAATAAGTCTCGCGGACACACAACGGTCAGAGCGCAGAATTTGGCTGACTTTCTCAATGTTTGTTTCATTCCTCGAGGTTCTCGGCTTTGGTGAGCGTTTATCGTCTTCAAGGTCTTCACGACCATCACGAAATCTAGCAAACCAGCGGAATACTTGTGCACGGGATAGACATTGGTCACCGTAAACGTTTTTCATCGATTTGAATGTTTCTTGAGCAGTTTTGCCCAACTTAAAACAAAACTTGATATTCGCTCTTTGCTCCATAACGACAAACTGACGCGTTGGACGTTTGTTTATAATGTAACTATTGACAGAACAATTGGAGCGCTACGAAATTCAGTGTGAAGATAGTTGAAAGATGTATCTACAAATTTCAATAGATGAATTAGAAATGGCGCTGCAATTGGCCGTTAATTTAAACCAGTCTCATCGGAAATGGGACAGACTGTGTATGTATAGAATTATATTCTAGTTTGATATTTGATTCAAGTGTGGTCCGACTTTTACCGAAAATTATAATTATTAATATTTGTATACTACGTCATCGTCTGAAAAATGACTCACATCATATGCATCTTATTGCAAGAAATATTACCACATGATCAGTGGCCGAACAAGTTAAGGCACCCACCCCGGATAGGGTTAGAAGATTCCAATTCTGGTTCGAATCCTGGCTAAGCATTTTTCGCAATAATTTCTTTATAAAAATTTTCAACTGTGAGACATTGAAAATTTTATATCGTTTAATCGATTTAAAATATATGGATTTCACCTCTCAACCAAAGGGGTCTGTGTTTTAAGATCAATAAAGCAAGTTGGCGCGCAGTATAAGTTGAGTTCATAACAATCACATAAGTAATATTAATGTGCTATACCAAAATCCTAGCTATAACTGAATATTTGAATTATATTCTAGTTTGTTATTATGTATTTTAATTAGAGAGAGAGAGAGAGAGAGAGAGAGAGAGAGTCGTATTAAATAATTATTTTATGTATCTATATCTGCGTATGTAAACTTTTTTATTGTATAAAATATAAAGAGAGAAAGACATACTTTTTAATATCAACCAACTTTTATTGTCTCACATAAACGTATATTAACATTGGTCACAAATAAAAGAAATTAATAGTTAGAAATGATATCATACATTAAAACATAAAACTAGGTTTTTCATAGACCATATCTCGAACAATTTTGCCAAAAGCTATCCGAGAAGCCAAAAGAGAAAAATATAAAATAATTTCACTAGATTCGAAAATGCGAATAGTACTTTTCTCTCATAGCTCCACTAGCTCGAAAATCACCTTCGTTCTTGCGAGTATTTTCATTCTTATAAAAGTAATCGTTTGGCCGGCAAACCACCGCCGACGTGCCGACAAAAAGTCGACGAAACTCTCCAAAAGTTTTCTACCTTCGTTCAACGATATATTTCATTGTCGGTAGCCATATAAATTCTAAGAGATTTCGCGCGATGTAAGATTTAGCTTGTGATTTAGGAAACGTTCCGGCGTTCGCACGGCAGCTTTCGGGAAAGATCAAATCCACGAGAATCAATGGTTCTCGGACTTTGAGGATCTCGAAAGTCCCTCGCGATTTAGAAAAGTTTTCGAAAGTTGCCGAAAGTTTCCGTATCACTTACTTTTCCCCGGGACTCAGAGGGACGCTTTCACGTATTTCCGAACCTTTCTCGCAAATACATATCACGTACGTTCGTATGAATATACGGACTGACATAATAGTCTCGTATTTGAATAACACTAGAAATATTTAAGATCAGACATTTTGCTGGAAGATTGCATAACACTGTAATATACAAATGTGTTTAGTGACTGACACACATCTCATTCTCCATTTAGAACAGGAATATCAGCTTTAAAAACAAAGTTTTAAAAGCAAAGCATGTCCAACTGTTTCATGGATTGTAATGTAATAGTTTGTTGCATTATTTTTCATTGCACTACTAATAATATTTTTATTGCAATACTTCTGTTAATTAAAGTAGCGGTGATGTATAAAAACTTTACCACGCAATTTGCTTGTGCTTAAAATACAATATTTATTAATATTATTACAATATTTATAAGTTTACATTGAATATTAATATTTTTATTACTTATTTCATAATTTTTTAAAGCATCTTGTATATGAAAATGTTTGCAATATTATAATCTATTAAAACTTTACAACTACTTTAGAATAACTACTTTAGAATAACAGTTATCACAACTTGATTCTTTAAATATTCAAATATTGAAAACCATGTTTTTCGGTAAATAAATTTACCTAAAAGCTTTGACATGTTGTGTTGTCCTTTTGCGACGTAAACTCGAGTAGCGTGGACATATGTGAAAATATATATAAATCAAGAGTGGCATTAGTTATAAGTTCGTAAATCATGTCGAGTAGGATAAGTTAGAGGCATAAAGGAGAAAGTTTTTCGCGAAATGCTCAGGAAATATTGTTAATAAATTCATCAAATAATTAAATTTCTCGTATACACAGATCTCTTATGTTATGTTAAGATATTTTAAAATAAATATTAACACTCAATTGCGTTAAAATCATAATTGGTATATAATGTGTAAACTATATATGTGCCATATTAGATTTCCTGGCAAATATGCTTGCAATTTACAGGAACATTTTGTGAGGAACATTTATATACTTAATTATGAAATATTCTATCTAGGATATGTGATTCGGTTCAATTTTTACTGTACGAGATATCATTTACGATGTTCAAATTTTTATTTTTAGAAAACTTGTAGCGAAAAAAAAATCCACAACAAAGTCGCTATATTGTTAATTTTTTCTTAGTATATATTTTACTATTTTAGCCAAAACTAGATTTTTTTCTAAACGTTACTTAAGCATTTTATAAACATGTACTCCGAAAGAAAATCTAGATAATGTTAAAATATAAAATAAAATGTAAAATATTTTTTATTTCTAATTGATAAAGCTTGAACTCGTAAATGTTTAATTGTTTCAAATAATAAACTTCTACAATGATACGTAGACATTATAATACTATTAAATATTCCATTAAATCAATCGTTAAATGCCATTAAATGAAATGAATTTAGCGCGGGAGAGGAGGCCTATTATACAGATTTAATTTTAAAACCCAATAATGATCTATAATTCGCGTCAGAATTCAGAATAGAATTCTATTTATAATTTCACCGTATACGTGATGTGTATATAAATACTTTAATATATATTTTATATGTATATGTGTAAATATGTGTGTATTCTGATGTATTCTGATTTTTCCGTAATATTACAATTTTAGCCTAAATTCTGAAAATTGTAGAATATAAAATAAACTTTAAACCTGTTAACGAACTATAATTGATTGAAATTCAAAACATAATTTCATTTATAACTTTTTATGTCGTGTAATGCGAAAAACGTAAAGAGAATCAGAAACATATTGAGTGTTTGAATAAGTTTCCGCTGTTTTTTTTTTTGTAAAATAAAAAACCTGTGTTTTATGAGAAACAGAAAGAATAGTTTATTCAAAGTAGTGCCCATCATCAGTTATAATCTTTTCCCACTTATCACGTAATAAGTGGATTCCGCGATAGAAGAACTACTGTTTTTTTTAAGCGATCCAGTGCTCAAGCCAATTTTTTATATCTTCATACAAAGTAAAGTACTGTTCAGCAAGACCCATGCTGCATGGACTGAAACAAAAGATAATTAGAAGGAGCCAGGTCTGGTTTAGGTAATCCCAGCTGAGTGGTTCCAACGTATCCTTGATGGTTTCGCAACATATGGTCGAGCATTGTTATGTAGCAAAATCACTTTGTCATGTCTTTTGGAATATTTTGGACGTTTGTCTTTCAATGCTCGGTTCAAATTTATTATTCTCTGACACGGTCAACAACTCACCACGCCTTGTGGATCCCACCAAATACATATATGTATGTACATAGTCTTCTACCCATGAATATTTTGTTTTGGCGTTGATGGCTGGCTAAGCTTGTGCCATACTTTTGGTCGTTTCGGATTGTCATAGTGGATCCATTTTTCTTTCCCGTAACAATTCAATGAAAAAGTGACTTGCTATTCTGTCTTTGAAACAACAATTCACACATGATTAAACGCCTTTCAAGATCTCTTTTTTTCAATTCATGTAGTAACCAGTTTCCGAGTTTTTAAATCATTCCTATTGCTTTCAAACGTTTGCTGACACTCGATTGATCAACATTTAATGCCTCTAACAATTCTTTCAGCATTTGACATCAAGCGATCTTCATCAAGTAATGCTTCCAGTCAGGGGCGGTTTGAGGATTTATGACGCCCGGGGCAAGGACTTAAAATGGCGCCCCCCTCACGCCCCCACACACGCGCGTGCTAGCGGCCGAGCGCCGCAAAAAGCAGTACCGTGTATGTGTACCACGCCAGTCTAGCAAAGGGGGCACCATCGAGTAAAGTGTCAAAATTTTTAGATGTATATATGTATATAAACAGTATGTACATATGTATACATAATAAATTATTTATTCAATTTGTAATAGTGAATAACAAAATATTGAGATAAATTATTATTAATACTGGCGCAGCGCACATACACAGTACTGCTTCTTGCGGCACCCGACTGCACACGGCGCCTGGCCGCACACGGCGCCCGGAGCGGCCGCCCCGCTCGCCCCGCCCTTACGCCGGCCCTGCTTCCAGTTGTTAAGCCTCAAATTTTGTCGGTACACCTTCGTGTTCTTTACATCGAAATTATCATTTCTAAAATGTTGAAACCATTTTCTACAATTTCTTTCGGATGAAGCTTCATGCTCCTCATACGCCTCCACAAGTAAACGATAACGACTTTTAGCTGCACTTTTCTTAAGAATAAAATAATGCAGAAAAACTTCCCGCAAATGCTTCTTTGTTAGCACAAAAGTCGACATTTTCAATAAAAAAAATATTGTTTACAAATCCATCAAATGTCATATACTGAAAAATATGAAAGCTTATTTATAGTACTCTCGTATACATTCATGTGTTACCAGTAGAAATTCTATGTATGTAGTACTCGTTGCGACATCTCTTGGAAAAACTTATTCAAACATGATAACTTTCAGGGTGTCGTCACATGGGGCGTATTTCGCGTAATGCGTAAATAATACAACCAACAATTGGAGATTAGAATTTCTGTTGTAATGTTAACTTTTTGTTCTACACTGATTTGCGATTGGTTCTCACAAATTACGCGTCTTGAAAAATACGCGCCATGTAACGGCACCCTCAAATGCACTTTTCTTAAGAATAAAATAATGCAGTAAAACTCTCGCAAATGCTGTTTTTTGGTACAAAAGTCGAAGTTTTCAATGCAATGATAAATGCAAAGACAAATATTTTTTGCAATAATTTCTTTATAAGAGTTTTCAACTGTGAGACATCGAAAATTTTATATCATTTAATCAATTTAAAATATATGGATTTTACTTCTCAAGAATAAAATAATGCAGTAAAACTTCTCACAAATGCTGCTTTGTTAGAACAAAAGTCGACATTTTCATGTAATGACAAAAATATCATTTACAACTCCACCAAATGTCATATACTATAAATATGAAAGCTTGTTTAAAGTACTGTCGGTACATGTGTTGCCAATAGAAATTTTATGAACTCGTCACGACATCTCTTGGAAAATGATGGAAACTGAGGGGCTGCGCACAACAAATCAATATTGAACTGTTCCCTATTCCCTGTTCCTTGTTCTCCTTGCCATGACCAATCAGAAGCCAGAATCGTTCACATAGCGTCACGACATCTCTTGGAAAACGGTGGAAACTGACGGGCTGCGCCCATATACATATATGGCTGCGCACAACAAAATCAATATTGAACTGTTCCCTATTCCCTGTTCCTTGTTCTCCTTGCCATGACCAATCAGAAGCCAGGATCGTTCACATAGCGTCACGACATCTCTTGGAAAACGGTGGAAACTGACGGGCTACGCCCATATACATATACGGCTGCGCACAACAAAATCAATATTGAACTGTTCCCTACTCTCTGTTCTCCTTGCCATGACCAATCAAAAGCCAGGATCGTTCACGTAGTAGAAAACCGCGAACGATCCTGGCTTCTGATTGGTCATGACAATCTTCGCACGCGCTCGTACTGCGTACATGGAATCTTAGCATCATTCCTTTTATTGTGCGTATTCAAACACCTAATATATAAGATACATATTAAAATCACACATCAAATATACGGCATAAATTTGTAAATAAATAGAATTCTATAATATTGTAAAATTTGAGCCACAAAAAATTGAGCCGAATCACATATCCTAGATAATATTTCATAATTAAGTATATAAATGTTCCTGTAAATTGCAAGCATATTTGCCAGGAAATCTAATACAAAAATATAGTTGAATATTAATATTCAATGTAAACTTATAAGTATTGTAATATTGTATTTTAAACACAAGTAAATTGCGTAAAGGTAAAGTTTTTATACATCACTGCTACTTTAATTAACAGAAATATTGAAATAAAAATATTATTAGTAGTGCAATGAAAAATAATGCAATAAACTATTACATTACAATCTATGAAACAGTTGGACATGTTTTGCTTTTAAAGCTTTGCTTTTAAAACTGATATTTCTGTTCTAAATGGAGTACGGGATGTGTATCAGTCACTATAAAACACATTTGTACATTCGTATTACAGTATTATGCAGTCTTCCAGCGAAATGTCTGATCTTAAATATTTCTAGTGTTATTCAAATACGGGACTATTATGTCTATATATTCATACGGAGAGAGTATGTGATATACATTGCGAGAAAGAGTTCGGAAATATGCGAAAAGGTCCCTCTGAAACTTTGGGAAAAGTAAGTGATATGGGAACTTTCGGCAGCTTTTGAAAACTTTTCTAAATTGCGAGGGGCTTTCGTGATCCTCAAAGTCCGAGAACCATTGATTCTCGGGGATTTGATCTTTCCTTAAAGCTGCCGCGCAAACGCCGGAACGTTTCCTAAATCGCAAGCTAAATCTTACATTGCGCGAAATCTCTTAGAATTTATATGGCTATCGACAATGAAATATATCGTTGAACGAGGGTAGAAAATTTTTGGAGAGTTTCATCGACTTTTTGTCGGCACGTCATCAGTGGTTTGCCGGCCAAACAATTACTTTTATAAGAACGAAAATACTCGCAAGAACGATGGTGATTTTGGAGCTAGTGAAGCTATAAGAGAAAAGTGCTATTGGCAGTTTCAAATCTAATGAAATTATTTTCTATTTTTCTCTTTTTGGCTTCTCGGATAGCTTTTGGCAAAATTGTTCAAGATATGATCTACGAAAAACCTTTTATATCTTAGTGTATGATACCACTAAAAAAGTTTTATATCATAATGTATGATACCACTTCTAACCATTAATTTCTTTCATTTATGACCAATATACGTTTGATGTGAGACTATTTACGCAGCTGTCCCATGTGTCAAGGTAAAGGGAGGGTGCGCAGACGTTTCGAGTGATGGCTCGGATATGGGTGCCGAATGATAAAGGTTAAAGGTCGCTACGTAGCGAGGGTAGCAGTAGAATAGAGTGGGGTAGAACGCTGATGCGCACTGGGCTCGCTCTCTCTCTCCCTCTCCCCCCTCTCTCTCTCTCTCTCTCTCTCTTTCTCTAATTAAAATACATAATAAGAAACTAGAATATAATTTGAATATTCAGTTATAGCTAGGATTTTGGTATAGCACATTAATACTACTTATGTGATTGTAATGCACTCAATTTATACTGCGCGCCAACTTGCTTTATCAATCTTAAAACACAGACCTCTTTGTTTGAGAGGTAAAATATATTTTAAATCGATTAAACGACGTAAAATTTTCGATGTCTCACAGTTGAACATTCTTATAAAGAAATTATTGCGAAAAATGCTTAGCCAGGATTCGAATCAGGATTGGAATCTTCTGATTCTATCCGGGGTGGGTGCCTTAGCTTGTTCGGCAACTGAGCATGTGGTAATATTTCTCGCAATAACGTGCATATGATGTGAGTCATTTTTCAGACGACGACGTAATATAAAAATATTAATAATTATAATACTCGGTAAAAGTCGGATCGCACTTGAATCAAATGTCAAACTAGAATATAATTCTATACATATATTCGCTGGAAAAGCAACTTTAACATTTTTATAACAGTTATCGGTTTCAACATTGAAAAACCATATTCTTATTTATTTCAATTATTCGGATTGATTTCATAAAGCGAACTTCTTCGTGCAAATGTAACATGTACGAGGCTCAACAAATGTATCGATCGGATATACTAAATATGTCCTATTTTCGCAGCTACGCAGCTACCCATGTGCCAAGGTTAGGGCAGGGTACGCAGTGGCCCGGATGTAGGTATCGAAGATTAAAGGTTGCTAGGCAGCGAGGGGAGTAGTAGGATAGAATGTGGTAAAACGCCGATGCGCATCGAGAAATTTCTCTCTCTCTCTCTCTCTCTTCTCTCTCTCTCTCTCTCTCTTTCTCTCTCTCTCTTTCTAATTAAAATACATAATAAGAAACTAGAATATAATTCGAATATTCAGTTATAGCTAAGATTTTGGTATAGCACATTAATACTACTTATGTGATTGTAATGCACTCAATTTATACTGCGTGCCAACTTGCTTTATCGATCTTAAAACACAGACCCCTTTATTTGAGAGGTAAAATATATTTTAAATCGATTAAACGACGTAAAATTTTCGATGTCTCACAGTTGAACATTCTTATAAAGAAATTATTGCGAAAAATGCTTAGCCAGGATTCGAATCAGGATTGGAATCTTCTGATTCTATCCGGGGTGGGTGCCTTAGCTTGTTCGGCGACTGAGCATGTGGTAATATTTCTCGCAATAACGTGCATATGATGTAAGTCATTTTTCAGACGACGACGTAATATAAAAATATTAATAATTATAATACTCGGTAAAAGTCGGATCGCACTTGAATCAAATGTCAAACTAGAATATAATTCTATACATATATTCGCTGGAAAAGCAACTTTAACATTTTTATAACAGTTATCGGTTTCAACATTGAAAAACCATATTCTTATTTATTTCAATTATTCGGATTGATTTCATAAAGCGAACTTCTTCGTGCAAATGTAACATGTACGGGGCTCAACAAATGTATCGATCGGGTATGCTAAATATATCCTATTTTCGCAGCTACCCAGCTACCCCATGTGTCAAGGTAAGGGCAGGGTGGCAGTGATGGCCCGGATGTGAGTGTCGAAGATTAAAGGTCGCTAGGCAACGAGGGGAGCAGTAGGATAGAATGTGGTAGAACGCCGATCGAGAAATTGCGCATCGAAAAATTTCTCTCTCTCTCTCTCTCTCTCTCTCTCTCTCTCTCTCTCTCTCTCTCTCTCTTCTCTCTCTCTCTCTCTCTCTCTCTCTCTCTCTCTCTCTCTCTCTCTCTCTCTCTCTCTCTCTCTCTCTCTCTCTCTCTCTCTCTCTCTCTCTCTCTCTAATTAAATTATAATAAATTACAACTCTAATTAAATTTCAAACATTTTTAATAACAACAAACTTTTAATAACAACTCTAATTAAATTACAAACATTACTTCTAATAACAAACTAGAATATAATTCGTCATGTTCAGTCGCAGTTAGTTTTGGTATAGCAGATTAATACCACTTATGCGATTGTTATGCACTTTTCTCAATTTATACTGCGCGCCAACTTGCTTTATCGATCTTAAAACACAGTCCCCTTTGCTTGAGAAGTGAAATCCGTATATCTTAAATTGATTAAACGATATAAAATTTTCGGTGTTTCATTATTACTAGTATTATTACTATTTATATTAAATTACGTTTATTCTACGAAAGCAAATGCGCAAAATCACTTAAACAAAATGATTATATAAGACATAAATTTTCAAAATTAATACATTTTAAACATCAATAACAATAAACTTTATTATTATTCCTTATTATGTATATTATTTTGCTACATCAGCTGATAGATTAACGTAACAACGACGATATCGGAGCATGTGCATTGCAGATAAATGGAAATCTATAGCTTTCTCCCTCGCACAGATGTTGGACTCCTTTTCGACTCAAGGGAAACAACGCAATTCCGCTTCCATGTATATATGTCCTAAGTGAATTACGCAATGTGTCTAATTCCATTGAAATCGTTGAATTCACGTGAAATTTTCATGTGAAAAATTTCATGATCGATACTCTGGATTGGAATCTTCTGACTCTATCCGCGGTGGGTGCCTTAGCTTGTTCGGCCACTAAGACACCCTGCCGAAATTGTGCGATTAAAACCGATTAAAACGGAATCCTTTTTAATCGATTTTAAGCTGTTTTAATCGGTTCAATCCACGAGCGGATTAAAAAGTAATCGGTTTTGATCCCACACAAATTCCGTTGGTTTTAATCGCACGTTTTCGGCAGGGCATGTAGTAATATTGCGCAATAACGTGCAAATGTAGGTCATTTATGACGTAGTATAAACAATTTTAATCATTATAATACTCGGTAAAGGTCAGACTATACGAATCAAATGTCAAACTAAATGTCGCACGTTTTCGGCAGGGCATGTAGTAATATTGCGCAATAACGTGCAAATGTAGGTCATTTATGACGTAGTATAAATTTTAATAATTATAATACTCGGTAAAGGTCAGACGCTATACGTGAATCAAATGTCAAACTAAATGTCAAATGTCAAATATAATGTTACATATAAATTTGCTGGAAAAGCAATTTCTTTAACATTTATATAACAATTATCGGTTTCAACATGAAAAAATCATAGTCTTATTTATTTCATTATTTGGCACAATTATTCGGATTGATTTTATAAAGCGAACGAAGAAGGTTAAAGGTTGCTGGCATAAGTATTCGGATTAATTTTATAAAGCGAACGAAGAAGGTTAAAGGTCGCTGGTGGAGCGGTGAAATAAAATGGAGAACGCCGATGCGCACCGGGCTCTCTGTCTCTCTCTCTCTAATTAAATTACAACAAATTACAACTCTAATTAAATTACAAATTTCTAATAAAATATAATTAAAATATAATTCGCCATATTCAGTCGTAGCTAGGATTTTGATATGATTAATACTGTTTATGTGGCAGGCTGCACCCTGCACACACCCTGGACTGCCACTCACACCTCGGACTCATCTCGTGGTGACGTATTCGTGTCCTATCTATTGCTGCAATTAGAAATGAAAAGAACACGAAAACGGGACCATTAATTTTTGTACGTGATCACATAGAAACCTTCCTTCCCTCAATTATACAAATAATGATAGAAGAAAACTGCCGTGACTTACCATATGTATCATATAGACTTCATCTTGAGAGCGGTGGAGTTTTCTTTGTATTTATACGTCAATACCTGATCACGCTGCTAACATCTACTGACGGGAACCTCGACGTTACGTATAAGCTGCAAATAAAGATGTAAATTAATTTAACGCTTAAAAAGAAAGGACAGTCTGTATGTTGATGCCCGTCTAAGAAAAGAATATCTTATAACATGTTCTTTGACATACATATTTTATCTCATTGCGCACTTACATATAATAGCTTGAATCTTAGCCTTGTCAAGGGTAGGTTTCACAGGACGTTCGGTAGTCGTGCCAACACGGCTCCAACGTTGACCGGTGACGGAACACGTCGCTAGCTCCGTCGGGCTGAACAATATCGCGGCTAATCCACGCGTCAACTTGCGATAATCACTCCACTTGACGCTCCCCTTAGTTACTCCTCGCATACAGCTATACCCTCACCCAAGTGGACCTACAAGAAACAGAGCATGTTAACATTTTGTAAAGTCGCGATATAATATTACTTGTTTTTACATTTTTTAAATATAAAAAATAAAATATGAGCAATTCAAACTAAGAATGTTTTATGGATAAATATTTGATAGGGATAGGATAAAAGCACTCGTTAAAAACTAAGACAGTGCTCGGAAAACTTTGCACGTTTCAGATTGATTAGGTAGTGGAGAGCCCTTCAAAATCAATTCCGAAACGACGAAGAAAAAGCCGCCTAAGGTCCCCCAAGGGTTCCCCTATCGGTTTGAAAAGTACAAAGTCGAGCACTGAACTAAGGGGAAACTTGAAAGAAAAAAATAAATATTGGCTGAAGGGAGAAATATGAATCTTGTAAATTTTAAGAAAAATTGAGATAACTTTGAACATCTTATAGGGGAGTGCAAGGAAGTTAGAAATTAGTTCGGCTTAGAGAGAAATAAAGAGGAAAAGTTAGAGAAAATTTGTAATGACATTTTAATAGGAAAAAAGAGAAGATTAATAAGGCTTGGAAAGAAAATGAAAAAAGTTGTAAAAAAGATGAGAGTTTGAATATAGGAAATGTGGATGAGAGAAGGTCATGAAACACCAGATCAATAAAGGAAGTACAAATACAGAATAGAGTAGAGCTTGTGTATGTGTGAAGGATTAATCGATTTTAAAATTCCAGTAAATTACCGACATTTTTAATTCCATCTAGATGAAGTCGTTCTCCCGTCAGAGTTCGGCCTTATCACATCCCCTTGACCTTCGTTCGGCACATCCACCCCCAGTGAGAAATAATTGGTCGAAAAGCCGTCGGATCAATTTCAAATCGACATCTATTTGACATTTTACGTCGATCTGACATCTTTTCAATCATTATTTCTCACCGAGCGAGCCATCATTCGAAACCGTCATCCTATACAAACTATCGATCCTCTGCGCACCCTCCCTTCACCATGACGCATGGAAAAGCTACGAAGATAGAATATATTTAACATACCCCGAAACGATCGGAGTTAGATTTGTTGAGTTTTTTTCCTCAATGTAGTCCAGTATATATTACATTTGCACAAAGAAGCTCACTTTATAAAATCAATCCGAATAATTGTGCCGAATATTTGAAATAAATAAGACTATGATTTTTCAATGTTGAAACCGATAACTATTATAAAAATGTTAAAGCAACTGCTTTTCCCGTAAATATATAAATAGAATTATATTCTAATTTAATATTTGATTAAAGTGCGATTCGACTTTTATTAATTATTATAATTATTAATATTGTTTATACTACGTCGTCGTCTGAAAAATGGCGCACATCATATACATGTTATTGAGAGGAATATTACATGTCTCAGTGGTCGATCAAACTAAGACACCCACCCCGGATAGAGTTAGAAGATTCGAATTCTGGCTGAAAACAAGTATTTTTCGCGATAATTTCTTTATAAGAGTTTTCAACTGTGAAACATCAAAAAATTTATATCGTTTTAATCGATTTAAAATATATGGATTTTATTTCTCAAGAATAAAATAATGCAGTAAAACTTCTCACAAATGCTGCTTTGTTAGAACAAAAGTCGACATTTTCATGTAACGACAAAAATATCGTTTACAGCTCCACCAAATATTATACTAAATATGAAAGCTTGTTTATAGTTCTGTCGGTATACATGTGTTGCCAGTGAAAATTTTATGGACTCGTCACGACATCTCTTGGAAAACGGTGAAAAATGAGTGGCTGCGTACAACAAAATCAATATTCAATTGCTCCCTATTTCGTTCCTTGTTCTTCATGTACGCGGAACATGCGCGGAACAGCGCGGAATGCACGCACTTGCCATGACCAATCAGAAGCCAGGATCAGTCCGCGCAGAAGCGGAAAGTCGCTATGTGGTTAAGCGAGCGCACAAAAATAATATCAGAACGAAATGAAAAACGTAAAAAACTTTTAGCAGCAGTTCTGATAAAAGTAGATCTTACATTAAATACATACAATAATACCGATTCTCTAAACTTCCTAACAAAGTATCATTTCTAATTCATTACTTCATTCATTACTTTTTATTCCTTTTATAGTATTGGATAACAAATGTAATTATATTATTGTCATATTTTATTCATCACAATATATAATAATATGAGGTTTTATCCAAATAAATGAGGAAATATATGTATACATTCTGTATTCTTATTTGTTACATTTCGCTTTTTAATAATAACAAATTAACCAATTCAAAATAAAAGTTTAAATTAATTAAATAACTATTATTTTACTTACATGTTGAGATTCCATTTTTATTTTTTGACACAATCCCAGTATTACAGCTTGACGCTAAAAGCTGAAAATATCCAGCTTTTTGTTTCTGACGCTAGCGTTAAGTAAAAGTCACGTGCAACGAAACGAGCGTCCCATGAATTCACATCTTAACAATTAATATCTCGTTTTGTAGAGCAGAGCGACACTTTTTTCTGCCAGATTCTTTAATTTCGTGCAAAACGCGTCGATTGAGCCCAATTTAATTTTGTACTGATGTAGCTATTCGATGTAGCTATTCTATTTTATAGAAATAAAATTACCGAAATTTTTATTTCCCAAACTATGGGACCGTTATACAAATGTTTCCTAAATACATAATTCTATATCAATTAAAAAAAAAAATTTTAACTTTCTCTGCTAACTACGCCGAACTTATTTTTATTAATTATAAATAAACTATTTTTTCCCAAACTATGAGAATGCTTTCCTAAATTTGCTCAAATGATTCCCAAACGAATGCAATAATAGAAAATGCAAAATATTGAATTTGACAGACCTTGACAAATTTCGCAAAACTCAAACCTTTGGATTAAAATTATTTTGCTAATGTATGGTCAAAGTTTTCTAAATTAATACACACGCTTCAAAAGTGTTTGAATTAATTTTTCTTAGATTTTTGTACATGTTTTGAGAGCGGTTCAATTCCAATTATCTGAATTCGTTAATCAATCATGATTTTTTGGTCGCTGTCACTAGTAAAAATCGTAAAATTTAAATGATTTTATCTTAGAATCTGTACGGTGGATCGATTTGAGATTTAACACAGATATACAATATTTAAATTAATTTCTCTCAATTTTCAGACAATTTTTGAGACTTTCAATTTAGGTACAACCACCCTAATGCAAGTTACAAAACAACAAAAATATGTTTTAAAATGGGCATTCTTATCTACACACTAAAAAAACTATATTTTTACATAGACGATATGGTGTAAACAACGTATATGTATTTTATTTCAGATAAATATCTCAACATTGAACATTGACTAATGTATATGTATAAGTACATCGTTTACTCGTTTACGTCGCAGTGGTAGTCCGATATTCGTTAATATGTTTTATATATATATATATATACCCAGATAACAAAATGTTCCTTGGATATGGATATATAATAAAGAAAATGATGCTTAACATACATTTTCCTTTAATTGTCATAATGTTCCTTTAATTGTTGTCCATGTAAAATTCTTAGATTGTTCGAAACAAAATGATTATTGTTCTGGTGATAACAACATTATGACAATTAAAGGAAAATGTATGTTAAGCAATCATTTTCTTTATTATGCCAAGGAATTTTTGTTATTTGGGTATATATACTTCTCTATCACTGTTCTACAGGTTTGTTATAAACTATCTGATCGCTTAATGACGATTATACGCAATAATGATTTTCCTTATGTAATATTTTTATCATCCCTGTATGCATTTATTTTATTCGCGATAATCTGCCTCTTATCTATCATTGTAGATCGTCGTTGTAATCGCGTCGACGATTGTTACATCATATATGTAACGTTTACTAATTAACTATTTTTATCACAATTACGGTATTATTATTTAAAGCCGTCAGAGCGCCGAGCAAACTTTACCAGAACACTTTGATGATCCGTTTGTTTCTGTATGAGAATAATTATTAAAGATAACTGTTTACGTACTCATCTAACAGGACGTTATCCTTCACAAAATTTACTTTCAGTTATCCTTAACAAAAATTGTCAAATCAAATCACTTTATTCGCTTCAGTTATACAAAAATTTTATTGGTATTATTTAATGAAGTGTTAGCAACTGAATTAAATTTTCTTTATCAAATATTGAACATACCAATAATGAAACAATACAACTTCAAACTTTAATTAATTTTAAGTTAATTAAAGTTCAAAGTTTATATACATATTTATATTTATATATAAGGCTCCTCCACTAGGCTTCTCCGCCGCTTCGGAATCGGAAAGTGCGAAGTTTTCCGAGCATATCTGTCATATAATATTAACATCCCATACAGAATAAATCTCCAAGGAAAATTGTCCAATGTTCTTGGGATGTCTTGTGGACATTAAGATAAAAGGATCTCTTGGACGGTCCCGAGGGTATGCCAGCTTGTTTGCTCCCGAAAAGGGAAAGTCGATCATCATGAGGTATACCTTTTTTTTAACAAATATACCCGGGGAGCTTAATTCCTCGGGGAATCCCATATAATCACCAGTCTTCCCCGGTGGTATACATAACGCTTTTTCTCACGTAAAGAAAGAAATATAACATCTGTTAGGGGAACGTCCCATCTGTTCTGTATGGGAGCTATAACATTTCTCTCGTTTTTATACTCTGCCTGCCTTCGAACCTGCTTTATTTTATTCGCGTACATAACAATCAACGAAATCGACATCAAAGTTTCCGTCTCTGTGAATTTGCCGAATCGCTGGCGCCCGATCGGCAAGCGCGACGTCTACCATTCGTCTTGGATCACTTTCTTGGCGCTTTTCGACAAACGCTATATATCTAATTAATTAACAGTATCGCTTATTGCTGCTGTTTCGTGCATTGACTTGAAAGGTGACGCCTCTCTGAAAACGAACCAAGCTGCGTGTAATCCTTAACTTGATCGAAATCACGAGACGTTAAATGTAAATTAAAGATGTATACATTAGTTTATATATTATATGTTAGTTAAAAAAAATCTACCATAAAAACATACGTAGTAAAATTATTCCTGTTCCCAAAGTTAGACATCTGCTTTACAATTGCTAAATTTTTTTCTTTCCTCCTACCAGCTGCATCTGAATTTATCGTAATATCTATAAGAGACAGATAGCTTACTTTAGTTACGTTGTCGTAAAATAAATTACGAAAACTAAAAAAAATTTAGAGGAACCGAACACCCGGGATCAAGCGGAAATAAAGATAGACACAGAAACAAAATAATCCATGGATTTATTAAAAATAACACAGAAGTTCGAAATGACACAACAAATCAGAACAATAAGCCGCGCTTAAACGGATTAAGACGTCTGACGATTATAGCGTATCACAATCGCGGGTATATTGCTCGAAGATCAAGGATATCATTCCCGATCTATGCATTTCCCTAGACGATATTGCCAATGATTTCCAAGGAAAGCTTCGCGTCACGTGGGATCACGATCACTGCCAGAATAACTCTTTCGAGACATTCGCACGTGAATATTCTCTTATGCACTTTTCTACTTATTACTCTATTATTGCATAAATATGTTTCACTAACCGCTCAACGGTATACTTTTCATCGCAATCTACCATTACTCTAAGAATTATAATGCATATAAATTGCATTCACCTTTCACCACTTATCTAACTAGAGCAATCCCTGAAAAAGTGTTAAAAATGAAACGTGTATCACATAATTTGTCGGATGAGTCAATTCCTGGAACAAATAAAAAGTGAAACTCATAATATTTTTTTTCAGGGACTCCTTAAAGTGTCGAAGAGTATTAAGTTATTTTGTAAATAATTGATAATTTTCACAATTTTCGTAATTAAAATTTTTGTTTAGTTCATTGAATGAAGTTGACAAGCAAAATGGATACGTAGTGCAAAATTAAAAATATTACCACGTGACGCTTCTTTTCCTGGCGAGTACAGTTTCTAAGGAAATCTCTACTTATGTGTGTATAGATATTATGTATATATGTTTATATAATATGTATATATATATATATATATATATATATATATATATATATATAAACTATTCACAAATTATGCACAAAATTTCCCAATAAACTTCTGTTCTTTTTAAAGAAATCTAATAACGATATTATGACTGTTTCGTAGTTTCTTAGAGAATTCCCAGAAACTTGTTCGCCGATGCCACGAGTATAAAATAATCTAAACAGAGGTCTTCAATCCTAAACAGTGTAAGAAGATTCTGACTGGACCTTTTCATTCACAAAAAAAATATCCATTTAAAAATATTTTAACCAATATTAATTTTCACCTTCCTGTATTCATATAAGCACTATATAAATACATAAATAAATAAATATACATGCAAAGCTTACAATATCCAAATGGGTATTGCAAGAGGTTTGCACAAATATAAATTCATTACTACCACATGCAAGGTCTATCAGCCATCCTTCCACTCTGTAAGTAAATCATATTATTTAAGGTTAATATTCAACGAAATAAATTCGACAAAAAAAACATCCACCTCCAGGATGACTTACTGCCTATTATTATGAATCGCGCACCTAAATAAATATTAACGATCGATTTCTTCGCCATCGTTTTCACAGCTTTTAGGGACTACGTGTTATGGGATAAAGCGCTCGATGTGTTCTATTACATGGTAACCATAAGACATGCGATTATCTTTGGACAAATTGCTCATAATTGATAATGTTGCGCGTGTATATAGGAAAAATCAATACCAACCAGTGACATTCGTCACCGATTCCTTGTTACTAATTTAAAAGATATAACGTCGATCACAATCTAGAAACTGCACCACGATTCCTAAACAACAATTCCTAAGTCCCAAAAGCATTGTTGCATCGTGGAGATTTTAATTAATGACGTTTAATTGGAAATACTAATATCACCCATCCTAAATCTAATTTCTAAGGAAGAAGTGTGTAATATACGAATATTCAAATGCAAATGACTGACGAACAATTTAGTGGTCGAAACAAAACGAAACTGCCAAAAATGATCCAAAACATACAAGCCACAAACTGTGCAGTCTAACTCTTTTCCCCTCCGCGATTACTTCGTCTCGTAGAAAGCGATTAAAAACTACACCACGCAGCATCGTTCGACTTAGCGGCATCACTTTCCCTACTACGCTTAGGGATGCTTACTACTCTCTACAATTGAAAGAAACGAAAGCGCAGGACGAATGAAACAAATCTCACCAATTTTCATTCATGATTCTTCTGCTTTTTGTGTTCCATTTTATCGTTCTCAAATTATTACTCATTTAAAAATATGCTGCTCGACAACAACCTGTATACATGAAAGTGTGATAAATTTGCAGATAGAATACAATCTCTAAGAAATTCGATCATCTGTTTCTTGTTTCAATCATCGTGCACTTTTGTTCGGCCAAATATTTCAATTAACGTTCATTTGTCATTTACAAAGACGCACACGGAGCGGTGGGAATTCAATCACGCCGTTCAAAAATTTACCAATCTCACAAAGCTCCTTGTCTCACAAAACTTTTTATCTGCGTACGTTGTTACGAATAAAAATTTGTTTTCTGTTTCGTCTTAATGATCTAGTTTCCCATCGCCAGGTGTGCCAGAACAATACGATCTCTCTAATTCTTAACTCGCTAGTTAAATAGATCTATTTATATATCTATTTATGCTTACGCGTATTTTATTACCTATTATTATAAGGCATGGAGTATATTACTTGTCCAGTCAACCCTCTATCTTTCCTTTCTCCCTTCTCTCTCTCTCTCTCTCTCTCTCTCTGGCTCTCTCGCTTTCGCTCATTTAACTCCATCGTTCGATACCCTTTTTGTTTTTAAATCTACTTTGCGAGCTATCTGTACGCGTAAATGTTGCAACGATCCCGTTCCTTTAATATTTTTCGTTGGAAATAACTTTTTTGTTTACTTAGTACACTTTTTAGTATACTTAGTACACAAGTAAATATGCACACACTACTCTCTCGTGATCTGAAAAGAGAAGTGGACTTTGAAATTCTGTACGCCTCGCGTTGGCACTCTTTATTTTTCCTTACAATTTACCGAAGACGCTCCATTGTCTTTTGGCCAAGATTTTGCGTCTCGATTTGATCCGTCTCGAAATTGTAATATTCTTAAATGACTTGCACGCGAGGTCCATTCTCTGTTCAGAACAACACGCTAATTGTATAATCGTAGGCGCTTGGTAACACGAACGGTTTCACTTTACAAGAGAAATACTTCTCTGCGGAGTTTCACCGTCATAATTATTTCGTTATTTTGTAAATCATATAACACTCAGTGTCTATTTACAAGCTCGCCTGTCTACTTTGGGGGTGACTACGTAAACGATCGAAGAGTCAAAACGCTATAACGTATACTTCTACTTTTACGCTCTGTACGTAGTACACATGTAAGCACGAAAAGATGCAAACCCGCAAAATTGACAAGAGAAAATTGCCAAAAAAAAGTAAAAAAAATTAAAGGTTCCAATTAGTGAAATTAATGAAACGGAACATTATTAAAAAACATAGCCAAAGTGTTATTAAACAGTGTGAAAAAAGTACATAAATTAAGACAATGGCATGTCTTTTCCTACATCCTTATTGTTTCGTTATTCATTGATCGTGGTATTATTTCTCGTTATCGAGGTACGTTATCGTGTACGTAACAATAACAGCAATCAATATAACATTTCTTAAATAAATTTCTTATTGATTTTCAGCGGTTAATCAACCAAATTCATTCTTTGCAACTTTTTTAGCTTGAGAAATAAATTAATTTCGCAATCAATTTGCAAATCAGAAAGCTCTTTGCGCTGCAGAAATTTTCAGAAACTTTTTTCTTTTGCACCAAAAAATTTTCACTCTTATAATCCAAGAAAAAAAAACAAAAATAAAGTTTATTCATTTCAATGCCTTGTCATATATCGCAAACACGAGAGCTTGCTATGTGACTGAGTGTATATGTGGATATGGAGCATGTATGTGTGATGTACATGTCTGAATATAATATATGTTTGTATACACACGCGTCGTCACTTCGAGTGCGTTTCTGCAATAGACTGTAGTGAGTATCATAATTAAGACCGATTCAGTATTTCACCCTGAACATTTCTCGCGTAACATTCTCTAAATTAAAATACATCAATTACATTAAAATACTCTCCCGTTCTAACCCGTATGATAATGATTAAATAAAAAAAAAAGAAACAAAGTCATATAAACAAATATAATTTTCCTAATAGACGGTAAAGGAGAAAGTATTATCGAATGCACCTCTAGATTATAAGTAACATTAGGCCAGCGATGGAAAGATTGCTCTTAGGCTGTTCGATTATCGTTAAAGCAGTAAGAAATCACAGTACTACATTTAATCCTTCTTCTTAAGAAAATCTTTAATAGCATTAAGAAATTCGATCGTGTTGAAACAGCAAATCAGGTCTTAAACTCGATAATTAATTTTTTCTCGTTGCTGTTACTTTTCGTGCGATTAAAAGCGCATTCTCCCGCTTTCGTTGTGTTGTTAATGACAAAAGCAAACAATCTGAACCGGGCTTAATCAGTCGGTTAATTACGTTCGGTAAATTGCAATCACAATTTACTGTTACAACTGTTATAACTGTTCTGATGTTTCACATGAGAAAGAATCATTAAAACTTCTATGCATTAGAAGACAGTTTTGCACAATCGCACTTGTTATCGAACTGTTTTAATATACGTGTAACAATCAGATCGATATGAAAGCTGCAATCGTGCGAGAACACTTCAATTATTTCACATCATATACATATCATCATTAAAATCTACATGCATCCATTTTCTTCGCTGTGACTCTTTTTTTTAACGTTCTTATAGGCCGGCCTCTCTATGCCGCGCGCGCTACCTTTATAAAAATCAGATATATGTATATATGTATATCACCAAATCAACAAATAAAATCAACAAATAAATATTCTAAATATATTAAATATGTGTAATATATGTAATATGCTCTCCCAACAAATAATATATAAGTTCATCTATTTCGTTAATAATATATATATATATTAAATATAGTAATATGTATATATATTACTATATTACTATAATATTTATAATAATATATTTATATTATTTTGTATTTATACATTTATACTATGTATTCATATATTAGGCATACTCTATGTGAAAGTCTACCCTTGTATCCCGGTAGGATCGGACTGGTCCGTCCGACCATGCTATTTTTTTTAATAACATTTCTTATTCTTTTTTCTTCTTTATAATATTGCCTTCTCACTATTTATCACCCGCCTTCACTCCGAGTGAAGGGTGTGTTCTCTTTCATTAGAGCCACACGGATCTCCTCCTTCGCATGTGGTCGCAGCTCACAGCCAAAACCAAATAAATCGTCCTAATATATATATATATATATATATATATATATATATATATATATATATGTTCTTCCGCAGAAAATCGTCCGTCCCTAATTTTTATGTGTCGTACGAAGAATTCGTATTTAGAAAAGAAATTTATTACACGTCGGAAAAGAAATTTATTACACGTCTCTATTTAATATCTATTAGCAAGAGAAACGCGTATTTATGAAGGGACGATTTTTTTCTCTTGTCTGAGAAAAAAATCGTCCTCCTCTTTCGTCCTACTCTTTTACTCTTAGGATTAGGATCTCGATTGATGCAGCTGACTAAATCAGCCAATTAAATGTACGAGGCCGTCGCCGTTCGTAGGGTGGAATGAAACACACCGTGAAGCGTGTGCAGAGGCATCAACTTTTCGAGACCTGCCTGTATGGATGACGTGGGAGACGAATCGCCTCTGTGCCCTTCCTCGTGATTGCGCCGTGAGCGTCCGTCGACGCACTGCTTGTTACTATTATTGTTACGATAATCGCCGTGGCCTCGCTGGGCCTGGGAGCGCTGCGACGAGTGGATCGTATCAGATGAAGGGTGCGGGAGGACGCGACGAAACTGAGAGGCGGGCTGCACCCTGCACGCACCCTGGACCCCCTCTCACTTGTCCTCGGACTCACCTCGCGGTGACGTGTCCGTGTCCTGTCTATCGCTGTAATTAGAAATGAAAAGAATACGAAGACGGGACCTTCGATTTTTATACGTGATCACATAGAAACCTTCCTTCCCCCAATTGTACAAATAATGGTAGAAGAAAACCGCCGTGACTTACCATATGTATCGTATAGACTTCATCTTGAGAGCGGTGGAGTTTTCTTTGCATTTATACGCCAATACCTGTTTCACGCTGCTAACATCTACTGACGGGAACCTCGACGTTACGTAAGCTGCAAGTGAAGATGTAAATTAATTTAACGCTTAAAAAGAAAGGACAGTCTGTATGTTGATGCCCGTCTAAGAAAAGAATGTCTTATAATATGTTCTTTGACATACATATTTTATCTCATTGCACTTACATATAATGGCTTGAACCTTAGCCTTGTCAAGGGCAGGTTTCACAGGACGTTCGGTAGCCGTGCCAGCACGGCTCCAACGTTGACCGGTGACGGAACACGTCGCTAGCTCCGTCGGGCTGAACAATATCGCGGCTAATCCACGCGTCAACTTGCGATAATCACTCCACTTGACGGCCCTTAATTGCTCCTCGCATACAGCTATACCCTCACCCAAGTGGACCTACAAGAAACAGAGCATGTTAATGTTTTGTAAAGTCACGATGTAATATTACTGTTGCTTACGTTTATAAAAATATAAAAAATAAAATAGCAATTTAAATTAAGAATGTTTTATGGATAAACATTTGATAGGGGATGAGATAAAAGCATTACAAGTTAAGACAGTGCTCAGAAAACTTTGCACGTTTCGATCTGATTAGGTAGGGGAGCCCTCCGAAATTGATTCCGAAGCGACGGGGAAGCCGCCTATGTCCCCCCAATATAATTCCCCAATAACCTAACCTAATAGGCTCGAAAAGTACAAAGCCGAACATTGAAGGGAAACTTGGAAGAAAGAAATGAATATTGACTCAAGGATGAAATAGGATCTTGTAAATTTTGTCAGAAAGGTGGAGATAACTTTGAACATCTTAGGGTGATATAGGGGCGATATAGGGGAGTGCGAGGTAGTTAAAAATTAATTCGGCTTAGGGAGAAATAAAAAGGAAAAGTTGTAATGACAATTTAATAAGAAAAAAGAGAAGATATTAAAGGCTTCGGAAAGAAAATGAAAAAAGTTGATGAGGGTAAAGAAGATGAGGGTTTGAATATAAGTATGAATGTGAATATAAGAAGTACAAATACAGAATATAGAGTAGAGCTTGTATATGTGTGTGAAGGATTGTATGCTTAGATATAAGTATAAATACATAAGTATTATATGTGATAAAATTTAAAATTGGAAAGATGTAGATAATAGACAGTGGTAATTTAATGTATATAGAGTCTTTAAGTTTATATAGAGCTTTAAGGTACGATGTGAATAAAGAAAAGGATATAAATATGTAACGTAATGTAATGTAATGTAATGTAAAATGAGTAAAGTAAATTTAAAACTTAGGTTACCGAGTGCGTGAAAGTATGGATGGATGCGTGTATTTAGAGTAATTGTAAACCAAGTCCTTTCTTGGCTATATAACTGAAATAAACATATGAATATATATGTACATATATATATGTAAATCTCAATATGTATTGTAGCTCTCGGAGACTTGTTCACAGAACGTTTAAATTTTTATGTGGTTTTGACAATTTGGTCCGATTTTAAGGGGAGATATGAGGGGGTGCTAATTTTCAAATGGCCATAATTGTTTTATTTTTCGTCGCATCAAAAAATGAATGAAATTATTTGATTACCACTTAAAAATGAAGGTCACTATTAATTATTACGCGGTGCAAAATTTAAATGTTCTGTGAAAAAGTCTCCATTTAAAGTCTACATTTTACAATACATTTCACGATTTTTTTCCATCAACTTTAAGGGGCTAACTCGGAGGGAAAGAATTTTTGGTTTAGAAGAACTTTTCTTCTTATTTTGACTCCCAGAATCTTGACGCCCTTAAAATCTCTGACATAGGTTTAGAAACACCCTGTATAACTAAGAATGTTTCATAGATTAAATGCGTATGTGCGTAACACAATACAGTTACGGTTAATATAATTATCAAATTCACAGTACTGACCACACCATCCGATGAAGACTCTTCGAACCCACGGAAGGCAGGCATAGCCGCTGGCGGGGTAGTTCTCATGTCCAAGGGTAACCAGTCACTCCTGGAGGGTGAATTTCTGTGAACGGATGGCGATGAATGTTTGCCACCTCTGGTTCCGAGTCGCGGCCTACCGCGACGTACTCTTCGCGCTGCAATCAATTGCAAAAAAAAAAAATTAATTTCGTGATTTTCGAACGACTTAAACTCCGTGCGGAGAAACACTGGGCAGCTTCATTATGTCATTATTTGCGGTTTATCTCTGCGACGCACATCAAACTCGGCAAGTGCTGCTGTAGAAAAAAACCAATTTTATCCTTATGAAGAAATATTCATGGGCTATTTTTTTCGCAATTCTGTACAATGTAAAAAAAATGGATAAGTTAGGAAAGAAATATACTCTAATTAAGTGAGTTAATAAAGAATACAAAATGTCGGTGATAAAATCTCTCGAGTTAGCCGAATACACGCATGTTCTTCTTCGAAAGGATATCTTTATTTCTTTTATATAAAAAGATAACACAATGTATTCTCTTAATGTATTAAATTAAGCATGTTACTTTAACATATAATATAACATCCAAAATTCAAAAATTATAAAAATAACAAACTTAATGATTACGTGACACTTTAAAAAATTGCAGGAATGTTTCTGTAGATAAAACAAAATTACTTTCACCAAACTGTCGCTATTGAAGCAACACGTTCATTAGGTATTGTTATTACTGAATGTTTTGTCTCAACAATCATTCTTAAGTGATAAATCGATCATTGCACGGATTAAGAAGGTGTATGAGGAGAAAGGAATCAAAATAAAATATCACAAACTTTCCATTAGCGGTCGAACTTTCGTAGAGTCCACTTAGCTTGCCAAAAGGAAGTCTTGCAACAACTTCATTGTCCATCTTCGCGATCTTTTACACATTTAACTAAGGAGAGAGAGAGAGACGATAAGACAATTCCCATTAATTTCCTATTCCTTCCCATTAATTCTCTATTAAACATGAATTTCACATCAAGAACGTAATTATTATCGGTAGTTATATGTCGTGCTTTGCCCGTCAATGGTGCGCTGACGATCCATCTTCAGCGTCGAGGGAACTCATCGGCCAACTACGTTCGTTTAACGTCGTTATAATAGTATCTCCCGGCGGAGACCGCCGTTTTTGGAGCGTCTCGACCCGATCTATCGGTAACTCGACGACCGTTACGATCCACCGACGAAGGAGGAAGAAACGTCGGGGATCAAATGCGGCGGCAACACCAAAGTTTTCCTTTGCAGCGACGTCAGCTCGAGGAGGTCGGGGGCGGTCGCATGGGCCGATCTCAGATGTCTACGTAGATTACTGTTGTTGCTGTAGAAACGGCCACAGCGCGGACAAGGTCGCGGGGTATCCCAGGTGCAAACCGGCTCCATGGTGCCGTTAACACTCGATATCGTTATCGATGCCAACGACGGTGGTCCCGACGCTGCCTCCGTATTGAAACCGGCGACTGCAACACACCAGCCGATCAATCTAGATTAGTTCCTCTGTCCATCCACGTCCGCCGTCCGCCAACATCAATCACCCTCCGACTCCTCTATTCATCTTTTTCTTTCTCTTTTTTCTCTCCCCTTTATCTCTCTCTCTCTCTCCCTCTCTTTCTCTCTCTCTCTCCCTCTCTTTCTCTCTCTAAACATCTTTTCTCGTTTCCCCGACCATTGCGAAGGTCAGGGGCTCTGAATCCCCGATCGTCAGACAATTACGATACCGCAATATCTTGAGGTGATGTTTGGAATCCCTTTATAATGAAGTTTTAGTTAGGGTACTCTAGAATATTGATATTCTTCGGGCATCGCAGTTGTTGTGTTTTAATGTAGTACTATTTCGAACTTGTCAATTTACGTACCCCGACAGACATTCTAATATGTTTGCATGTGTTCAGAAATATGTATGTATAGAAGTATCATCATGCATAATGTGTATGGTTGAGGGTTGATTCAGCGCAACGCGTCTCATCAGTTTTTCTCCCTCTTTGCGCAACTCTTTGCTCATAAAAATAACGCAATACATATTCCGTACAAATGTGAATTACTTTATTCAAATGTATCGTTTTGACAAAATTTCGGGTACAGAACGAGTCGCTACGACGGGATATTGCGCTAAGCCAGACGGAAAGCCTCGCGGAAGTTTTCGGGAGTTGTTTGTTTTTCATAGCCGAGAAGGGTCGCGGGATAAATTCCTCTTCGTTTTTCTTCCTCATGATCGAAAACACGTACAAAAACACGAACGTAAGATAGGAACATCGCTATATTACGATTAGGATTATACTTGGTATTTTGCGATAAATGCGCGAGAAACCCCACATCAAGTCACGTACGAGGGGACGACCCCATCGCCATGCCAATCGAACGACGAGACTCGCGCGTTTGTCTGCGTGTCGCAAAAACGCGGGGACGAGGTGGAAAGCACACTTGATTACAAATCTATGGCTACTTGATGCACCTGTCGCTAGCGAAATTAACGCACGTTGTATACATGTATGTTTATACGTGATGCGACTTGACAGTGCCGCGCGATCCTTCGCAAGCTTTCTTCGAGGTACCGTTTGTGCATTCTTTTCTTTTAACAGACTTTCAGAATAATAAAACAAAATCATCTCCTGCCGTGAATAATCGACCAACAAATGGGATTGATGACAACTAAACTGATCACGCGATCGGTATATACTTTTTCGGTAATAAATATGTTCGATTCAATTATTTTGAAATATAATTTTAGTTTAGAACTAAATTAATCGTTTAGTCTTAGTAATTCAATGCCAGTAAAAAGAGAATTGTACACTACTTATGATATAAATTTTCCGATTTGTACAAAATAAACATCTTCTTTTAGAACTATCTGAAGATATAGATATTAAAGAAGAATATTAAAGATATTAAAAGTAGATAATTAAAACTGAGATTAAAAAACTGAAGAGTTAAAAATTAAAAATACACAGTGTAGATTTTTGGATCGATACATATACGTTGGAATATTTTGTGAATAATTAACGAGAGTAAAGGTCAAAATAAATTAAATCACTCTATAATATTCAAAAGATATTCAAAAGATGGACGGCAACATATAATACTACTATAATAATCCTCGCAAATATCGTTTTGCACTAACCCTGCCGAATAGCCCTTAAAAATTTTTTCGGTAATTATTTAGAATCACGGACCACTCTCTGATGACCTTGACATTGACATATGTTGTCAAGGCCATCCTCTTGAGTGACCTTCGGAAGGTTTTAGTCGTCGGTCATCACTCGTTAAAAAGTTATTAACAAAAAAAGTTCGAAAAATATAGCAGTTATTTTGAATACAGCTTTACACATCCACCGCCAATGACCAATGAACAAAAGAAGTTTCACGACAATGTGTGTGTATATATACCATTCCTACTGTTATTGATATGACTTTGAAACGGTATCCGAAGTGAGATTCCACATGAGTTTACAACTTTCCACGCGAAGCGAGTTCCATACTTATGTGTCTAGTTTCTCGGTAGTGGAGCCCCCCTTTCCGTAGGGGGGGGGGCGGACTACACTGCCTCCACGCGTATACTTTTTAATGCAAAGTGAAGTTTCACATGAGTTTGCAATTTTTGACGCGAAGCAAATTTTGCACTTTTTGAAAAAAGATTGATTACAGAGCATGCGCATATGGCCACATTTTTCAAACTTTTTTGTTAATAACTTTTTAACGAGTAGGATGACCTTGACAACATATGTCAAGGTCAAGGTCATCGAAGGGTGGTCCGTAGAAATATTACTTCCCACTTGTGATAACAAATGTTAGAACTTAAAGGTAAAAGCTATTTATAACAAATCGAAGGGTGGTCCGTAATTCTAAATAATTAATAACGAAATGGAGATAGCCTCTGTATAATTTCACCATTCGTTCAGTAATCGCAACAGTCACAGAAACCTTGTCTCTTGCAATAACTTTCTAGCTTCGCAATAATTGCGAAAAAAAAATAAATTAAATTGCGCTCGCGGCACATATCTATGCACAAAGGTTCAAGTCTTGCTCCAGATAATCTCCGATAAATTAAGTGCAGCGTATGTGCAGTAAATTGCAAGCGTATGCAAGCTCAACGTTGCTTAAGTTACTTGTAGTGTTGGGCCTCGGATACATGCGCACGAAAATGCTGTCCTTGTACATACATGATATTATTTCTAAGCACTTCTAACAAAATCGTATCTAATGTGTAAGATAAAAAAATATGAGTAAAAAGATTTGTCATAGAAAAATACAGAGATTACATTTGGAGATTATTTTGTCATCAGCACGCTTATATAAATCAGCACAATGTATAAAAATTGATGAAAATTATTTAGCATATTATTGGAAGTAAAAGTCACGTATTGTCTAATATTCTCTTAATTTCCTTTACGACAGTAGCTCCAAATAAAATACTTGAAAAAACATGTACAAACTGCTCCATAATAAAAACAGAGTCATTTAAAGTCATAACGTCTGCACATGTATCCAAATACTGTTAAATCACTTTGCGCCCATCACCAATTGCTAGTCAGTTAAATATAACACAGTATCGCATAGTTATAATAAATAAATTATCGTGGCGTATCAAATTCTTATGAAGAAAATATTTAGCAGAAACGTTAGCTGAAAGTAAAATATACATCTCTCGATAAATGTCGCATTATGAAATCGAGTTCTTCTTTTGATGCAGAGCTCATTCTGTCCAGATAATTGCTTGTTGAAAACAAGAAGAAGGTCTATATCTTAAAGCGTAAGTCGGAGAATTTGCACTTTCTTGCGCCAACTTCCGTCGCGTTTACATTAAGCCAATAATAAGTCACTTTCGTAGAACCCATATGGTCAGCCTAAAAAGAGCACTTCATCGATTTTTTTTTAATTCTATCAGTTTTGTCGCTACAAAATTGCTACACCTAACGAATGACCCGATAGGAACTAGCAAGAGTGTGTTATTCTCAAACTCTCTATCAATTTTTCATTATATATTTATACTTAAATAAGTATCATCACTGAATCGGATTGCAATAAAAAGGATATCTACCTAGGATATCTAAAAAAAGAAATGCCTACTGAGTAAGGGCATTTCTCGCATTAAAGATGCCTAGTATTGAAATTATCATTTCCATATTATTTTATTTAAAATTTATGTGCATTAATAAATAAAAATATTGAAAATTGAGAAAACTTATTCTATTAGATTTCCAAAAGCTAAAGCAAATAGGAAAAATTTATTTTTCTATAAATCTACTGGTAAATTCAACTTTTTTTGTATATCTTGAAGTTTCTATCGAGAACTTCGGCAGGTCGTTTTTCGCATATGCGATATTATTATTTTTTTCTTTCACGCGTGACAAAGAGGAAGTCGATACGAATTTTCTCATCAATTATCTGTTCAGAAATTCCGCCAAGTACAAACTACTGTACTTCACTTCTTCTTTCCTCTTTCATCTTTTTTATACGCCTTACTAATTCAGTACATATTGCGCACTCACACTCGCATTCGTCGAAAATCAGTCGTATGTATACTTTTGCAATGCGATTGCCATTATATAATTATACTTGGGATAGCATGAAACGCTATTGGCCTACCCGTTTACTTAGAGAATAGCTTACTTCAGATACGCCATGATTCGAATAAATATCATACTTAAATATTAGCGTGTGACTACTTTAAAAGCGAAATATTTCTCGATACGGTCATATTGGAAAAATTGCCGCTATTTACATCGAAAATTTCGTACTTTTGCCTCTCGAGCGTACTAAAATCTAACTCTATCTCTTAAGCTTATATATTTTTGAAAAAGTACACTCGTAAAAGACCGATATGACGATCGGAAACAGAATTTAGATAAAAAATTATGTAGACTATATTGTGTTAAAAAATGCGGTTTCTCATTCAAACGAAGCCATCATGACATATTTTCTTTTTTTGCATTTGTTTTTAATGTTACCACAGTTTTAATACGATTCTTTTTAATTTTTTTCTTCTCAATAGGTCTCTCTCTCAATAGCCTTATTTTATAAATAGTGTCACTACATTATCGCGTTCATGTATAAAATTCTACACGAGAATTTATATACCAATCCATATATTAATATAGAATTTCAACTTAAAATTAAGAATTTATTTTCAAAATTGATAATACAACTTTCAGTCATAAAATAATGATAACGAGATAAAATTAAAAATATTAAGTACCATATATCTTGCACACTGTGCGCGTTTTCTTAAATTATAATACATATAAATTGAAAACATACTTAGACCATGTAAGCTTAAAAATATAATCATAAAAACAGTTTGTTAAAATTATTTGTAAAACAAAAATATTTCCTCGAAATTTTAATACTATCAATCTCTTTCAATTTAGATATTAATTCTAAAATATTAATACTGACAAAAACCATAAATAATACAAATTTTATCGAATGCATAAGAGTATATTGTTTTTTTATGACTAGAATTAAATTTTTCACTTTAATTTACTGAATAAATAAAAAATGTAATTATAGTGAATAAATAAAAAATCAAATTATAGTTACAAAATACGTTTTACAATACTACAAGCAAACAAATCGGAAGATGTTCGTCGTTTAAAAGAGAAACCTTCTACCACTTTCTGTCAAAGTAATATTCCTTACAGCTACATCTATATTAGTAACAGCTAGCGATCGAATACACGAGTTACCTTTTTTTTTTGTGACGCGCATACAAATTACATAATAATTTACATATATACAACATATAATTAAATGCGCTAAAAGATAATGATTTCATGATCGAGAAAAGCGACGCATGCCGTAATGTGCGACGCAGGAAATCGATATACATTTTTTTCGAAAATAAATCATCCTCGAGACAAAAATACATGCGTCCAAAGTTAGCTTAACGGCGATAATAATAGTAATCGTAGTAGGACAGTAGTAATAGTAGTAGTAATAGCAATAGTAGTAGTAGTAGTAATAGTAGTAGTCGTGGTGGTAGTGATATTGGTAATAATAGCGGTAATATTTATCGTAATAGCAATAATAGTTGTAACAACGCATAATACAAATGCTAAATCGCAGTAGGATATTAGAACTTATTATCGCAGATAAAAGATACTTTTTTTCCAGTGAGCTTGCTGTACCTACTCATCGAGTTCTTTTGGAAAAATGGCAAGTACTGTTTCGTATCTCATCACTAATTGTAAGAGATATTTTTCACGACATGACATGTGTCGTCCAATATCTCTTTTAATTAAATATACGGTAAATTGCATTGTTAGACCCAAAAAATACTATGCAAAGTTCTTTGCAAGTTTTCTTTTATTAGCTGTAAGTGTGCTTATTCGATCGATAATCATTTTATTTCTTTCTGCTTTCTCTCTTTTTTTTTTACTTTTCTTATTTTCTCTGTTCTCTGCTGTCTCCGTGCTGCGGAATGTTTGCACACCATTTGAATTCGTAATATAATCGCAATTATAACAGTGAATGTTCAAAATTGTATTGTGATATTAGCTAGGTAACCGGTTTTTAATGCCCAGCGAAGTCCGGCCTGTCAAATGATGCTTACTATTATGTGACATTCTGTAACACATCACTCTGATATACACAGTATATGGATCTCAGGCAAAGGATCGAATAGATACCAAAATGATTAGAAGCAAATATCAAAAGTAGTTCAATAACATAAATAAAACTTTTAGGAATAATATCAATCAAGTAGATTGCTAACATAAAAAAGCGAGCTAGTAGTAGAACGAGAAATGTGATACTTTATCAAATAACATAGAAAAAATATGTCTTTCTTTCTTGTTCTACAAAATATTGCGTTATATAAATTAAATATTAATGGATTATATAATTGCACTATATAATTAAATATTAAGTTGGATTTTGTATAACTGTATATGTATTACATATAACATAATACTATTATACATTATACATATAAATATATATATAAATAATTAAATGTATGTGCGTGTGTGTGTGTGTGTGTGTAAATACAGAAAATATTTTAATAAAAATAAAAGAAATACTATTTAATATCGATAAGAAGCTAAATGAAATCCGTATATGATCCAAAGCCTGAGAGTTGATGAATGTAACACTGCTTGGCAAATGTATAACAATATTATAATATGATATGCAACATTTATAATCTAATCTTATTTCGGTACTAATTGTCAGTTGTGCTGGGCATCCATTCATATCGTAAACAAAAATCTTGAATGTATATTCGTAGTACGTTTAACTCGTAAAAAAACATTGCAATCACTTACCAATGTAATAACAGATAATAAAAACCGTTTATATAATATTGGTAATCTGTGTTAGTTGCAGTCGTTGCAACATTTCAGTACTATTGTAAGTTGTTGTATGTAAATATATTATAATAATATATAGCTGCATCTGTTTAGTAATTTGATTGTATGTGAGGTAAGGAGCCTGTCATATGAATTGTACGACTTAAAAAGTTACGATTCTAGGGAACATACTCTGTGCTCCATTTCCTAGAATCGCTATTATAAATCGTACTTATGGAACTATTGTCATCTGTAAAATATAATATAAAAGATCCTGAGTTGTACTGTGTGGTACTATGGCTATGGAATTGTGTGGCAGATATCTATGCTGGTTTACTTTTATAGAAAACTAAAACTGAAAATGTTAAAGATAATAACAGAAGAAGTTTCATGTAGAAAAAAGCAGAAACAGATGATTACCAGAATCATCGGATCATTCACCGGAAACAAAAATTTAAATTATATATTAAAGTTACACAGATGCATATTAATGCCAAATTCTTGAAAAAAAAAAATTTTTTTAATCTTTTCTTTTCTGTAAAGGATATGCAGTATCTTTCTTATAAAATTATTGCTATGTATAAAATGTTTCTTGACACATAAAATGCTGTTACTTTTAACATTTAAAATATTTTTTAAAAAACTATTTCTTGATAGGATTAAAGTAAATTAAAAGCAAATTGAAAAATATACGTAACTTACATATACATTATGTGTAAATATTATGTGTGAGAATATTATATATATATAATCTCTTATATATTATATCTCTTTACAGAAAAATAAAGAATGAAATAAAGAATAAGTATTGTGGTACTTCCATAAATATACACACCATTGAGGTAGAAGTACTTAAAAAACAAACCCTCTACATTTAGAAACCAGAAACCAGCAGAGACATTGCATCTTCTTATTATATATTGTTAAATTCAATCTGCTGCATTATTGCGATCACGGTTTGTTGATAACTGTTAATAATAAATATTATTACTCTGTTGAGCTGTCAATTGGCTGTATATTGCAATGTATGCATGTGAAAAATATATCATGTACGAGCTATGTCATTGCACATTGCGTTGCAATAATAAAGTAAATATAATCCTCTGTAAGAATATAATATTGTAGTAAATATCTGTAGTCTGTATAACACTGTATAGCATTAAATAAAACAACAAGTATCCGGCTGCAGAATTATCAGTACGAGGTGGGATGGCTGCTCCACCATCGGCATTTTAGTCGTTTTCTCCCTCATCAGCGTTCATCTTTACGATGAATAGGCACGGGACTTTTATACGTAAACTAGTCTCCCAAACCTATATACACTGTCGACCTTCGTATGAATGATCATTCGAATGATCTATGTAGGCGTCTTATTACGGACGAAAACAATGAAGTACGCGACCGTCAATCGGATTTGACATCTTGTCCCCCACTCGTGTTCGTGCGACAAGAATTGCATATTTCAAAAGATTAAAAATTATAAGTTATACACCTGCGCTCTTGAGGGGAGCGCAGGACTTGATTATTAAATACGGAATCAGCCTTGTGTCGTAACGTTATTTCTACCTACTTGTCGGTCAACTACAAAGATACGTTTCCTATTGAATCACAAGTTCACTAAACAATAAAGATATAAACTCGACTCATTACTATATCACAAAATGATACTGGGCGCGATAGATTAAAAAATAAATAAATCCTGTACACACATTAGTGATACGTAGCATCGAATTGCAACATCCCACTAGCAAAATGCTTTGAATCACCAATCTGCGCTACCTCTACCGGATAAGCATTATCGCCAGCTTGTGCTTGATACGATCTGAGCTTTGGTTCCGTGGTGCTCCCACCACCGCTAGCCCCACCTTCCTCGGGAGTACCCTGTCCCCGGACAGGTGGGGCAGGAGCCGCTAAAAGCACCTTATTATCCACCTGAGTCTGAGCTTGAATCTGAGCTTGTGTTTGAGCCTGAACTTGTGTTTGGGTCTGAGCTTGAGCTCCTCCCTGAACCTGCGTTTGTCCCTGTCCCTGGACCTGAACCTTAACTTGATGTTGGTAGATCTCTTCCTGACGTTGTCTGTCTGCCACACTGAGTTCGTGGAAACTGACCAGGTGACGCTTCAGGTACAGCTTGGTCTTGAATGGCTTGTTACATAGAGGGCAAGTGACACTCTGAGGGTTGTGGATGAGGCGCATGTGCTGCCGCAGGTTGGACAAGTTACTGTACATGCGGTTGCACACAGGACAGGGGCGTGGGTCCAGCGAGTGCAGTTTACGCAGGTCAGCTGCAACACACACACAACTTGCTCTAACCGGTAGCAGCCCACAACATTGCACGTTACCACAGCATAGCACCACGCCTTGTCACACCACGTATAATATGATACCACCCACCACAGGACAGCAACAACCAGCAAACAACCCTATTAGCGCTACCCAATTTTTGCTGCCTGCACGGTACAGTACAAAAAGGATTCCCCCGCAAGAGTACACTTGCAAGGATGCGATGAATCAACTATGTTTGGCAGACAAAACAATGGTAATGCAGTAAGAAAAAACATATAGTTTGAAAACAATGGTAAGCATGAATCGATGAATAATGAGAACCAGTAAATTAGTGAGTCTTGTTTTGCATGTTCCCTGCACATTTTTAATTTTTTTCTATGTAGAGACATAACACTTCTAGATAGAAGATTAAATATATTGTTACGGACATATAGACACAGATTCGTAATTCATTTTAATATATGGTAGCATAATAACTTTCATCATTAGTTATAAATTACTTGATAAATAAATGTATAGTTTGATTTATTATAATATTTGGATTCATTATATAATCAGAAAAGGAGGTAGCAGTTCAAAGTTACTCTACACGAGTTAAAATGCATCAATAAGATGTACAATACTGTAAGATAATCACAGATAAAATTACATGTATTATATCTTTACTTGTTTATTCATAAATAACTACACTTTAATGCAATTATAATGTGCATAAAAAATATGACACTAATTATACCATTTATCGTATTACATTGATTGATCCAAAGCAATATGTACAAGCTAATTTAAAAACTTGTCACATGTAAATATGGCATATATAATTAGTAAATGAGAAAGCAAATGATTATAAGATAGTCTTTGTCGACAATATTGTCTGAGCGTTAACTTTTTAATAAGCAATTATTTCTTCTATATTAAACATTTTACCAGGGCAACCTAGTGTATGTATATATGTATATGTATACGCATTAATATACATGTGAAGCAGGAAAACAAAAGATTATAAAGCATAATGGGATGGGGTTGTTTTTGAATATGTACACGCAGGACTCAATTGTTAATGATTCAAATTTCCGGGCTATTTCGGTAACGTTCATACAACACAGCTGCTTAACTGCAAACTGCACTCTGTGGACTCAGGCCTGTTACAGCCTCCGAGTGTCAAATGTCTCCTACCACCTACCAAGACCTACCGAGCTACACACGAGCTTACCATTTCAAACCATCAAGATTCCTTTCTGCTTCCTTGTTTCTACTCACATTTGACATTTGTGATGTAATGGCTAGGTTGTTGCTGTTTGTAATGGTGCTCGCACTACCGTACTAAAAATAGTAAATTTTGACTCACCTTGCTGTTCTTGATTTAATTCTGTACTCCCATGTGATGGACCTGGCATTCCTCCTTCTACATTCTGGCTTCCTAAAATAGAAACAATAATAATGAATTTTTACAATTTGATATTTTCAGCAAATAAGTATAAAGCAAAAAATTAAGCTATACATCTGAGAAATAGTAATATTGAGACAATTTTACAGAACAAAATGTTTACTTTTAAATAAAATATCTTGTAAATTAATTACCTTGATAAGATTGTGGATAAGATGGTAACACTTCCATACCACTATCCAAGCTGAGAAATCCACTGGGCAATGTATTAGCTTCCTGTTTAGGTGAGCAATCATCATCATCACTGCCATATTCAGGTAATTCTATTTTTGGCTAAAAGTACAAAATTAATAGATTATAAAAATCTCTGTGTGCATGCACTTAAGATGTATAAAAAATATGCACAGTATAAAATACCTCAACTATATCGAGATCTTTATAACAATCGAGCTGAACTTGAGGCTCGATAAGTGGGCGCGAACGTGGTGCAATGGTAGCACAAGGCGGCACAGAGGGTAATGGACTAGAAACTGGAGGTGAATCACTTCTTTTACACAGCCTTTTCAGTGGTGGAGGGCTTGAAGGTGGTGGCGTTTTACTGCGTTCATCATCGAAGGTTGGCGAGATCAGACCACGGCCATTTGATGTGTGGATGTTATTTGTCTTCAAATGCTACAAATTATTAAAAATTGCACATTGTAACACACGTTACATACTGATACAAGTACCAGTATGCGTAAACTTATGCTACGCACCTTTTCGTTGTTGTGCTGATTATTTTGGGAGTCGGTGAGGCCACGAATTTGAAGAGATTCAGCAGTACGTAGAAATGTAGGTAACTCCGCCTGCGAAATATTTACTTCTCCAGCGTACATAAATTCCAATAGTGATTGTAGATGTTCAAACTCAACATCCCGCATAAAAATTATTGGATGTTTGCAAGGATTTGTCTGCAAAATAAATCCCATGGCATTATTAATTATATGTTACAATAGTCTCTATATATGTTATAAAATATTTATTTCAAAAAAAGTTCACACACACACACACACACAAATGAGAAACAAACTATGAAGAGTTAATATATTAATATAATTCTTTTTTGTTTTTCCTTGAAAATAGTCTTATTATTACACAATGTTCCCATATTATTACATAATGTGTGCAAATAAATTCTTGATCAGTTCAGTAATATTCCATAACGTTCTTCATAAGTGACTATAAAATCAAAAGAAACCTCAGAAAAATGCAGTTAATTATTGAAATTAAATATTTTGCATATTTCAATTTCCACATTTAATTCCCAGTTATTAGCTATTTATATCGTATAGGAGGAAGCACAAATATCTTTAAAGTCCTCCATCCCACTCTTTTCCCCTATAATTTCAATTTAATATTGTAATATCATATCATTTAGGTAATTGCACTCAATCATACTACTTCTCTTCTGAAAAAAATATACACAAGAGATGAGAGAGCAGATTACGATTGCAGATTGCATAATTTCGTCTCTAAAAGCTCTGAATGCTACTCATTGAACAAACCGTATGTGGCGGAGCCATCGGTCGCTTATCGACCCCTTGCCCCGCCGGCGCATTAATTGCCGGGCAGCAATTACAAATTTTGTTCGATGCGATCGCGGAAAGCCAGGGCAATCAGGGGGAGAGGGGAGGGGGGAGGGAGGGGAGGACGGCGGGGGAGCGCGGGTAGAAAGTAGGTGCTTGTCGTGACGTAACTGCGAGTGCACGAGTACACCTTGCCTCAAAACGACGAAAAAGATAAGACGCGTAAGAGAGGTCGTCGCGTAAATAGGTGTTGTGTAATTTTGGAATTATTCATCGCGAGATGAAACGAAGAAAATGCATGTTACGTGCGCATACCCACGCACACGCGCCCATGGAGCACATACACGAGCGCTCGCGCCCGGTGGAGGGGTGGAAGGGCGAGCGGCAAGTGGAAAGAGTGGCGAGAGGAGAGGGGAGTGGGGGAAGCGGGCGGCTGCCGCCGGGGGACGAAAGGGGATGGGAGGATGATGGGAGCGAGGAGGGAAGGGTAGGCGGGGGAGGAGGGGGCGAGATACGTCTAAGGTGGGGAGCGGGAAGAAAATGGTTTTCTAACCTTGAACAACTCCTTGAAGTAAGGACTGCACGCGGAAAGGACGACCTTGTGCGCCTGGAGTCGCCTGCCGTCACACGCGAAGGTAACGTCGACGAAGTCCTCGTCATCTCGCAGCGCCTCGAACTGGCTCGTGATGTTCGCCTGAAAGTTATTCCACCGCAAGCAAAACTGCTGCTGGCTATCCGTCATTCTCTTCACACACTCGACTCCCCTTCAACAACACCTATGATCACACATGTGGGGGCTAACTTAGAGTACCATACGCCCGTGGGAAAAACTTAACTCTCTCATTACTGTAAAAATGTAAAATGTAAAAAGTGAATCGATGACTGAAGAGGAAACGTACGATATAAATAATGACAATCGATACCCAGGTTGCCAGCCGACGGGCAGAAAAATTCTCTAGGCGACGAACGGCGGTCGCGCCTCGCGAAAAGCGCGAGTGAACGGCGCGATTCCGGTACTCGCGAGCGTTATTCTCACGAGTAAATCTCGTATCGATATGCAGAGAATTTTGTGAAAAATCGACTCGAATACACACTTTCGCGTGAGATATCTTTCTTAACAAATTTGACAAATTTTTATAAATTATTTTAGATAAATAGATAATTTTATTTATTTTTCAAATTAATTCGATAAATGATAAATTCCCTTATATCAGTTTAAACAATGCTGCGAAATGTTCTTGTCATTTATCGCGAAGAGTGCGGAAGATTACAAATGTTACCCAAGAAGATTAAACACGATTTACCTAAATACTGCATCTACAGTAATCTTACAATCTTAAATTTAATTTAAACAATCTAAGTTTTTAAGTGACTCATTTTCGAGCGACAAAATATATTTTAAGACGAGTTATTTCTAAATACACCGCGTGTTTTAATTGATATAAAACACGAAACGAAAGTAACAATCCCGGGAAAATAGATTTCGACGTTGTTTACGTAAAGGAATTTGTATATTTATAGAACTTTGTAGAAAACGGTACGTCTTTTTTTCACTGAAAGCTGAATTTATACGGAAAATCTCATGTCTGTTTGAAATTCATGGGTGGCAAGTTGTCATATTCGAAGCGAATTGTTCCTAGACGTCGTAACTAGATCTTTGGATCGTACAGCGCATGCGCTATCGACGACGCGCGCTCTCGCGCCGGCTGTCGAAACTGACGACGGAAACGAAACAGGTATCGAATTTTCGGAAATAATGAGCTACATGCAATACAATGCTGCTTCGATCCCGTTGCGAATACACACGTGCATGCGTGTTGCGTAATTACAAATACTCGTTCGTGGGTATACGTACGGGAAGATATGGCCGCCATATTGTTGCGGAAACAGTTCGTGATCGGATTGATACAATATGAGCATATCAGCGACTTAATTAAGAACAATAGTCGGAAGACAAGAAAAAAAAGCGATTGAAAGAGGAAAAATGGCATTTGTCTCGCGCATAAAGAGACTGTATATACATTATAAAAATTAATTTAAAATGAGCATCAGCTAATATTTCACGAAATATTTCACGAAAGTAAAAAATAATCAAAGTAGAAAGTAAAATCGTTTCCAAAAAAAAAAAGATTATTAAACGCATAGATATTTGATCAAGTAATTAAAATGAGAGTAATTGAAATTGCGTTAAAACGATGCAAATCAAAATCAGCACATTTATTATACGCAATTTATTTCTTTGTTTGTTTAAATATGAATAATATAAATAAAGTATATAATGACCTATTAAACTGTAATGTGGAACAAGATTCCAAAATTCTATTAAACTTTAATATAAAACAAGATTACAAAATCCAAAATAAAATTGAAATCAAATTGTATGTAAACAATCAAGTTGCAACAATTTTAATTTAATCATTTCCAAGATAATACAGAAGTTCTAGAAAAAAATAAAATCTAATGAACATTTCACTCGAAAATGTAAGAGCAGTCGATTTAACTGTAACTCTAATAAGTGTGTTAGGGCTATCTGATGATGACTATCTGACTATCTATAAAAATGTAAAACTAGTCAAAACCTGCGACTGCAGTTAATGTCAACGTGAAGAAGCTTTTACGCTTCATTTATGTTTTTACATCTGAAGTAAAGCACTTCTAGGTTAATTAAGAAAATTTTGAATATATGCATATAAGATCGGAATGTGAATACATAGACAGCGTATTTTGAGTCACGATTATAGACTTAAATAGAGTTATGCAATATATGACAGCTAACATTTATACAGAGTGTACATTTTTAATTACAATCCGAAAATCAAAGAAGTAGATTTCTTAGGTGACTTTGTGAAGAAAAATTTGTATAAAGTGTATATAAACAAATTAAAATTCCAGAAATACAGAGTATTCGAGAAACTCAAAGACGATTCCAATTATTCTCTTGAAATTTACTGTGCATTGGTAGTGGTTAATTGACTAACTTTTAGTTATTAAAAAATTCTGGTAACATCAATGGAGTGTAAATTAGTGAAGTTTTTAAACAAAAAAAACCGAGATACTAAAATGATTTAACGTAACAGATATCAAATATCTCTCTTTTTTCTTTCTCTCTTTCTCTCTCTTCATCATACATGCTGCAATGAGTGAAAACATAGAGAAAATATGAAGATGAGAGTAGTAGTGTGAGACTAAGAGTAAAAATAAAAAATAAGTGATGATTTATTAAATGAATTAATAAATGAAAAAATATCAAAAACAGAGAGAAAAAATCCACATTTAAAGGTAAATAAAGGACTTTTTTTCCTCTTCCTATTCAACAATCTAGGTTGCATTCCAAAACGTCTTATTTGAGGAAAATTTTACTCAATTTCTATAGTATATGTGACGCGAGCTATAGAGTATTGAGTAAAATTTTCCTCAAATAAGACGTTTTGGAATGCTGCCCTAATAAGGAAAACATCTGATTCACCACTGTCTTTCTTACTAATGCTTTCTTATTAATATTTTCATGTCTTCAACGGAAACGAACAATCTATCTATAGCGTCTGGTAATTATCGAGTATTTTGGTGTCTCATTAATTACAAAAAACTCATAAAACAGTACAAAACTTTTGATTTAGTTTAACCCGCTTTACTCCTACGAGAGATGATCCGGTAACTACCAGATACCCTGTATATAAATCTATGGTCACGATGCATAGGGTATCAAGGTACGACACGTTCGAGTTGTAAAGCGCCTAACTTCACACGGAAAGCGATAAACGACGTCGGTATATCGTTTGGTCGTGTGCGCATCCCGCGAGGCGCTTACAGATCTCATAGGCCGCACAATTTTCCATCCTATATTTAACGTGCTTTCGACTTCGGTCTGCCGTGACGCAGCCACGGCCTGGCGCCTCTCGTTCATTCGTCCGCGCGCGTCCCTCAACTCGTCCGTCTTGTGACTCGCTTCACGTTGCTCGAGTCCTGCTCGCGGACGCGTCGCGCGGGAGTTCGGTGCCGTGATCCCGGTGCTTCACGGGGAAATGTCGGTGACGTGAACGTGCACGCGTACCTCCTTGCATTTTCTTTCTCGAGCAAGAATGTGCGCCAGACATCGACGCACGGTAAGCGATCGAATCCGCTCTCCTGTCCTGACGCCGTCCTTTAACCTAATTCTGTCCCGAGCCTGCCTGAAGTTACTGCGAGAATATTCAATCGATATTAAAGGAGCACGGTCGGGCTTGATTCACACGAAAACGTCTTTCGTTAATCGCGCATCCACGACATATTGGGGCACCAATGCACCCGTACGCAGTTCGATGCACGCGTCGCCAATTCGCGACGTCAACAGCTGATCTAATCCTTTGACCGTCGCCCGAATCGCTCGCCGACTTTATCGCGCCGCTCACCTGTAATGAACGGGAGGGGAGGGGCGGACAGGTGTACCAGGGACAGTTATAAAGTATCTGGTTGTAATCGCGCGCACCTTGTACTTTGCACCGGGTGGAGAGGATGGTATATCTCTTTGAGAGATATAATCCTTATAACCTAAAAAGAAAGAAAGATAAACCCCGAGATAAAGCCCGTTGCAGGCTCCGTTTCGCGCGATACCCCTTTCCGCTCCTCCCTCCTCTTTGTTGTACGCTTTGCTTCACTTTTTCTCCAGGATTTCTGTACTCTAGACTTCGTTCGATAACGATGAATAATCTCTATTTGGCATTGATTTATATAACTATGATTCTATCACTACAAAAACTCTTATTCTTTAAGCACATTGTTGCGATGGTTATTTCTTGTAGGAATTACATATCTGAACAAAGTACAGATTCTTTGTTAAGGATGTGAAATAATGTGATAGTGAATTGCGATTTTACGAGATAGTGATGCAACTAGCAAACAAAGGACGATATGCGTGATTGCCACAAGAATTGCACATTTTGTCAATCTTATAGCAGTTTTTTGAATATAACAAAACATTTAAAAATCGATAGATGTAGCTTTGTAAAAAATGTAAAATCTCAATCATACTAATCGCATGCTATTTTATTATTTCAGTCCCTACACGACTTCTTCCATTGGTGATTGTGGTGGTTTCCCATAGTGGAAACCAAAAATTTCAACCTACTCTACGGTGAGCATTACGATTTGAATTTATCTCGTAAAAGATATATTTACATCTTTTTGATTGCTTTAGATCTTTCAATCAAATTAAATTTGTGTAAGTTTAATATCATAAAACTCTTCTTTGGTACAGGATATGAGAAATTGCTTAAAAAGGTAAGTTAATACAAAAGCCATGAGTCCTCCTCAAGATTTCTAATTCTCAGAGATGAAAGTTTCCCTCGTTTCTATCTGGCTTTCCCCAAAATGGAAATGACATTTAATCTAATCTTCATCTGAATGAATAATGTTAAGCACGTGCGAATCATATGACAAGGAATGATAGGCTCGTACCTTTCTTTCTCCACGACTTCAGATATTACTCCAAGGCTTCGTGAATGTCGTGGTCATCCAGCGGAAGCACCATAGAGCACTGAAAAGACTACATAACTATTGTATCATATCAGCCGAGCATTACCTTAATCTTGGTAGGAGTCGGACGGACTTAGCAACGTACAGTCCGTACAGAAAACGTTTCGATCCAAATGAATGTTGACTCTGTTAACGCGATGTCCACTCCTTCGGAGATTACTCACTCGCGATTGAGTCGGTTCGCTCTTCGTCTCGCAATTGTGAGATGTAGGCGCAGCTTCCGCAATTCGTCCTGGACGATATAAAACATTTCAACAGATAAAAGATTTCGCGCGTATTATAGTATTATACTTATTGAATATAAAATTATATAAAATTAATATTAGTAGTGTCTAAACTAAAATCCTCGTTATATTCTATACAAAAATTATATATCCCCATTTTTTATGTATCGTATGTACAATGTGTAAAATTGCACATTCTTTGAATAAGAAATGAATTATGAATAGAAGAGTTTACTTAGACAAGTGTAAAGCAAAACACTACGTATGTTTTTTTTTATCTCAATTGCTATGTTTATAGTGCGTTACATCACGATCAGTGTCACACATATGTTATGTACAAAAACTGTTTCCACGTGCAGCATAAATTAAATAAAACTTGCTCGCAGTAATAATAAAAATTTGATCGTCACATAAAGATGGTTTTATAGATGGTATTAATGATGAAAGTTATTCTAGAAACGCACCGTCCACAATTTTTGATAAACAAGACGCTTGAATCTAGGAATCAATATGCAAATTGTATCAATCCATATGCAGTATGTATAATTAAGAGAATATATACAAAATTGCTTACTCTGTAATTATTGTGTTACATAATTAGATATAAGAGTCGCATAAAAAAAGGAACGTGCAACCTAAACGTAGTACAGGTCGATACATGATGAATGAGAAAAAGCTAATAAGACAGGTACCAACCGATACAAAATTATTCAGCACTCGCTTTTTTAATGTTTAACAGTTCTGACAGTAACGCGATTCTTTAAACTCGCAATCGACGTACAAATTTACGTAACCGACGGTGCGCGTACTAAAGCATTTTTAAAGAATTAAATCTCACAATTTTATTCTTAAACAATCTGCGAGCATAATATTTCTAATTTTAAAAAAAATTCTTATAGTATCTGTTCTATTGTCTATGGTTTTTGTCAGAGTCTTAAGTTTTCTCGTTTTTTCACTCCGTGTGTAAAGAACACTGTCTTAGCGAGCGTTTTCAAGCGAGATTGTACCACGTGTTATCAGCCAGTATCCGTAGATAACAGGCAAAACTCATATTGCTCTTCATATCGGCTAGATCCTGCAGAACTGATCGCGTTATCCGAAGGATCGAATTCGTCGCGCGCGCGTTTTTATCGCTTCATTCCGTATTCATATGCACGTCTCTTCGCACGTTCGCGCGAGTTATAAATCAGTTGTAAGACAGTCGCAGGCTTATCTTTCCACGGATCCTCTCGATTCGCGAATCTTGATGTTTAAATTACATCAGCGGTATAATTGGCGACTTCGCGTCCATCGACCAGTGTTCTTCTTTATCGCCGGGAGTTGACAAGGGACTTTATTTGACAAGTGCGCCTTTGTTTCTTCTTTTTTTTTTTTCATCGACGTGGACATCGCGCAATGCTGCTGCGAGGAATTGCGTTCGCGGAGGCGCGCCGCAATTCGGCGCGGCGCGTCTTCAAGAGCCGCGACAAGACGCAGGGCAACGGATGTGAGAGAGATGCCGCGTCCGATTTCTCCCACGATGGATCCTTAACGAAACACGTGCGCAGGGGGATGATGACTTACCGGTCCGCGGAGGAGCCGCTGTCCCCCGTTTTCCCGATCCCCTTCGTAAGTTACGAGAATGAATTCGAGAGAACAGCTGAGAGAATATGAACGACTCGCGAAAAGGAAAAATGGCTAGCCATTATCGCGCCGCGATGATGTTATCGTCCCGCGGATTACATCAAATTGCGTCACCCTGCAAAATCTTCAAATCTTGTAAAATGTAAAATTATCTAATTAATTTAATTCTCTCCGAGCATTTTTTTTCCGAGATATTTCGGCTGAATTAAAGATAATTGTGTTTATTTTGACGTCGCAGCCACTCACTCGATTATTACTCACGATGACGGATATGAAATTCTCATTTAGTACCATATATCGAAATGATAAATGACGAGCGGATGCTTACGGTGCTTACGGAATGTCTCGACACGTGACCGGTATGCAGAAGTTATCAGTGGTCACCTGACAAATACGCTTCGGTCATTCCGTATTCTTATGATCGTCGAACCAAACAATCCTTTCATCGAACCGGTTTCTCCCACTCTGCGAAGACTCTGCTATTAGGGAGATTCTCTCTAATTTGCGAAATGCTGGGTTTAGTAATACGACATTATATCTATTTGTACAAAATACAAAACAATGCGCGATCGATGTTCGTACAATCGATCAGTGTGGACTTGACATAAACGGAAACGTGACTACTTTGTGAAAGGGAGGCTCTTCAATGTTTTTTATTTGCCATTACTTAGCGAATATTGGCCTCACATTTTTAACGTTCGCTTTGTTAAATATCCCCCGAGAACAGATATTGGAGTACTTAAAATAATTTGGCTGGAAAGACCGTTATATTTTTTGGACTTTACATCGATTCTGTTTTCCTCGTAACTCTCTTTCAACCCTCTCGAATTTTTTTCCTTTTAATTCCATCGTCGGAGAGCTTTATTATTAATTAAAAACGCAATCGTTATCTATTAAACTCACCCTTGATAATGGATTTTTATCGCATTCATATTTCGGTCAGTTTTATCTTTTTCTTATTTCGCGCTTTAAGCGGGGTTTCCACAATGTTTGGTGGCGCGATGATTATCGGCGGTGTTTGACCAGTTTAGTTACGTATGAAAGCACTTAAATTTATTTTAACTGGCGCCAGTTGGGAATTTATTGTTTCCATATCCAACTAAACTGACGCTGATCGAATGCTCGTCAATAATCATAGCATGGGAACTCCGCTTTACTTTCACATTTATCGTGCGCATAAACAATTCTTGTTCACTCGTCTCGCTCCATGCAAATTTTCTACAAAAATGCCAGACCGAGGATATTGCTGGAGATCGATTATCTGACTTGTGACATTTTCGCATTCCCCTCGCACAAGATATAACATTGTCTCTCGTAACTTTGCGCCGTCTTGCACAGCCAAGATCGGAAAGTGAAATTGACGGCGAAACGCTAACGAGCCTTGACTGGCGCGTCGAAAGAGATGTGCAAAACAGCGTTTCGGACCACCTCCGGTCACGCAGCTACACCGCTTCAACTGTGACGTTGAGATTTGGTTCATAAATATCATCCGAAAATTTTACGCAACGCTCAATTTTTATCCTCCTATAGGATATTACATAGCACTGCTTGTGCTCCACATAAATCGAAACCGAACGCGAAAATTCCGTCTTAATACGATAATAGTGTGGCATCCTTTATGTTAACAAGTAGTTAACAAGCCGTGGTAATCGACGATTAATGTAGCGTGTAAATGTTCTTTATCGCTCGCATTGATACGATATCGTTGACAATGAAAGGAGTAATTTCCGCAATTTAGAATAGGTGATATCGCTATGTGCGCTTGTATACGTAAAATCAATTGATTCTTTGAACGCTTTCATTGTAGAAAAAATTCTAGTAATCTTTCGTCAATAAGACGATAATTTTAGATTTTTAAATTATACGCTTAAAATCACTGCTACATATTTAATTCAATTTTAAATGAGTCGATAAAATTAGCGATTTTCGTATTGATAAAATCAGCGACAGTGCTCTGCAAGAGGGTGGAAAAGCATAACGAGGATCCAGCAGACAGTGAGCTTTTACAAAAACAGTCGAAATGCTGTCGATTGTGCTGTTTCGAGTCAGCGTCCTGAAATAAACTCTAGACTAGAAACCGGAAGACGAGCAAAATGAACGTGTCCGCCGGAGCGCTACCGATCTAAATAAGCGCAACGGCTTAAGTGACGGTCCCCCTTTCCTCCCCCCAATGCGTATTTAGGGGCTTGGGGAACGTGAAACCTCCCTTTCAAAGACTTCATGTTTGTTCTGGTGATGACACGTGGGTAAAGGAACGCGGTTTGTGTTCTCAATTCACGGGTTTACAATGCACATAATTCGATTGAAGTAAGAATAAAATCTGTGTTAAAGAACGTGCACGATTCGTATTCGTAAGAGGTCGTTCGAATTAGATATATCGAAAAGTTTATCTTGAGCTTTCAGGTCGTAGTAAAATACCAGAATTATTTCTCGAAAGCAAAATTTGTAATCTTAATCATTAAATATGATCTTTAAAAATAGTTTAATAGAAAACAAATGCAAAAAGAGTAATTTTTCGAGTCTCAAGGAGAGTCTCGTCTGTCAACCTAAATCTAACTCGGTCACGAAAACGCTAAATATAAAGTTGCATTTCAGGAAAGCGAGGCGATATCGCTCGTCGCCACAGCGTCCAAGCTGGCCACCGTGGAAGATGTGGGTCCAAAGCGGCCCGAAGGCCCCATCCGACCATCCACCACCTCTCTAAAGGTCTCACCCACGGCAAGGGCGACTCTCCAGGCGTTAAGATCATCGAAGAGCAAGCTAGTTACTCCCGTTAGTACTCGCGACGCTGAGACCATCACTGGTAAGACAAAAGAAATTTTTTTTTCCATTTTTATATACGTACCAGTTGTCGCTTCGGCAATCCCACGGAACGATACTGAAAGTATTGAGTCTCTCACTGGGTGATAAGCTCTATCAGTTCCACAATAATCACGACAGCACGACAGCAAAATTGTTACTTATTCATTATCGTAAACTATTCCTCTAAATACGGCTTATACGCGCACGTTAAAACGTGACTATAATTTCAACTAACGTGTTAAACGCAACGGAAATTTTTATCGTTTCCAACGAGAATCTCTCGCGTGAGTAAACTGATTTTCGAAGAATAGCGCGTCGATCCCGCGAGTTCAAGGTTCGCACGATTTACTACATCTTACTTTGTAAGCGTACGAGGAGAAACTGTCTTTGACGATGCTAGTACGAGTAGTTTTATAAAGTGGTTCCACGGCTTACCTGTTCCAAGCCTCATGGTGTTTCCCATTGGCCTGAGCCAAATGATGATTACTTCTGCCTGGCGGATAATATGCCACGCTCCATTCTCATCATCATGGACGTCATCATCATTATCGTTATCGTTCTAGTCATCATCATTTTTTCTTCGTCAGCATCATAATCATCATCATCATCATCATCATCGTCGTCGTCGTCGTCGTAATCATCATGCTAAAAAATGATGGTTGTCATTGTGATTATTTTTATCGTCATTGCAGACATCTGCGAGTATCTTTTATCTTTGATACATGTATGCTCCGTATTGATTGCGGTGCCGAGACGCACTCGATAATATTCTCCGAACAACTTTCTAAGGTAGCATTTCGCATCCGAAATATCGAGAGCACGATTATTCAGATCTCGAAATAGGCGACCTACAAAAGGCTAGTTTTGTGATATCTAGAATCAAAACCAACCCGTCGTTATTTCGCGCATTTTCAGAAAATTTAAGTATATAAGTTCTTTCTTTCGTTTTTCTTTCCGATCATTTTTATTAGGTTCCTTATCGATCTACCAGATTAAGCGCAAAGTTTCATGCAAACAATTCACTGTTGTTTTAATAACAAAAAAAAGTTCATGAAATATACGCAATTCGTTCTATTATAGCAAACGCCAGTTTATTTCTGTCTATTATGTAATGGTGTATGCATAGTACGTTTTTTTTGGGTTAGTTCACTTCGAGCCATTTGCCAGCAACCTTGTCAAGAACTACTACCACGTCAGTGAAGATTTAAACTTATCGATTGTTGGCTCCCTCGTTCATTTTGAACATATGACAAAGTTGAAATATCGTTCCTACATTTTAAGAACTACATGATCCAAAACAAATGTTTTTTTTTTCTAATAATTTGTTGCTTTTATTTTGATACTTAAGTCAAAACGTTGAAAACATTATGACGATTTAAAATGTAACGTATTTTTGTATATGGGTAAATTAAAGAATCCAAGAAAACCATGTCAATTATTACAAAGTCACTTAAAAATGAATTAACTTGTTCTAAAATTTAGAGGAGAATATCTCTATGAATCCATCGCGTCGCGAAGCATACGTTTATGAAACTTATCTCTCGAGAGCGAAATTAAAGATTTAGTTTTTCAAATTAGATTCGTTCGATAAATGACCCGATCGCGGAAATCGCAATTGGCCAGGCTCCAGCTATACTAGTCGCTGCTATTTTCCTCCATCGTGTACGTACGTTCAACGACGAGTTCCTCGGCGACTCGCGACTCAAAAAGAACGTCTTTCCCGAGTTCGTAAACAGAGTTTGCCGTTGATGATAGATCGCGAAGAGAGTCTCGTCTGTCGTGTAATCATCCGGAATAAAAAACACCGGTATCGCTCGTTGTCCGACGGCGTAAATTAGTGGAGCGCGTATAATCGTTACACGCGACTGTGTCGTTTGCCTGTGTCGTCAATTTTGTTATAATTCTGTATATAACGAGGATATTAAGGTGCACGCAAATTACACAATTTAATTTTTCGCAGCTGTCGAGATAAGAAGGAATGCAGATGGAAGCATTCACTAACGACATATCGTAAACTCGTTAGTTTATTGGATAATATATTCCTATAATTTCAATACATTAATTTGTAATAATTATACTTTGTCGTATAAAAAAAAAATCGAATTGACACTTGTGTGCTTTGTAAAACTGAGTGAAAAGTTTAAAAACTCACTTGTGTATAAGAAAAGATTTTATTAGAATATTTGTTTTCATAAGCGGACAAAGTTTTAAACAAGATTTTTGTTATATTTTACAGAGTGTGTTTTCGCAAAAATAAATTGATTTTTTATTGGTAAACTTAAAAATAATGGGACATTGTTTCGGGATTTAATTACGCTAGTTATTTGATCGGACGTAAAATATTGTAGGAGTCGCTCGATGCACCGCGATGATTTGCAACGGTTTCGTTTTACGTAATCTGTGTGTGTCGGAATCGAATTTCGTGAATCTCGCGGATAGCAAACTTCACTGATAGTGCCTTGATGAAGAGAGCGGAAGGGCGAAAAGTTCGGTCAGCGCCGGACGCGAGATTATGTACCACCTGGGCACGAGGGAGGCGAGAAGGCCCAAGGGCCCGGCGAAACTCAAAGAGATCTTTGAGAAACGTGAGGCTGTGCTAAGCAAGTGGCGAGATGGTACGATATCTGTTCGTGATGTTTCTCAGACTTTACTTTTTTCATTATCACATCCTCCTTTTTCATTATCGCATGCAAAGTGAAGCGCAAAAACGAACTAAAACAAAGCTGTTTTATTGGCAAGATATGAAAAAAATGACAAAGAGATTAAACGCTAAATTTTTTTCAACAAAACTAATTAGTTTTTCATTGACTAGACACGAATAATTATTATTTACAACTGTTAGTTATTAATTACATGAAGTAAAGCAAAAACAATTTCGATTAAAATTGAATTCATAAAATCATTTGCATGAAATATGAATATGTAATTCAATGCATATTTGAGTCATTCACAGGCCAAAGTGACTACTCCACTTTTCGAATTTTTTGAAATTTTAATCAATTTTACCAATTTTAATGCACTTAATTGATACTTAACTTTTTATTATTTTATCAATTTCTCTACTTTTTGTGAAGTTAATTTGACAAATGAACGCGGTTCATTTTATAATGCGTTCTGATTATAGTATTCTACCTAGACCTCTGCTGGCACGAGCATTGTCGAAATACGTGATAAAGCGTATAATTTTATTCTTTTATCAAATGTGATCCACAACTGATAACGGTACCAGGTATCCATACCAACTTACCAGATGTATCTTCTGTAGTACGTGTCGATTTGCCTTCCTGTTGTACGCGATGACCAATATGTGGCAGCACGCGTTCTTGTCATTTATGTTTTATCGTTTCTGTACAGAGATGACACTAGTTCGCACAGTATTTAAACTTGGCGAATTCAAGCTCAATACTGCGAATTTACACTCGCGTTTACACATTGCACACGTTTTTTGCGAGCAGTAAACATTTGAAGGAAAATGGAAGCGAGTTACAATCTAATTTAAGAACAATAAGAACAATAAGCTGTAGACTCATACACGTATTTGATATAGCTCGAGTAGGGTAATGAAAGCTGAATCTTTTTTTTATTTATATTCTTCAATTAAAAGAAAATTTTTTATCACGTAATGAAGCTTTAAAATATCGAAAGACTGACCATTATGGAAATCTTACGCAAATATCCAATCGATTCAGAAATAAAGATTACTTACAAGCAATAAAATTCACTTTTTATAACTACTTCATACTTTCATAATTTATATTTTTCGGTAAAATATTAGTAATTGCACGAGATTAACATAAGATGTTTGATAAAATTAAACACGATTCGACAGCTCACACTAAAATAATTTGCAGAACAAAATTATGCTTTACAAATCCTGTCGTATAATTAGAGCTTTAAGATCATAGATAAACCCTTCATTTATCTTCACCTTTTATTTTCACAAGATTTATCTGAAAATTTGGCTGGAAAATAATCACAACGAAAATAGTTGTTTTTAATATTGAGAATTGGTAAACTTTCAATTTTTTATTCACTAAATGCATATCTGCTTACACAATCCAGAGATTGTTACACGTCATTTCGATTACACGGGCAAAAATTACTTTTGTGCATTTTTTATTATACATTTTTATGTGTCGCGGTATTGTCTCAGTTCGTGAGTTCTATTTGTGAGTAGACAGCTTATATCTTCAGGTTTTATTTAAGATGACAGAGTGTGTTAACATTTCAATCTATTTGTATTTGTATATGGACCTTCTTGGTGAATTAAAGATTTTTTTCTCTCATTAAATCTCATTTTTCATACCTATTGAAATTACATTCACAGATTAATCAACTAGTCCACTTACACTTGTGTGACTTGTGATTGGTTAATTTACAAGCCACCTTCAACTTACTAAGAACATGAACATTTAAAAAAATTTTTCCTTCTATTGTTTTTTTGCTGGCTGAAGATGGCCCCGAAGAGGAGCCGAAACAAATAAACTTAAGGAATGTCTGCAGTAATCTGTTGATTTTATTAACATACACAGTTAGAACCGCGTTGACTCTTATGCTCAATTTTTTTTTGTACATTGTTTATCATCTTTTTAATAATAATCGCCATAATGTGCGACATAATGCTGCGTAAATTTGTCAGCTGCAAGCCTTGCGCGATCCAGTTTCCATAATTTAATTTGAAAGAAGGAACCAGCCGTGACGACCTAACTGTTTTTCTTCTCCCATTAATGGAATCTGGGAAATTTATTTTCGTGAAAAGCGCGCATCAGTATTCAGCAGCGAACAATCGGAGCAGGCTTAATCTAAGGTGTCATCGCGATTATGTGCTAAACTCACGAGAGGTTCGTGCAACGCGATACTCCTCTCGCGCGGGTCATCTCAGTCTCACGAGAGAGGGATAGAGAAGCTGTACCACGAAGGTACAAAGTTCATGGAAACCGAGATTCACATTGCTTCCCGATGTAGCCAGTATCAACAGTTGCAACGTTGAGCCGACATAGCATAGACTGTTTTGCCGCGTTTTCCTGAGAAAAATCCTGAGAAAAATTTTTTCCTGATCGGTGATGCCGTTCCGCTTATTACATGACTACTATGCGAGGATCTCTTAAGAATTACGTACAATGTCAGGTCAGTAGTAGTACTGCTTAGCTATCAATAACGTCGACGTTGAAATCGCGAGTATACCCAGAAGCGACTCGTGACGTCGTTGAGGGCAGTACTCTGTTTTTACTGAACTTTAACGATAAAGAAAATTAGGGGGAATAAGACTTGTTAGTATCAAAAATTAAAATTGATGTTGATGTTTTATGTTGTTGATTTATTGCATTTAAAGCGCAGCTTACTCACTGCGTTAAAAGTCTGACAAACCAAGTCAGCTCATTGATTGGCTATCAAGATCCAAGCTCTGATCGAATTTAGCGAATTTAGATATATTTCTTACTATTATGTAATTTGTGGTCAAAGGGAATGAGAAGAATGTAACATTCATGTTTAACGATAAATCTTACCAAACCTAGCTCGGCTTACAACTCCTATTATCTTTTTTTACTTTTTAATTCTCTAAGCTTTTTCTAGAGATTTGTTTATGATAAATTTCTCGATAGCGTAAAATTTAATTCTTAAAGAAAAAACTGAAGCGCTTCTAATTATAGAAATACAATTACGTAATAATTATCAACATGATAATTTCTATCAGTCGAAGTTGGTGAATCGAACTCATGAGCTAGAGACAGCGTTCATCGATTATTATTTAATCTTATTTAAAATTTGTAAATATCACTTAAAATTTAGCTCTTGAATGGAATTTTATTCGAGACTCGATCATGAAGAATCACAACAAACGCGATGTGATAGCGTTCCGCTGAATTTTTGTTAAGCAGATACAGTCTGTCAAGTAAGATCGTGGCCGGGTTAATTTATTTAAAACATTTTAAAAAATTTTTAAATACATATATGCATTGTACTCGATAAGAACAAAGATGCAATTATGTTAATAAGGCGTCCAATCATTACCGGCGTCAATAATTGCCTAGCATCTCCGAGGCAAATTGACATATTCTAGCGGCAAGGACCTCCAAATTCGACGAATCTCGCGAGATAACTACTTCATACATTAAGCAAAAGCTTCGTAGAAAACGCACGTACTTTGAAGTACGTAGTGATTGGACGCCTTATTAACATAATTGCATCTTTGTTCTTATCGAGTACAATGCATATATGTATTTAAAAATTTTTTAAAATAATGTTTTAAATAAATTAACCCGGCCACGATCTTACTTGACAGACTGTACTTCCAAGTTTATCGTACCCGGGCAAGGTAATCGACTCCGAAGTTCTGTACATGCGCTTCACACGAAACACGTTCATGTGGTATGCAACCGTCCTCCGTCGAAGGGCCCCTCGTTTGCGGTGAGCAACCCCTCCTCTCGCACAAATATTCCCTCCTCCTATGTTTCCTGCTGTACCGCAAGCAAGTGCTTTTTTTGTCACTCAAGTCACGAACACTTGTCGTACACCGCAAGATGGAAGATTTTTAGTAACGCATGATTTTGTCTCGGTGATGCCGTTCCGCTTATATGACTATTATATGCGAGGATCGCTTAAGAATTTGCACAATGCCAGGTCGGTAGTAGTGCTGCGCGAAAATAACTTTGTAATAATAACAAAGAGGCGTGTTCATGATAATGCATTACACAGTTAATGAAAGGAGAGGCGAGCGATTGAGCGAGCTTAAAGCGTTTGCGCTGTAATATCATTACAATGTAATACCATTTCACGAAATTTCATGTTACTCTCATTTGCGTCATCTCGTTTCCATGAAAATGGTGCGTAGCACAAATATATACAGGGTCACAAAAAGACGCAGTACTTTTGTGCGACGAAATCATGCTATTGTATTTGTACTGCACGTACATTGATAATTTTAGCGTTGAACAATTCCTGGCAACTGGGAGTTTGGTTCCATGTGAAAATATGCTCAATATGAGATCCTATCACTAGCACACACATGCACACTGCTACCATTCTATTCAATCGACGAAAACTGCTCACCACCTCTTTTAGAGTTGCGACAGCAATCCCCGCTTCAAAAAATATTTAAATATATGTTTAAATTTGGTTTTTAAATTGGATTTTAATACGAGGGTTTATTTTGGTAAACGTGGACCTTTAGATAACCTTATAAATGAAAATCACAGGAATTTAAATTCAGTGAATAGAGCGGCCATGAAATCGTTTCGAATATCGATTAGAGATTACTCTACATTGAATATTGAATATATTTACTCTCTATATTGAATATGCTTAGTTTCGTGTTGAATACAGTTTATATAACATTGAACTCTCAGCCACCAGCAATTGCTCAACACCAAGATCATCATTGTACGTAGCATAAATCTAATAATTCCAAAGTATTGCGTCTTTTCGTGAAGACTCTGTATATTTTCTTATCGCGCTCGTCCGTTTTTGCCATTCAAGCGTTTCTCGTCGCATAAACTACTTCGTCAACGCTATTATTGGATGTCGTGCCGTCATCATCCCAATTTTTGCATTTGCGCACAATCGAGTCGAACGGCGTAACTTTTTTGCGTTTCCTTCCACGAGCAAATCCAAACCACGCGGTGAGAGGACACGCGGGGACGTGAGATGCGTAACATCCTCGTCGCGAGATGACGCGTAGCACGCGCGCTCGATTATGCTCGCGACTTGAAGCGGAACCGCGTTTTATAGCGCATGCATAATAAACACGCACTTAGTAACGCCACGGTGGATGCTGCATTTGATTGTTGCAGATGTGTGCAGTGGCGAGGAGCTGCCAGAAGTCGAGATAATCAGCCTGCTGGAAGAGCAAATACCGAGATACCGTCTCCGGGCCGACACCTTAACGCAGTTCCAAGGTGAGCCTCGTTTCTTTCTTTACGTAGGAAAACGGGAAACGCGAGGTGAAAGATAAAACGTGCGCTTAGCGCAAAGCGAAAAAGTGCTCGACACTCGCTACGGTCGGAGAAACCTTGACTTTTTCCTTTTTTCCGTTTCTTTTTTCTCTTGCATGCTTCAAAATTTATTTATCGATAAACGAGCTATAATAATCTTGACGAATCCTATCGCGTGCCAGATAAACTTGATTATTTCAAATGTCGATTAAATCGGTAACGAAAATATGCAAACACTTAGAGTATTAAAATTCCTGCGAGAGAGAAGAGAGAAAAACGCTGACACAGCTTTATCGATGTTTGTAAACTTCTAATGTAATGACTCGCGTTTGACACGATCAAGAAAGTACGATATGGAAAATCAATATAAGTAGAGAAGACCACAACGTGCGTCCGATCGAATTTCCAGCGTTCTAATTAACCGAGGAAGCCTATCTAGAACCTCATCATTTCGCAAATGACATTTTACGGACTTCTGAAGTACCGAACATAAAAGTTGCATTAGGAAATTGCAAAGCATCATCCGAAATACGGGAAAGTACCATAAAAACGTGTTGCAATTACGTAGAAGTGAGGTAGTGTAAATAGGATAAAGAATAGTTAGTCGGATAAACGATAAACTCAATACAATCAAACTCAGTACATGTTGCAAAGAAAGAGAGCATGTGCAGAGAAAGAGAGAAGTGTGAAAGTAAGTATAAGAAATACATTGTAGGTCTCTAACGTCCTTGCGTGATCTTTCCTCGGGTGCGTTGAACTAGGAGCGATAGCACAGATGGTGGACTATTAATTTGACTGTGGCAGCCCGTACTGTGTATCCTGTCAGTAAAGTGAAGCTCTAGAAGGTGCGTCCCCTCAATGGGGGTTGCGGCCAATTAGCAACAGTACATTTAGCCGCGCAGGCACGATGTTTTTGCTACTCGTCTTCAGAACGGATACTATTACCGCATTAATTAGCACGATAATACATTGCCCCGAGTATATATTAGTATGCTTTATCATAATTTGCAGGCCGAGGTGCTTAACACATTTTTGCAATCTCCGTTTCAGAAGAGAGGGGTAATCTAGATTGCACGAGTTCAGATCGCGCGATCGTTGATGGTGATAATGATAATGATAATGATGACGTGTATACGTATTAATAACAAGATTTAAAAAAATTACTTTTACATTGTGTTGCATTGTATTTACAGGATACGAGAACGCCGATTGGTTTATCCCGGCGCCTGCCCTCAAGTCGGAAGACGTCGATTTGAAATTATCACCGGACCAGATCCGGGAAACTCTTAACTACTTTAGTAAGTACAATCCAATTTTCTTATCGATGTCTGTAAATTTTTTAGTAGATTATGACACAATATATAAGACAAATAGTTCAGGCGAAGCGGAGAGGCCGGAAACGATTTGCGAATATTTCCCCGCATAAGAATGCAAGATGAATCTTTTCAACGCTTTTGAATCTATATGTGTGCAGAAATTTATGTTTCTTTTATTACGAAAGGTTTTGATTGATGCATTTGCAACATGCGTAATTATCGCCTAATTGCGCCGTCTTATTACCGCAATTAAACGTAAATAGCAATGAGATTGAAGAAACGCCGTGAACAGAAAGAAACGGAAATAGAAGTAAGATTCAATCATAAACGTCGGTGAATGTCATGTTAATACAATAAGCGGAGTAAATCAAATCAAATCTGATCTAATCAAAGCCACTCAATGGAAAACTGTCGATCTCTAATGCGATGCAATGGAAATCGCCGTTTGTTCGCGCGAATGCCGTTCCGTGTGGAAAGTGTACAGAAACATCGCGTAAAAATTTATCCTGCTAAACGAGATAAATTATGGAAGAGCGATAAATTATTGCAGGATATGTCGAGAGTCCAGACACGTGTCGCTTGATGACACCGATGAAAGATTCCGCGAGAGATTCCTTCGAACGGGAACGAAAGGAGATAGCTCGACACGATTTTCTCGCACGAACGATGATTCTGCTCGTTTCGACAATTCGCGAGGCACATGTCTCCGACAATATCTTGCGTGCGTGTCGTTGATTACCGATTTTTCCGTAGTCCCGAGAAGCAACCTGTTTATTTTCATTTACGCGCTCTAGATACCGCGTAACACAAGTAACATCCGACACGAACGATCGTATCATATGTTGTAAAATAACGAGATTAATATCTAATTAATGTCCGAGATTAATATTAACGATTTGACTTTTGTCAAATGCGTATGAATTGTTTCAAGATTGCTGCGATTGTTTGGACGGTCATTATTCGGTGTATTCTGTTTCGCATAATATTACGTGTCCCGTTTAAATATTACACGTCTCGAGTTACACAAAATTTGTGTATCACTTCTTATAGATATGTATTGATAAGATATAGATAAATATTTCTATATTTTAAACTATTTTTAGTTCACAAAGCTGATGCATTTCTCAATAATTTGAGAAAGACAGATTGACCTTTCAGTTCCTCGAAGAATACAGCCGTGTCGCATTAAAATGTTGTATGCATAGCAACGACAAGACAAATTTAGTCAATATTGAGTCACTTAAACAGGTTTATAGTCCGTTCTTACATTTTATTAAACCGTCTTAAGTAAAGTCTTAAGTAAAGTCTATTATAAACCAATCACAGAGTCGTATTAGCATCTTACGACGTTACTTTAAGACAGTCTTAAAATAAGAACGGACTATGAATACCGGTTAGTCAAGTCGAGATATGACTGTTGGATTTTAATAATAGCTAGAGTTCCAATTAAGTTTGTAATGAGCTCAATCGATAGCTCAGTGTCCTGTTACATAAGAGAAGTATCTTTAGTTTTACCCTTCATGTTCAAAAGTCCAAATCTTTTAAAATATAAATAAGAAACGTTGCCGACTTGTAAATAAGGAACGTCTCAGATGCTTGCGGAAGATATTTACGCTTAGACAGGTCGGTTGTTTTTATGACTATCGACTAATATGGGTGAGAACCGTATCCAAGTTGTGCTATCCAGTCTATTTAGTAATTGGTACACGAAAGTATCCTATTCTCCCTCTCTCTCTCTACCTCTATTATCCATCACCAAACATTTCATCATTCTCTCTCTCTCCCTCTCCCTCTCTCGCTTCACGTATCTATTTATCAAATTTCGTGGTGAATATACACTCTGCCATCGTAATTTAGAATTCTAGAATCGTGAAAGAACTATTAATTAGACACGTACATATGTACAAGTAAGAATGTGACATGTTATAGATTTTATACTGAATTATGTTTATTCTCTTGTATAATAAATGAGTTTCTACATTGTAAAGATAATTATACCTGTGCGTGTATCTTATTTATAAACGCACGTTTAATCGCGTGGTCTACTTTAAAATAAATGTTCAGGAAATAATAATGTTGCAAATTAGTAGGAAAAGGAAAGATAGAGACATGCTCAAATCCAGTTACATATATAATCAAAGGAAATAATCATAGAATAATCATTCAGACATTGTTTGTGGAATAATCTTTTATTCATTTTATTAAAATTTATTAATTTTAATAAATGTATTTCTCTTCCGTTAAAATTATCCGTTAGTTATTTATGTGAGACTGTTTATATAAAAATCTAAAATGGCAAATATTATAAAAAGAATACTATTTATTCGACTTTGACGGAGTTCAATAACAGTTTAATTTAACACACAAGTAAAATTAATATGCAATTAGGGGATTTTTAAAAAACTATACTAACTGTGTATATTTTCTCTAATATTAACTCTCAAAGTTACTTGCGAAAATAATATTTTATTTGTAATATTCGCGTTTTATATTATGAGAAGTCTATTTGCACTAATTATCTAATCTTCATTGAATGATTAAAACTTTTTGTTCTTTCTCATTTTTCTCATATTTCCACATCGGATTTAGTTATATTATTGCCGGAGGCTGCTCCGTTTATCCATTTACACAACTAATCACCGTTTTCCGTGCTTATTGCATCCGAGAAGTAATAATGAGAATCCTCTCACAATCGCGGGGGTGAGACGCGTCCGAGATCGTATTGTTGTCCGTAACGCATGTGATGCATCCTCTAACCGTTCCACTTTTCTCGTTTTTATTTTGCATATACGTTGTCTGTTCACCTTTTCCGTGAACCGTGCAAAACGGTGAAACTTCACCAGACCAGAAAGAATGATATGAAGTTCCTTTTTTTCGGTTCTCACGATTCCTTCATTCTTGTTTTCTGGCGTCGCTCGTGATTTCTCCATTCAACCTTTCATCGTACCCGATGTAGAAAGTATTCGCAAGTTTGTCGTTTAATTGTACTATTCAGCCGTCCCTGTTATTCTGTTGTCTCTCCGACCGATTCGAGACGCCGCTTTTCTCATCGATTGGAGAAACGAGGAAATCAAACGAACTTCACGATATCGCGGCATCAGAGATAAAAAACGTACGTTTGCTATGGTTAACTATTTTATTCAATCATTTCTGCCTTAACCGTAAGAATTCCACAGCTTTTACGTAACATTTTTTCAGTAATAGGAAAAAAGAAATTTCGAAAAAATAAATGCTTTTGGATTTTTCAATCTCATCTCTCATCCACAGATGTGTATGTGAGTAAATTGAGTACAACTGCGCTAAAGGTGACTCAAATTGAGCCGAAATATACGAGAACAATGTATTTATAATATTTATTAGAGATTTATATTAATGTTTAATTAGACTATATTTAGACACACGCAATAAAGAACACGTTACTCTCATTGCTCTCTCATTTCAATTACTTGGTTTGAAATAAATTTCGAGTTCTTTAAAATTATGATCTTCATTAAATCGCATAAAAGACGAGATGACATCTTATGATATTGAACTATTCAATAAGAATATAATTGCTCTTCCGTTTTCACTTCTAATAGAAAAAAATTTGTATTTTATTCACAGGTTGTTTTATAATTACCATATATATAACTATCATATTATCACATGACTTTACATAAAGCATTGTATTTATATATATTTGCTAAGTATCAAAGTTTTGTTAATTATAATGTACAAAATTAGAAGAAAATTTAATCTACTAAAAATTCTAAAAATTCTACAAATTGTTTACGCAAATATGTTACAATATTTATTTAGGAAAATTGTGTGCGAACTATTTCGATATAAAATAAAGCGTAAAGCATTAACTTTTACTATTTTATAAATAATATAATAAATGCGATATCTCGAAGTAAGGATGTTATTTCGCACCTTAGGAATCGCAGCTATCTGTTAGATCATCCCGCAAAGAGCATTGCTTTCTCAAGGAATATCTTTCAGATACTCTCTCGTGGCATATCCTGAAAATGTCGGACGCCCCACCTGCGCATCATATTCACTTGTTTACCCTCGACGATCGGACAATTTGACAAAACGATTCGCATTCCTTTTACTAGTTACAATTATCTGGCTATGAAATATCAAAAGATTATCACCTACTATGAAACATAAAGTAATCCTGATGTTTTGCGTAATAATTATTTTACACAGTTGAAAGTAACAATCGCGCAATATGTCACTATTATTATTTTTTAATCCAGAGTGCCAAAAAAATATCGAAAATATTAAGATATCTCTAAATATAATATATAAAAAAATGATATTTTGAAAATAAATATTAAGAATCTTTATGAACGACTATTGTAGTAGTCGTTCATAGTTAAAAATCAATATACCGCGAAATAGTCATTACAACAACACGACATGCTTGATCTAATTCTTCTCACGTCACGTCATGTCGCCGTTTTCTCCGCATTGCGCAGACATTTACTCGTACCTTTAATACATACACATTCCAGAGAATTTTCGTGGTTTTCGCTCTCTCCGATCGATTTTAACATATTGCAATTTTAAAAGATAAAAAAATTAAATGCTTATCAAATGTTTCTTGGAATTTTCTGTCTTTCAATTTACGATTCTAAATATTTAATTTTAGCAATAATTATATGATAATTATATTATATATGTTACATATCTGGCTCTGTAGATTCTACATTTTTCTGTAAAACTTCTTTGAAACTTTCGATTTTTTTGAATATTAAACTTTGTTCAATATTTTAAAAAATTTATGAAGTCATGATCCTTAATGCATGAATTTATTGTATATTTAAATGTTTATCGGATTATATATGCTTTGGATTATTATGCGGATTATTATGCTATATATATATATATATATATATATATATATATATATATATATATGATTAGATTTATATATTAAAGTCAATGACCTCATAAACACATTGATAATCCCACATATTTACTTGAAAATTCTGTTGAAAATTCTACATCATTTTTTTGCTCACTACAAACTGTCCAAGTTATTTTTCGTAAATGAGCGAAGATCAAGTATTGCAGCCTCAATTTTATCTTCAACCAATCTAACCTAAATAAAAAATTTTTTATTATTTGGAAAAATGTATGAAGGTTCAAAAATATAATTAGCTTATTATAATCGCATACAGATTCAAATGTTTAAAGAATTATGCAATAGGCTACCGCAACTAACCAGTATTAAACTATGCATTGAAGATTGAGATTGCATTGAGATTACATATTGGATATTGGATTTTGACTAATCAGAACAAAGAAGATAAAGATTAATATTACAGATTGAAATTAGAACTTACAAAATTTCAACTCCACTCATAAGATGAAGAATTTATTGCGAAAAATATTACCTCAGCCAGGATTCGAACTTGGAACTTATTCCATGCAGGTGTCATACTCTTATGAGTGGAGTTGAGATTTATTAACTCCAAAAATGTAAATCGAATTTCGATTTCATAAGTTGGTGAATCACTGCGGTTAATAGTTTAACAAAACCAAGTCGGCTGGCAGCTCACCAATCACATTGCCAGTTTGATATCAACTAATGCCTTTCAAAAGAGATTAGTACAATATCGACAAAGCAATATTGACAAAGCAATTAACATTATTGACAAGGTAATTTATATAATACTCAGATAAGTTATAAACAATTTAGTTATCTTTATCTTGTGATTGGACAATCTTCAATCTTTAATCACTAATGTTTTATCTCAATGTTTTATTTTATTTTTAATGTATTTTTACTTAACAACGGTTTTATGTTATTTTATTTTAATAATTTGTCAAGTGCTGAGGAAGACCCAGTGAGGTTGAAACGTTCACATGTATTTATTTATTTATTTATTTTGAATAAATCCTAGTCATGTTTTTATATAGCTTAAAATGACATGTTAAAATGTTTAGTCTAGCTCGATCAAATAACCTAAAGGCCTTTGTAACTCTTGTCAAATATTATTATCGATATCGAGCGGAATTATTTCTTTAACTAATCTCAGTGCATAGTCTGATACCGGGCGTAGAACCGCGAAGTGTAAATTTTCGAATATTTCAAACATCGAAGCGCAACGTGCGTCTCGAATATGACGTCCACTCTTATCGCTCAGCTTATCGAATCGTGCGACCAAGTAAGAGCGACTTCCCCTTTATCGAGCTTTCCTCGCTCATTCGCTATTCTTCGGCGCGTTCAACGCACTCGCGCGAGCAGAAGCGATCCGGCCATCCTGCCAATCACGTGACACGTTGGCGCGGCCAACTTCAAAACGAACGCTCGCCGGTCGGCCGCCTCGCGAGTCGCGCGCACGCTGTCCACTCTGCGTGCGGCTCAGTCACGCTCGTACGCTCGTACAGCTTCGACGTTCGTCTTGTTTCGTGTCGTGTTACCCGCCGCGCGCTCGTTACTCGCTCGCGTCACGCCCGTTCTTGCGAGGTTAAGCGCGCGGCGGTCGTAGCCTCCGAGCACATGAAGACCGTGAAGACATTCGACGTGACCGACAAGTGCCTCTTCCGGTACATGCGTCGAGCATGCGCCAGGACCGAGCTGGGCAGTCGCCGCCCGTATCCGGATTCTGCGAGATTTTTCTCTGTGGTGAGGGAACATTCCTCCTTCGCGCAATGAGTCGCATCTCGGTAACCTTTGCTCGACACTTGAATACCGTCGACATCGCGACAGATATCCCGGTACGAAAGCCGGATACCACGGGTCAAGCTCGATCAGCTATCCGGCACGCCTAGGTTAGGTCGCTGCGGAAGCAGAGAGTTGGTCGCAAACGGATCGAACTCGCGCTCTTCTCTCCCGCGTTGCAGGCCCGTATACGTTCTTGAAGACGAATTATCGTCGAGCCACTTGCGATAATCGAACGCGAGGCAAAAAAGAATTGTCGCGAAGTGTCAATGAAGTTCGTTCGCCGTAGTGATTGCGTTGTGCGCAAGAAAAGGAAAAAACGAATAACATATGTACGAATATTGCAATAATCGAAAATAATCGATATAATGGATAATAATCGATATTTTATGTAGAAAGAGATATTCCCATTTTTATGTAAACAAGATTAATCGTTATTTTTTTTTAAATAAAATCTAAATCGTGTGTATTTCTGCGTACATTACAATCTACAAGGGACGAGTCACTGATTGCAGGATAATGACCTTTGCAGTTGGTGCTCTGAAAATAGGGAAAGGTACCGCGAGCGGGGGAAGGCGACGCTTTTTTACTTTGGACACCGCGCGATGCAGTTCTCCGTGAAGTGAGGTCTATTTCTGTCCCGTCTTTCCCGCGCGGCCTTGAAAGTCTCAGGGGATGACCTAACACTACCCTCGTTCCTTCCGAGGGAGTTGCGCTAAATTCATGCGCGCAGACTCGCTCAGAAATGTGATTTTCGGGTTTTTTTTTTATTCTTTGACGGCGAGGCGGTTATTCATAGATTCGCAATTGATTCGCTCGCATAAAGCAGCCGTTAGATGTTAGATAGTATATTCCGCATATTCGCATCAGCGATCACGGCGAAAAATTCAACATTTTTACCGTTATGCAAGAAATTAATTTTTTTTTCTCGCTACTTCTTGCCGGTCGTGATGCGTAATTAACGCTGCACATTAATTCATAATTAGTGTCGATACCGTTCATGATACCCGTCGATGCCGCGAACGGACGAACCGATTGAAATTCCGGACGATATTTAGTCTTTCCGGTTCTGATATTTAATCTTTCCAATTTAACCTGAATCCAAATATAATTTAATATATTATATTTCTGTGAATGTTACTTTTACCAACTCGGTAGACTGCACACCGATTATTTACCGGTCTTAGAACATAAATCTCCGTTGGAGCAGTAAATTCGCATACTTAAATCGATTAATGGATTCAACTTTTGATGCTAATACGCATCCTATTTAAATTACTGTAAAGGACTTATCACTGAAAAATATCACCTTGACCGAGATTTGATAGCCGAGAACCTTCCGACTATTTGAGGCGAGTGTCTTAAGGTGGAATTAAACGGTGTTCGTTTTACGAATCCTTTTTTTTTTTAACTTGTTGATAGGCTCGCTGAATCATGCGTCGTTTACCCGCACCTTAAGTTTATTTTACGAATTCTCTTTTTTTTAAATTGGTAGTAATGGCCGAGCCACGCGTCGTTTAATCCCACCTTTACAATTAGTTAATTCGACCACTGGGAGTCGTGGTGATATTTATCGCAATCATAGACGCATTATGGTCAAAACCATATCCCAAATTAAAAAGAGACAGATGCGCCCGTTTCTTTGGCATCTTTGTCGAATAGTGCTTGAGTGGAGCGTAGGGGATCAAAAGACAGCAAAGAAGCAGCAACTCTCTCTTTTTAGTTTTGGAGCTAGATCGTGAAACCGGGTAAAGTCTAAAGTCTAAAAATGTCCACGATACCAGAAATCGATCCGAGATCCGAGAAGTGTTCAGTCAATAAAATTGTCTGTTTTCCATAAAAACTGCAAGTTGATTAGCTATATATTTCTCGGATCAAGATCTCGGACCGATTTCTGGTGTCGTGGATACAAGGCTTAAGATAGAGAACATGCAGTCTACTACTATACATCTATGATTGCAATAATCGATATATGTATAATAATGAAAACGTCGTTTTCAGGCAACGCAATAGCAAGTATTTCTCTAGTTAAAATGTTAGATACATATCTGTTCTATTTTTTTTTCCACGCTGTAATTGAATATAGTCTTTGCGTTGAGAAAAAAATTTATTTGATTCGTTCGCGTATTTACTATCAGACTTTTATTTCTATCTATCCATGACTATCAATCCATGAATGTGAAAATTGAAATGGTATTAAAATCGAAACAAATCGTGTCACATGACAAATGATAAAACAAATCAAATCGATTGAAAAGACCTTCATGCGAGTCGAATATAATTTTAAACAAATATTCTAATAAGGTTCTTGAATTTTTACAATGTAAACCGTACAATTTAAAGAGCAAAAGAACCGAGCCAAATGACAATGCTAACAATTTATAATTGCAAACAAAACAAGTGTTTCGACCTATAATAAGGTCATCTTCTTGCATCGATTTTACATAACGCTCGTGATACAAAGTAACATTTATAATCCAGAGAATTTTCCGCAATGTTCCTATATTGTTTTCTTCCGCAAATTATTTTAGAACTAAAATTCCATTGGCACAACACACACACAAACCGTCTCATTGCCGAGCATCCGTTGCAAACTGCTCTGATTTGACTCTCCTCCTTATACTTCTAGAGTATATTTGTAAAGGATAGTGTTATTTTCACTTAATGATCGTTATACTAAATCCCTAATGAATTAACAAATGTTATAATTAATGTCATTATATAACAATTTTACTTGAATATAATTTTCTTCAAGATGCAATGCTGAATCAATCGAAGTAACGTGTTATTTACTTTCAAACTTTACTTTCGAGTGTTAATTCGCGCGGACGTGAATTTGTTCTGGAAATTGGACTTAAGATTGAAACAATTCGTGCTATTTGACAAACATAAGATAAATCGAAAAAGTCTTAAGACCTGAGTCAAACACATTTTTCTTTGTGATACGATACGTTAAATCAATCGAAGTGACATATTAGTTGAAAACGCTACCATTGTCAACCGAAGAAGCTGTATATTTACATTTCCTTCATCACAGAAAAGAGACAATATTACGTCTTATTAATAATTATAATTTATTGTATCTCGTATTGTATCTAAAAAAAGAATACTTTGAAAATATCTCATATCTTCTAACTTATGATTTTATATATAAATATTTATTCTTTGTATTGCATTCCTTTACATACATTTAGTCAAATTCTCTCAAGTATCTTATTCATCAGTCCTATGTTGAGTGTGGATTCGATATTTTACCTTTTACAGTTTACTAGCAATGAGTACTCGAATCCGTGTATTAATAATCAACAAATTGCATTTTTCCAAGTCCTCATAAACTCTTTAAATTATAAAAATTATATGATTCGTATTCGATTCACTATATTAGATTAAATTAAAAGAAGAGAGATCCATTCCATACTGTTCGGTGCTGAACAAATCCTAATTGTATTAATGATTCCACAGAAAATGTGGACTCCGCTTTTCCCCCTGCTACCTCGAAATTCCACTCCAAAAAAGTAATTTATTTTAAACTTATTTAACTTAACTTATTTAGATTACGAGATATTTTTGCTCATTTATGAGTAATAATTTTGCAAAAAAAAGAACCAACACGCAGTTATGTAAATTCGGTTACTCTTTTTATCACAATCGATAATTGTAATTACATACGCTATTTCCTCTATCTAGAAAATTGAGCGATATATCGGGAAGTGTCTTGCCGTTTAACTTTTACCTTGTGTCGTTATATATACGCGCCTTGTCATGAGGAGTTTTTTGTAGCGACATATCTCACTTTTATCATTGTTTACTCGGTTCATTTTCGAGTGCAAAAAATCATTATCGACAATTTAATCGTTCAATCGTGATCTGCACCATGACAAAGGTTCTGTATTTGATAAACGTATGCGTGATGCGATAAAAGTCGCCAGCTGTGCATTCTTTGTGCACGTCTCTACATACGTGTATTATACCTTTTGTAATTATTCTTTCGAAACTTCTTCCCGATGCTCCACTTTAATGTCCGTATAAACACTCGTTCAGTCTGTCAGTTGGTGTCATTTCTAGAATATTGTCGGACTACAACGTTCAAAACTATCTTTAGAATGCCGTTGAACTATACCGTTGAACTATCGCTTAGACATACTTTGCTACATGGAGAATAGATTTTCTCCGGGTATGCATATCCATATGTAAGTTCATATCGAACAGAACGATCGCCAATTTGGTCCTCCGCATTTTTAACTCCTCGCGCATGGTGGCTCGGGCCATTATTGCGCAATGAGACGTGACGATAACGGTTAATGTTAATATTAATATTAATAGCGTATCTTTTACGATAATCGACTCATTCATCTATGAGCGATCGCATTGAAGTTTATATCCAACGAAGTTTGACCTGGCGATGGCAACGACTTTTTCACGACTGTTACTTTTACTTTAATCGCGGCGTATACGGACTTGTTCCCGATAGCAAAGTATGTCTGATCGATTATAATTCGATCGTTACTGAATCCGCCTCGAAAGCAGATTCCTTCATTCTTGTCTCTTTCTTCGCGCTATCCCTGCGTTACGTTGCGTGAAAGAGTTTTGGAAACAAATTTGCCACCGAAAACTGAACCTGCTCGCCTTCGAACGGCGAAAGCGCCGAGACGAGACGATTTCGTCGATTTAGGGCGATCGATCTCCCAGGCCGAAATTATTGCAAAAGGAGATCGCTTGATATCGTTCATTACCGAGTCGCTCGGTCGAATATTTCTCTTGCTTATTTCTCTTTGCGATTGTAGTTTTTAAGCACATCCGTTCCGCTGCTAATGCCCGGAACCTCTTTACTTTCACGAATATTAATAAGGTCTTTTCAATCGCGGATCATTTTATGAGTTACATCATACAATTATTCCATGCTTTCAGAAAATACAAATAAATTATCTCGATTTTATTGTTTGACTCACAGTCTGACATTTATATGAATCGAATCAGGGATTTTCCTTAATAATCTAAAATAATCAAACCAAAGGAGAATGGAAAATATTTTTACTTGACGTGTAGCTCGTATACAAGTTAAACGTATTGGAGCAAAGAGATTTTTCAGAACTTTGACCGTGCCAGGCTAACCCGAATGAGTCTTCCGGCACGAACCTTGATACATTCTATATGACTTTCAATCAGTGACTCAAGATAACTGATTACCTACAGCGCGATGCTCCGTTTCGATAAACTCGGGTTTACTTCGCTCTGTGTTCGCCACAGCACCGAGAGTGCCTTTCTTTCTCACCTACTTGCTTCGATAGACGATATCGTTGCGGGTAACGCTGCGGACTATAGCGCTCGCGTGCGTAGCACGACCGGCAATATATTATTTAATAAATGAAATTCAATTTCGCCATATAAATTGCATTATGAACGTTCTTAATTCATGAATGCCTTCGCTGCCATATTCTCTGGGAAAGGGGTTTTCGCGGATGCTATTTGTTTCCTCTCGTTCAACTTCCAAGCGACCAAAACAGACTTGTAAATAACGATTAGCTCATTTTGCTTATCAAAGGAATTTCTAATCCATTCGAATTAATTCAATCGAGCGAACATTTAGTCTTATCGCATTAGTCCCGCGTCTCAAACATTGAACACACAACATTTTGCGAAGAAATATCTAACTAGTTATGAAAAAAAGTATTGTACAGAATTCTACGTCTACTATATCGTTGTGACGAGACATACATTTTATTAAAATTTATTAAAATTATATATTTTCTAAATATTCATATTTTAACAGTATCAATTTAGTTTAATATAAAGATTAAAAAGATAGTTGGTAAATTTTTATTATTTTACGCTTTCTTTTTAGAAAGCGTTTCTTTTTAGATATTTATTTTTTTTTTAAATATGTGTATGTTATCGTGAAACTTAGAACGTAGCTCCTTTTAATTTTGATAGTTCCCGGAAAGAGAAACGACATTTATGCCATAAATCATTGCATTTCCTGATTCGTGATCAAGTGTACCACTGACAATAAGCATGTAAAAAGTGCAACGGTATTTATCAGTTTAATGAGGAAAGTGCAATTTACGATATACATATATTACACAGGTTTTGTGGACTTCAGATAAGCTTCTGTCTCGTTGCGAGATCAAAATTGCTTTCTCGATATAAAAATTATCCAGAACATTCGTGGGTGACAAATATCAAACAATAAGCGGGGGGAATTCTTTAGAAAAATAAAAGATTGTATCGTCGAAAGAAGGGAATGTGTATCAAATTATTGATTAATTGACGATTTTGTCCAAGAGAAAGGATTTGGACGTAAAATAAAATAAGAAAGTTTTGATTCGGGAAACAATTTAAGAAAGTGTGTTAGCGATTATTTGGACCTAATGATTTCTGGACATAAATAATATTTAATGATATATTGTGTGTGACGACATTGAAGACAATGGTGGACTAACGAGGTGGAAAAGAATATCAAGGCAGGGTCAAGAAGAACAACCGAGAAAACTTTCATTTGGCATAAAGGCTTGCTATTTGAAGGAATTTGCAGTCTCCCAACTCTCGTTCGTCAGGACAGGGTCATGTCACGGTCATGAACAACTCGACTCCCCTTCGCGCGAACAGCGACACATCCCCAAGTCCTCTGCAATCGCCCATTTACCAGCAAGATGAGGCTATCCCGTCGACCTCGAGAGGGAAAAGTGTCGAGTCTACCCACAGCTGCGAATCAACCTTCGTTAATCTCGCATTGGACGTTTCGTACGCCGGTCTTGGATACGATTACGTTGATTCCGGTAGCAAACGGACGACAGTAAACACTCCGTTACGAGAGGATGTATCCGATCTGCCGCAATTCTGGGAAGATATTGGCGTTGTTGAGTACCTCGAGAAGAAGCTCGGCCCACCTGACGAGAGCACGCCGGAAGAACGTGTCGCAACTCTTCGGGAAGTCCTCGCCGACAGGACGGACATCCACGAGGGTGACGGTAATCTCTCGGATTTCCTCTTCCATGTGGCGCGAACCAAATACGGCAAGGTCTACATAAGGGTTATCCGGACTCTGCTATTGAATAGAGGTAAACGCTAATTGAGATTGCTCCAGTCCATCCGATTGTATTTTTAATGCTTATTGTGCATTCTGATTCTTTTATCGAAAAATTTTAGCGTATCCGAATCTCTGTAGGTTTCAACTTATATATATATATATATATATATATATATACATATATATATATATATATATATATATATACATATTCTCGATATCATTTTTCGACAATAACTTGCCTTATACATGAAAGGAACAGTGATTTATTTCCAGAAAATTTATTTTTCGTTCCTGTCAAGAATGCGGCGTAGCGTCTTGCTCACGAAAGTATATAAATAAAATATTTGGCGTGAGACGTTGCTGCATCTCTTCATATGTGTATATGTATGTACATATATTTATGTATTTATATACACATATACATACAGCTGTTATTTTGTCGATATATCGGTTTTTATAACAATTTGTATGATATCAGATTTATAGACAGTATCTATAAAAGAAAACATTCGCTATCGATTTGTATTTCGTCATTTGTGATTTAAATATGAAATTAACATATATAGAAATAAAAAATATAATATTAAGGAGACTAAATAAGTAACTGTAAGTGTAAATCAATCATTATTTATTTATTTTAAAGTAAACCTTCTTATATTAAAAACTAAATTAGCATTTTCTTTTTAAATTGACAAAAATTTTCCAGGAAAATTATTTTGAAAAACATTCCATATTGCATGTGTAGTGAGACCGGTGGCGTTTTTCCGTTATTTCTCCAACTTGATTGTTATTCGGTATATTGCTGTTCCGTGATTGTTTCCCTGTATGACATGGTTCATGTAGTTTTACATTTGCGATATTTTCAAATCCTCAATATCACTGAGGATAATAATACAAACCATAACAAAAATGATGACGACTAAGGTGATCGTACTGTTAACTGTTAGTTCTAACAATAAGCCAGGGACTCAATTAATGAAATTCGGTGATCCGCGAAGAAAAAGTTTGCAATTGGAACAAGAAGAAAAGCAGTTGCTACTTGACCTTTTCCGAAAAAGAGCTGATTTTCTTGTACGATACGAAACAGAATTAAGAAGAAAAAAATTGAATTTTTATGATTGAAATAATACGTAATAATTGTCCAGACATCATATATATCCGTTAAGGGGGGAAATCACAGTAGAGCACGAAAAAATAGGCATATTGTCGGGAATTAATTTTGGCTCAATGAAAGTATCAATCGAAAATCTGTATAGTAGGTTTTATAGTAATACTAAAAAAGTACAAAATATAATTTTTTCAAGAAAATTGGTCTCAAAATGGCGGCTGCGCAGCATATGCCCCAAGGCGCCTATTTTTGAAAGCGGGTCCATGGCCGAAGACATAGCCTCCTTAATTTTTGACCTGGAACAAAAAACCAACATTTTTTAGTTTCTATATAACAACAGCTAGCGAGCTACGTAGGATTTTTTTGATATATTGATTTTTCGCGAAATGGTGCATGTTTGAAAAAAAAGTTAAAATTTCAACGAAAAAAAACGCCATAAAATTGTTGATAAAAAAAAAACTAAGTCATATAAAAAAAAATCCTACGTAGCTCCGTGGAGGAAGATATTTCGAATGTACTGTCGAAATTTCAAGTCGATCGATAAAGATTTGCTCGAGTTATGTCTTCGGCCAGCTCAAAAATAGTGGTTTCGAGGAAAACTCGTTTAAAGTTTTAAGTACTGAAAAATCATATGAAAATTTTATATACCTCTAATCGGCAATGCCTGCACCATACAGTTGACCTTCTAAATCCACCTCCAACTCTTCTTTATCCTTGCGTATACTTCTTAAGTCGATTCGGGCCTGTTTTGCGCCATCACTGAGTGATTTTTCCGCCTTCTTTATCCTCTTTTCGTCGACCTCCGCGCATAGATTGTAGCTATTCGGACCGATTTTCATCCCCATGACTCCAATGACGTGTAAAACTGACATCAATCCGTCATTAAAAACAGATGTTGCGATGTTCGCAGCGATGTCAATTATTTTTTTCCCGGAATTTAAGGCTTTCGGTGCCATAGCCCAGACAGTAGAGTTGAAACTTTCATTGGAGTTTTGTGTGTATCCCCCGATGCAGCGATTAAGAAGATCATCCGTGACCAGTTTTTCGTAAACGGGCTTAATAGCTTTAAAAACTTCTTCACGCATTGGTGGTTTATGCGTATACGTAGCCAAGGCGCTCGGAGCATACCTGAGAGGCGTTGCCGCAGAATGGAAAATTTGGGCACTCGGACACTTTTGCCGTATTCCATCATTTGGTATATTATTTTTAAGACCCTAAAGCACCTTTTAAGCGAAAAAAATTTTTTTGGGAAAATTCAAAATTTTACTGTGATTTCCCCCCTTAATCGTATCTTTTTCATCGATACTTCTTTATAAACAATTATTTATGACACATTTAACCTATCATAAAATTGTTATAACTATTATATGAGTCTATATAATTCATCACAAAGTAATGGCAAGCGATATTTTTTTTAGGACCATCTTTTTTCCCGTAATAAGTATTACATTTCCATTTGCTACATTATATTAACAAAGTATTATGGAAATAATAACTTAAAAATAGCGTTTGTTCATTCTTTTTTATCAAGAAAATTATTATTAATTAAAATCTTTGTAGTAACCGAGAACCAAATAAGTTTTGAAAATAATTTAAAAATAAAATATTTCTATTTAAAAATTCTTTTGTACAGTAAAGGACAGATAAAAACAATAAAAATTTTTGTTGGATCTCCAACAAAATACTAGGAAAGAACAAAAAGTTAAAAAATGAGTAATCTGTCTATCATTTTGTCTCGCAAAGAATCTTTTCAGTTTTTGTTTTGAAAAAGTAATATTTCTTTTTTGTTGAATATTATTGTGAAGGTGAGAGTGGCACAGCTCGATCATTCTTATGTCAATCAGTTTACTTTACGAATTCTCTCTTTTTTAACTTGGTGTAGTAATAGTCGAGCCACGCGTCGTTTAATCCCACCTTAATATTTTGTTTTTATTGGATACATTTTTTTTTACACTTGTGTCATATATCTTAATTAAGAAGAGTTCCAGGAGAGACTTATATTAATAAATCACGAAAAATGACGAAAGAAAGATGTATAGGATTGCTTGATGTCTGGGATAAGGATACGAAGCGGTAAAAACGACTGATACATCCGTAAAGAATTGTCAAACCAAAATTCGTTGTCTGATGTTAATGATTAATCAATTCGATCAATCATAAGCATTATTCATAATTTAATTTATCACCTACTATTGATCAAAATTAACATCCGATCGTCGAGTATCGCGCAATTATTATTTTTTACCCTTGATCTTGACAGTGTGAACGTCGGAAAACGTTGGAGAACGTGATTCATTAATCAATCCTTGAATCAGTAAAACTCACGCCATATGTGAGGTGGAACCTTACCATGCCTTGGCTCTCGCGGATCTCCTGGCGCGACAACAAATATGACGTGGATTTTGTAATTCAAAATGTGTCTATTTATGTTAATGTTTATTAATGTCTATTAATGTTTTTGAAAAGAAGCAGCCGAAAATTCGATTATTGCAAGGCTCTGGAGAAGATCAAACAAAGAGATCGAGCTTATTGAAAAGAATAAGAGTGGCCGAGCCACGCGTCATTTAATCCTTTCATAATAGTATTCAACAAAAAAGAAATATTACTTTTTCAAAATAAAAACTGAAAAGATTCTCTACGGTAAGACAAAATGATAGATACATGAGAACAAGATTATAGACGTTGACGATTATAGATGTTGAGAGCGGCAATCGCATGGCGTAAGTGAGACGTGACAGGTGTCTAAGGATAACAGTATCTCCTTATGATAACGAGTGAAGGATGTCACTCGTTAAGGATGACAGGCCAAGGAGTCGAGGAGACCTCACGATCGGGCAATTTTAACGGTGACTTTATATGTGCGACGCACACTAAAGTTTACAAAGAAGACATATGTTTTCTGAGGTGGTTGTGTGACATATGTATATTATATTGTATACATGTATATATGTATATTATACTATATAATATAATAATGTATTAATTCTAAAACACATTTCGTAGATTCGTAAATTGATTCAATGAAACATCGTATCATCAGCACTTTTAACAGACCTTTTTCTCTTGCAAGATTTTAATATATATATATATATATATATATGTTTAAAACACACACACACACACGTATAAAAGTCGATTAAATTTTACTTTTCAAAAATGATTGAAAATAATCTTCATATTCACGGCAATGGAAACTGATGACAATTTAGCAAAAGATATATTTTCGCGAAAATTGAAATTACAATCGTTGCGTATTAACACATGTTATGCAATTATTTCAATTACGCCAATTAAGTGAAACCACGACCGCTGACATTAACGACGTTTTATATCGCGCCTAATAGAGTGGTGCAATTAACAAAAGTTTACAGTTAACAAAGTATTATCATATCTTTACCCTGCACCTTTCCGGTTCCCTGGTCATGGGAAATCCGTGAACTCGTATCGTACATTTATGCCGGTCTATCTTCTCATCTTTTCCCACAATTAATTTCTTACATGGCATTTTGCACGCGAATCGTGTAATGCGAGTTCCTTGACACCTGTCGCTTGGCATCTTAATTGCAGTGTGTGATCTTGTGAAGCTGAGAAGTTGATTTATCTTTTTTTTTTACTGCTGAGATATCTCTTTAAAAATTTCACCTAATTTGAGAGACCTCTAACAATGATCTGTTTTAAATGAAAATGTAAAAGTGTGATTTTAAGCATCAGAAAGTTAATTTTAGCGCGAAGACACATTAATGTGGAATATAACATTTTCCTAGTTTCCCTTTGATTTTGTTACAAGTAATTTTAGCGTTAAAGAGTCTCGGTACAGGTCTGTGCAGATTAAGTTGATATATTGCCTTTTTCTCGATTCTCATAGTTTTCTAGGTTTATCGCAACGTCATTTATAATCAATACCAGGTAATCTTTCTCCTCTCGTTTGTCATTTTAGAAAGAGCAAATTCTCGCAGAAACAGCAGTTAGACCGGTGTAATGCGAAAAAAATATTAATCTTTCTGCGGCGAGGAGAGTCGTTTTCCCGCTGGAAAGTCGTTTGACGGCGAAGTTAAATATGAAAAAAGAAAAAAAAACAACGTGTCCGCATGACATTTCCTCTCATCCACGAGTTTTATTCTGTGCGATCGCCTGGAATCGACCTCACGGCGACCTCGAATCGTCAGTGTCAGCGTACCCCGAAAGAAAATGTCCTGCGCGCAAAAATATTCGACACGCTCGAGCGACCGATCGGATTCGCGCGACTTCCAAGGAGAGCCAACGTCGGCACCGTGAAAAACGCAGATTTCCACGGTGCGTTATCCCGTTGATGCCGCAAGAGACGTCACTTCCTCGCGCCACTTTCCATTCGATACGCTCAACTTCCGCGACAGGGGGCAATTTTCTGAGATTCACAGGGCACGGATGTCCCCGCACAATGGGTGGCATTATCGATTCCGATCGATACATGTTGTGGCGTTAATGCGTAACGTTATCATTCTCGGTTTTCGTAAGTGGAGTCGATTGTAACATATAATATCTTGTCTCTCTTTCTCCTTCTCTTGCGCCAATAAATATCTTTATAAACTATCGAATTGTTCCGCTTATATTCGTGAAAAGGTCAAACTGTCACGTCGTGTCGTTTTTTCTTATAAGTGCAGTTTCCATTTAATATCACCAGGCTCCGCGTTTCGCCTCTCGTTCTAGTTTAAAGAGCCTCCTACACACTACACAATCTACTGGGTCTGATATCTAGAGACCCAGGCATGTTATAAGCTTGCCGAAACGGATTGATTAAACCACCTGTGTAATTAAAACCCTACTGCAAATCGAACCTAGTAGATGACGTAGTGTGTAATTTGTGTCAGAATTTAGAATAGAAAGTGGTCTGTTTTATATTCCATATTATAAGGAAAACAATCGAAGAATTAAAATATAAAATATATATTAAATTAAAATAAAAATAACTTTATTGAAGTTAAAGAAAGACATAAAAATATCGCGTGAGGAAGCGAAAATGTAGTAGAGAATAATAGCATCTCAAAAGGTGAGACATTACAATAATAACGGTACTTTTACAAGCGTAGACCTTTAATATGTCAAAATCATAATAATAATAATAATAATGATGATGATGATGATGATGATAATGATAATTCATATCTCAACAGTAATGTAGTTTTTACAAATCTAAACCTTTAATTAATGTAACAAAATAATAATAATGACAATTAATATGTAGATACAATAAAATATTATTAAAATACAAACATGTATCAAAATATATACGACACAACAAAGTACAAATAAACATAATTTTCATTCTTGAAATCTGATGTGAATTATAAGTCATCTAGTCTAAAGTCTAAAGCGGATTTTGCACGTTACAATAATAATAACAGTCGAAAATTATCATACCGGCAAAATTGAAGAAGAAACAAAAACGACGCGGGAACTATGATGAGAATGACGTTTTTGTGCGCGTTTATATAATAAAATGAAGAGTGACGAGGCGAAGCTATCAGGCGGAAGGCGATCCGTGGTTGTTAATTAAGCTTGGAGCAGTCCGCCAAGGTCGAGAGGATGCGCTGGGGTTGGGAGGGGTTGGCGGCTTCCTTTATAGTTGGCGGGGTTGAGCGCGCACATCCGGCCGTTCCAATTCCGCGTTCCGTCCGCGGCGCGGACGCCCCTCAAGATGGCGCATCGATCCTGTCGCGTGACGTCTCGGCAGTCGCGATATCTCGTTCGCGCACAAGTCGGCGTAGCGTCGCGTCGTCGCGAGGGATCGTTGTCACGACGTTCAGGATCGGCGCGATCGCGTGGAAACGGGAATCAGGGGATGATGCGGGCTCGATGCGTTACGACGTAGCGAAGTCACGCGTAACAGCGCCAGGGGGAATTCTCGAAACGTGACGTGACGTGACGTCACGCATGCACGCCCGCTGCCGGCTTCGCCCTCGCCTTGCCTCGCCTCGCCTCTGCGGCGGAATAACGCGTTGAATGGTAAATATCGTCATGATAATAATTACACGCACATCGTGCCGGTGGCATAAGTTACGATCACCGGACGATTCGACCGATCGACGTGCGAAGGTCGCGCGTTGTAAGTTGTAACCGAGTAGCCGTTTCATCATGTCTCTCTCTCTCTTCTTATCATTGCTCTGTTCCTTTCTTTAGCTTTATCATCGCGATCATGACTTGCTTGCGTTGCCCAAACACCCTTAGTAATTTATCGTTTTCTCGATACTTTCGGATCGTAATCGTCGGATGTAAAAGTTGCACTTTAGTGGAAAATGCACACGATACAAACATTCTTATTAATTTTTTACGATTATTTATTTAATTTCTACATATAATTTTTAATACTATTTTGATATCTAATTTAATATTCTGGGATAATTACATTTGTTTGTAACGTTAACGAGTATGTTACATCATTCTTCGATAGTTAATTTATAGCGAATTCGGGCACTTGCACTAGTACGCACCGAGTGTGCACAAAGGCTTGTTCATAGTCAATTTTTATATTTAAATACCATCTTAACAAATTCAAAAATTTTCAGCCAATAAAACGATCCGTACTAATGCTGTACAGATCATCATTTTACTGTTTAATTAGTATTTAAAAAAGGATTTATAATAATCTTTAAATATAAAAATTGACTATGAACGAACCTTTATGCACACTCGGTGCGCACTAGTGCAAGTGCCCGAATTCGCTATTATTTTATTGCTACTTTGCACTATACAATGAAATACACTGTTTATAAACGTACCTTGTACAATATTATAAGCGTTAAAAATTGTGTAATGCTGTATTCAGTTATTTGAAACAACAGTTGTGATCTCTAGCAATTCTCATAAATCTGAAAATGGCAATAATCTCCGTATGAATTCGCATAGTAGCGATAAACGACGACCTCGAATTAACGTCTCGTGATTACGTTAAACGCTCGCTTCGTCTTTCGCGCACAGAAACCATCCAAGGCCGCTGATCGGTAATTCCAAGTTCAATGTATCATACATCATATTAAGCATCTTTACTTCTTATCAATTTACTGGTATCTTTTTATTTTCGCTTTATATAAGTACTTGACATAACATTTATTAACCAATGCTACTTTGCTAAATAAAAATTAACAAAATGTGACTAGATTTTTTCATTATTTGAAAACATTTAACATTTACATTATGTTTAACGTTAATAATAAATAAAACTTTGGTCGATAAGTGAATCTCATAAATAAATAGAGATATGTTATCTTCGATCAGGATGGATTTTTGTAGCTTAATATTATTTTTGTGTGAATTTATGTACTTTTTCCATTCTGTGCGCCGATTATCGATTTCGAAATACAGTTTTTCATTGAAACCATAAATATAACATATTTAAATCGCGCACAGAAATAATCCCTTGCGCAGTTTGTGAGCACTTATTTAACACTTTCCTAAATTCAATACTTTTAGTCTCTGAATGATTTAAAAAAATAATATATTTGAAAAATATTGTAAAAATAAATTTATTTGTGCTTTGAAAATTATGCTTTGAAAATTATACTTTGAAAAGTCGCGTATTCAAGTTGTGGTACTGCAAACTACAAAAATAGGGCACAAAACGACGAGTGGCATTGATAACAAAAGCACAGGTTTCATAATCCGATTGTTTTGCAGTAAGCGATTTGCATTCGTGTCGCACAAAGCAGGAAATTCAAAATGATACTGATTATGCGGTAATCATTAAGAGCTCTACGATTGTTGGATCTTTTTTCTTAATCTTATACGTGCTCATGCGACACACTGTGGAAAATTACGTAACGTGCAATGATACGAAATTATGAACAAACGATAATAATAACGAACGATATAAGATAAAGAATTAATGAATTCTTAGAAATATACGCGAAATATTATTCATAAAACCACGTAGGTCTGGTCCTCTTGGATTTTCATTGTGTGTGATTTTGCATTAAAGAACTCCTAGTGCAAAAAATCTGTCTCTTTTGAGTCTCAATTATATAATACAATCTGCACAACATTTTTTAAATTGTATACGAGGTTTTGTAGATTCTTTATTATCTGCAGATACTTATGCAAGCACGGGACGAAGAAAATCAATAATTACCTGCTCATCCTTCTCGCGAGGTGTTATACGAGCATAGCGCTAACAGCTCATTTTTATATAAGTTGTATGCAAAATATTATTAGTGATCTTTTTTAAATAATTTAATAATAAAAAATTGTTCAAACAAGGATTATTAGTTGTGTGTGTGTGTGTGTGTGTACACACACACACACATATATAACTTATATAATTCGATTTATGATTTTATTTGTGATTATATTTTAATTATTTCATTATATTTGTATAATAATTTTTTGTTGAAATTTTTTTTGTATGTCAATTGGAAGAGACTATTAAAATTAAATTCTTTTAAATAGAAACAGAATAGTGAGATCTATTTAAAACTGCAACTATAAACTGGAACCATAATGAATCTTTTAAGGCATACTGAGCAGCTTTAAAAAATGATGAAACTGATGAAATTAACTGAAGATACGATCACTGCACTATTCATTAGCATATGACAAAGTCAACAGAGATTGAAATCGTTACGCAAGAACAAATATGAAAGGGAAAGCGACACAGGAAATGATAATAAAAGATGCTTATCGATCGATAGTTACTACTAAAGAACCGGTGATGGAAACGTTAATTCGAACTTCGTCACGCGGAATATTTCATTGTTTCGATTTGATTTTGTTATTGATCAATGCAATTAGAACGGAACCTTCTTTTGAATTACCTCGATTTTTATAATTATACTGTAAAAATTTTTTTCGAATTCTTTTTTTATTACACAATACAATTATTTTCAATTATCACATGATATAATCATTTTATCAACTTATATATAAATAAACTACACAAATTACTCTAAATTAGTTTGGGTACAGACGCATCAGTTCTTTATCGCACATTCAATCATTCTCTCTCTCTTTTTTTCCCATTTCCCACGAATCACCATACAATCGCGAAAGCGCGCATGAAAGACTATTTACGACAGCTCTTGGTATCGGAACTGGTCCACGGACCTCACATATACCCTGGAGGAGAAAACCGCGGTTCGCGAAGAGAGGACACCGACGCCGGACGTCGTGGAGCCGGAGGAGACCGGCCACGACCACGACGATCCACAGGAGGATGATCCTTACGAGTATGACGACGACATCAGGCCGCCGACGACTTCCGGCGAGCACCGCGACGTCGATACCGACGACGATGACGAGTGCCTGTCCCTCTTCGAGGCGGCGAATTATCTCGTCTCAGGTTCCTCGGTGCCGACAACGAAAGTCAGTGCACCTTGCTGGGGATGCAAGGGCTGCGCCGTCGAGGGCTTGCCGTTGTTCCTCCTCGGCTCTCCGGCAGAGGCATCCTGCACGTGCACTTCCTGTCAGTAACCCCGTTTTGTTGGCCTGATCGTTGTGTTGTTTGTGTTCACACTGCATCTGGATTACGGCGTTAAATTGTCCTTCGCTACATCGCTATTATATCTGACACTGCGTTGAATATATAAAATCGGTTAATCAACTTATGGAATGGGGATTAATCAGGTTTTTTAAATAGAATTCCTTAGTTTAAATTTATCCGCCGTTTTCTCGATTCTTATAAGTTTATAGTTTTTACGTGATTAAGTGGAAGGAGAGAATCGTGCAAATTAAATGCAAATATTTTTGCAGAAGCGCAAGTAACTGTTAAACTCATGTCTTAAAGCCAGTACAAATCTTTCCTCGACCCAATCGATTCTCTTTATGTTTATTAGCCGATTAGCGAACATGTTGCACAATTACGTAATCGACTTTCTCTTGTCACTATAGATAATATTTTGTATTTCAGTCACTCTGATTGGCGCGACATTATAAGATATACTCTCGTAATCCTTGACAATCCAAGTAGCACAGAGCAAATTTATGCTTTGCACTTATGATATTATCACGTTCGTAATATTTAACAAGCCAATATTTATCCGGCGCAGTGTGGACTTTTCTAAGTGGCATACTTCATCATCTGCCTCTTCGACGTGTATTCAATTACTTTTTCTGTTTGTAAACGTAATCATCTTGTTTCTCCGCTTTGGACCTTACTCGCCTGATCATTCGCTTTTGATCCGACATGGACGGCTTGATCGAAACTACACGGCTTAAATTCGAGCAATAGATGGTACAGTGCACGCACGTTATATAAGGAATATTGTACACTGACAATAAATAATACCTTGTCTTGATAAAATTAGATAAGATATAACATGATGAAGCTGCGTGATGAGCCTAATTTTTAATCTTTTCTGCGAATATTAATGCATCATTATTTTTTATAAATTTTTGCAAATCCGCTTTTTATTATTACCATGTCGAAATATCCAATTTTTACCTATGTTATTGATTTGCTTGGAGATACGCTTTCGTAAAATTTATTTTACAGTCGCAAAAATAATAATAATAATAATAATAATAATATTTAAAAAGGGGACACTGTCAATGTTTTACAAAATTAAAAAAGTTTATGTTTTTATTAGTTGTTACTGTATTTTTCCCGTGAAAGTATTGGGTAATAAATGCACAAATTTTCAGAAGGAATCAGTTTTCCTTCTATATGATACGCGAACGAATTACATCGTAAAATTTATTTTACAGTCGCAAAAATAATAATAATATTAATAATAATAATATTTAAAAAGGTACACACGTAGGACGTTATTTACGTGCTTTTCATGATTTTCTGGCATGGAAAGGTTATCTGCATTCTGATCGTACCAGATCGACGAGTTTGCGTCGTCCCTTTGTGAATAAAAAAAAGAGTCACAAAACCGGTTTTAAATCCCGCCCTATGCGGAATCATATCGATATAAATTCCAGGCTACGATGTTCGTATCTTCGATAAGTAAGGATGAATGTTTGTTATTATCTGAATTTGCACGATTAAAATACGCGGATCTTAATCAAGTGCGTCTTATTTTCAAATAATATTATCTTTGATGAGTGATCAATACACGTTGTTTGGCAAATTAATCTTTTGCTTCGTCAGTACGTAACATACATATAACAAATTATCCAAGAGGTGGATTATACGAGGGATGTGTCATTTAAAGTAATTTAATTTCCGATAAATTCACAGTGGCGGCAAAACAGAAAAATTCCAATAATTATGCAATAGAGAAAATATATTTACCATTAAATTACAGAGTGTCTAAGCACAAGTTATTTTTCTGGAAAACGAAGTCTCGTATAGAAAAGTTTTATTTCTATTAAGTTTTTGACTTATTTTTCATGTAAAATCACTTTCTATCAGTGTTACAGGCTTTCAAACACTCTGCGTTTTTGATTAAATTCGAAATAATGCGTTCAACCGTATCTCTCGTGAAGGATAAAATTCCGTAGCCTTCCGATTGTTAGAGTGATATCTTAACTGCACGGTTCGTGGTTTCTAATCGCACTGCTTCACATAATGCGTAATTATAAAAGATGTCGAAAATACTGCGAATTGTATTTTATCTTACGATAAAAATATTACGAGGTCACAAACGATTTCACATAAATTTTCTCGATCTCACCTCTACGGAACTGGCTATGAAAGGAATATATACGATGGAAACTAATCCTAAGTAACCTAAAAAAAAAAAATCAAAGCTTAAGTAAAAATTAAACGTGTTCCGAATCATATATTCTATATGCCAAAAAAATTAAATTATTAAAAAATTTTACTTTAAAAAATATTCTGTAGTAAACTCTTCTCTCGAACATCTTGGGTAAAATTAACAAATTAACATTTAAACTTTCAAGTTCTTGGTGAACTTAAAAAAAATTTCCAAAGGAGGTTTTTATCTTTTTTTCCACAAACAGAGAACTACATCGACATTGATATTTCCGGTGTATTTTGACATCGTGCATTTTGCAGAGATCGACAGAGAAATCTTCCGCCTCGCATGTCGAAAGATCAGCTGCATTTTCTGCAAATTCGCTTATCGATCATCGCGGTCAATTGGCCGTGAAGGTGTCTGGTAACATAATTCACTCTTGAAGACACCGCGTCGTCGTGAAGACGATGACAACGAAGAGTTCGTTCGAGACGCAGTGGTGGGCATCGAAGCGCCTCTCGTTGGAATTGAAAGTGGCCCATTATGTTCGTTTAGTCTCACTTCTTCAGTATTGTTACGAACAGGCATTCCTTCAATAAAAAAAAAAGATCGCTCATAAACCAATTACTTAATAAAGACACCTGTGAAGCTTTGTCGAGATATACATATAATCTCAAATTTATTCCACAATATCGTCTTATTTCACTTTTACAAACATATATTTAATATTGAACTGCGAAACTGCTTTCTTTAAAAGATAAAAATGGTACTGCAGAACGATCTGTACCGGTCTTATAGTTTAATGAACTATTTCTAGTCCTCATTGTACGGAGATAAAAGAACGAATAGCTCAGAATTAGTAACTATTTAGGTTTATTGTTACATTTTATCTCACATAAATTTTTAAGCTTTTAATAAAAAATGTGAAGCTTGAAATGCGAAATAATAAAATACGAGCGAAGCACCCATTTCTTCCCGAAGGTCATGGAAATCCTTTCGGAAATGTCCCTCCTGAAAATCCCTTTTCGGGTGTCCTCACTCTTCGTGGACCTCTTCCCCATTCCGAATCCGTTTGCGGTATACAAATCGATAATTCATCACGGCTGAAGATGTTCTGGCGCTAACAGAACTAATATTGACAATGACCTGAAAATTTAATAGATTGTTTCTATTTTTATCTCTATCTAAACTCGTATGCAAAACCCGAAACAGATTCTCCAGTCGGTTCATGAGTTATTCAACTTTTAATTTTGCATGAATTCTTCTAGAGTAGCCGCATATTCTCACTTATATAAACAAAATTATAAAAAAGCATCCAGGTAGAACAGAAAGTCAACATAAGGTCAATTTGATGTTATATTGACCAATTTACATTATGTTTTGATTATCATTTGGTCAATATGACGTCGAATTGACATTATTTTTGACTTTCTGATCTATTTGGACATGGACAATATTCTGAAACTTTATTTGTTTATAGCCAGTATTATTATAGTCAGGTCTTATATTTAAGATCGTCTTAAGTTTATCTTTAGATGCTGTACGAATCAGTTCATTGGCTACAGAGTATCTGAAGATTAACTTAAGACGGTCTTAATTATAAGATCCGACTATGAATATCGGCCTATGAATCAATTAAATATTAAGCAGTGTTCTAAAAAAGGCTGATATCGATTCACTGATTCATTCTCAAGTTATTAATGAAAAATTATGCAAAATTTCGAAAATGTGCTACGATATACTGAATATTATGTTAATCATATTTTTTTTACATATCGGTGTCTGAGATATGTATTAAGTATTATTAATATACGAAAAACTTTTTTATTTCTTGCAGTTGGTATCGGACCTAAAAGTTTTTTGTTGATAATCACAAAATTTGCAAAATATTCATTTACAGTGTTAGATATCATATTAATTATTATTTAAGTGCTTTACACGAATAAGAGTGGTGCATATTTTAAACCAAGAAAGTATAGTATTTCATCTATTTCAAATTGAAGTAACTTTTATTTGGAATTGTACAGTCAGAACATCCTCAATCCGTTCCCCACATGTTTCCCCGTTTCGGAACGCTGCAGAGTTGTATTTGAGTAGAGTTTTTGGCAGGCGACCTTGGACGTGGACGTGGCGTCTGCGCTTTCCAACCGACCGGCCGGCCCGACTAGCAGGATGCGCCAAAGCCGATCGATAAAAGGGATGCAAGAGAGACTCTTTCGTGCAACGCGAGCATCTCATTCCGTCTCCACGCTTTCGTGTTTTTCCTCGTTCGCGTGTCACGTTTTCTTGCTGTTCTCATTAAAATAGCATCATTCTCCGATCGCGAGACACGCGATCGTGTTCTCTCGCTATTCTTCTCAGAGAACGTCCGTCTCGTGCGCGGAACGAGCGATCAGCTGATATCTGTTGCTCGATTTCGTTTTTCTTTCTCGTGAAAGCCCTCTCAGCGAGGTATAAATGTTACGAAGAGAGACTTAGCCCAGTTGATCTCAAGAAGCCACGGGTGAAATGTCGTGACGATGTCAAGTGCATTAAAATCGTGTATAGTTAGAATTTCTTCGGGGATTCGTGAGGAAGATCAAGAATGCAACAAAACTGTTTATGGAGACATTCCCATGAAGTGGATCCGGCCAACTTTTGAAGGCTTGAAGATCCCACGTTGCTCTTTGGAAGCAATACTCGCGCGCTCTTTTAGCTCGCTCACATTGCGAGACCGCGATTGCTCCGAGTGCATGAAATATGCGCCAGAATCCTTTAACTTGATCTCAGGTAATCAGAAATACATCATGTTATTGCAAGCAAATTCCTCAACAGACCACATGTCATTCGTACAAATTCGCGTCATTCGAACAAAAATTGTCGGAACATTGAACGTAATCACGTAAATTATATTTTGCAAAATGATATTAATGCTGAAGGGAACTTATTGATGATTTTAAGAGGAATTAACCCTTAACTGGCATACTTCTCCAGAATTTCATAGCTGGCACACTGGACCGTTTGAAACCCATAAAAAAATGCTTGCTGCGAGGAAGCTACTGATTTTTTTTTACTTGAAAAAATTCTCAGATATTCTTTGATACTTGTTTTAACATGTGCCATTTTGATCAAATTTAATAGTAACGGTAAAAAAAATTTTTTTTTTTTTTAAGATTAAAGAACAAAACTATTTTCACTTAAAATTCAAAACTCTTTCATTTTTTTTATATTAAAAGCTAAAAAATTAACTAGACACTCTTGAGATACAACACTTTTAGAAAAAAATAGTCTGACAGTGGCTGTTGAAAAAAGGTATTTATTTGGAGAAATGAAGTGAATTTTAGACAAAAATTGACTGAATTTGCCTGGGGCTTCTGGTACCTCACAGTGCTAGCTAAAGGTTAACAATAAAATAGTATCAAAATATAATCGGACAAAACTAGCACACGTACTCAAACAAATAAGGAAACAGAAGTAAAACTTGGAGCGTATGTGTGGTTTTTAGTCCAAGAGGTTTATGCTGGTAAAACTAGAACTTTTATTTGTAAATTGTCTTGATAACCACAATCTCAAAAAGTCGTTTCCATACGCGAAGCAAAGTGATACATATTTTTTTCCTTATCAATTAAGTGAAGTTAAACGACGAGTTTCCTCGAAGAATGTGTGAATACTCGATCGGGATTGCGTCTCGTTTGCTCATGGAGTAACATGGAATAACTCACGTTCTTAGACCGTTGTACGAGGGGATTATAAATAATGGAAGATCGATTAAGTATACGAGAATAAAATACGGGACAGTAATACATGACATTAAAGATTTAATGTCATTCGGCTCAGCTCGCTTCCGAGGGTAAACGAAACTCCGATTCGTGGTAACATATCTTATTTCATACTTCGAAACAAAGAAACTCGAACTGATAATTTTGATGAGTTTAATTTTCGACATCACGAGTAAAAAAAATAGACTTCACTCGGCGCAATTTTAGAATTGTAAAGAGAAATTCTATTACATCGTGTCTGTTACATCGAGAGCTAAACTCGCTGAAATTTTACCAATTTCAATTACTCTCGTGGCAATCGGTATCATGACTATGTCGGATGAATGCGCAAACGGATCGTGCGCGAAATATTGTTTAACGAAAGAAACATAATACTGTATCCCATACATTGTGTATGTTCTACGTCGTAGAGAATCGCATTGTACACGTGATGCGATAGATTCTATGGCTCACATTTGAAAGAATATGGAACTGGTATTTAAAATTGAATATAATCGATATATTTTATATTATCACGACAAATGATTTAGATATATGAGATTAAAACAGATGTAAAAAATAAATGGATTATCAAGAAATCATGCAGATCGCGAGTCGAAGACTGCAATATATGTTATGTATAATATCTTTAACTATATTGATAATGTACTGTATATAACATATATTCAGTATAATATTTTCCGTACAACAAGACAAAAGCTAATTTTAAAAAATCTAAGCGTTGCTTGTATTGTTTTCAGGGCTTAAATGTAATCCGGCCTCTCTGCACACACACATACATACACACACACACGCTATATATATATATATTTTTTTTTTAACTATATTTTCTTATTATTCAACAATTTCATAACGAATTCGTCACTCTGTTACAGTCTTATGTAGCAACCGGGTGAGCCAAATGACCAAGACCTATAATGACATAGAGGCAGTCACAAGGCTTCTGGAGGAGGTAAGACTGACCGGGAAACAAGAGCTAGTAGAAACTGAACCCGCGCTGTGCATATCGTGTCGTTCAAATTTTACGAATTGTAAATGTTTATATCTAAAAATATTAACGAAACATCCGGAAATTGATAAAAATGTAATGAATCAATAAGTGACCATTTAAATGACTTATAAACGTTTGTATAATTAGCGTTCACGAAGAATAGGACTTCTTTCAAGTTATTAGAATTTTTTTTCACAATTTATTTTTATAATTTATATTCTCACTTATACTCCTAAATTATACTCATACTCCTCAAGTTTTAGGAATTTAAAGACAGTTATTAAAAATTCTCTTTAGATAACATTATCTTCTCAGAAATATTGATAAAAATACTTCGTGCATCGTAATAAGGAATATTATTAAAGATAATTTGACAATGGATTAGCAGTAATTGTAGAGACGTATATAATAACTATGAAAAATGAATGGCTGGTTTTCTTCGACAGAAAGAAAAAGATTTGGAACTGACGGCGCGCATCGGCAAGGAATTATTAGCACACAATCAGAAGCTTGAGACCACAGTGAATGCGTTGGAAGCTGAACTTAAGGAGGCGAACGAGAAGATCACCCAATTGAATCATGAGGTATTGAAGAAGACCGAGCTTATACAGATACTGACAAACGATGTGGACGAGTCTAGCTCGGAGGCCGGAACTCCTACCGGCCTGCGCGGCATTAATCTGGAGATGCTGCAGAGGAAGGTTACCTCTTTGGAAGACGAGAATAAGCAGCTCCGCAATGAGTTCGCGAAACTGGCGCACGATGCTGACGATTCTGAAGAACAGGAAGCACGTCTTGTAAGAGACATCGCAGCACAATTAGGTATGCCATAATAGATTTGTGTTTGTATGTAAATGTATTTATTTGTACTACATATTTTATATTTAATATTAAATGATATTTCAATCAATTAGTTTGGGCAAAGTTAAATAACATTTTAATCAATAATAAGAGTATATGAACATTATATCAGACGTTCACGGTTGAAGTATTGTTAAATAATTTTTTTAACAAACAATAGCAAATGCCAACATGGAGGTGGATGGCATAGCGGATGAGCTCGGTCGGCAAAAAGATGAGAATCGATTGCAACATGAGCAAATAATTAGTCTTACTGCGAAATTAGCTGAGACAGAACTTAGACTCGCTCAGCTGATGGCGGAGCACGATGAGGTGGGAGCAACTCTAGTCATCACTAGGGATAATCAAAATACACTTGCTGCTGAACTAGCTGAATTCAAAGAACGATATGCGGAGGTGCGTTTTCATGCAAACATGAAAAAAGCAATAGATTAAATAATTATTCTATAAAGTATCGCGATGATCATATAATGTAGATAAAAAAATAACTCGATGTTTAGAATCTGAGTTATAATTTCGCTTGTATAAATTTTTTTGTAAATCTTTTTATAAACCTGTACTAAATACTTCACATATATGTACAGGTAGTGAATTTACTAGCTGAAACGCAAGAGCAGTTACGAAAGCAGAGGAAACGCGGAATGCCGACTGTACGTGGTGGGTCGTTATTCCCATCGATGGGTGCAGCACCTCAACCGGATTCTATCGCTTCAGAACTGGAATCATCCCTTTATTCGGAATTAAGTATTGACTCTGGGATCGGTGCAGGTGACAGAATGTACGTTGCAAAGTTGCATCCAATACTCCTTTATACTTAAAACTATAATCAAATATTCGTGCATAATCGTGAGAATTATAGTTTAATATAATTACTTAATTATATATAATAAATAATTACTTAGTAATTACTTAGTAGTTATATATAATAAAATAATTTGTATTGTATTTTTGTTTCGTAGACCAACTTACAAAAAAGTGTTTGAGACTGTTCGTAGTGCGTCTCGAGCAACGTATGCGGGAACAGATCCCAATCAGTTTCCTAGGATAGGTTCCATGACGACGTCGACGTTATCCAGCAGTTCTGTTGGTCCGCGAATGAGTTGTAAGCAAATACGACCACAAACATCTACATTTCCCAGTTTGGATTCTACCGGTCATAGTGAGAGCGATGGATCCTTACTCATCGAGACGGAAGATTATCCGTTTGTATCCATTTTTCTCTTCATTATATAAATTGTTTTCTACATGATGAAAATGAAATTTTGTCGTATTTTAGGGGACCACAACGAATGGGTGTACCTGGTGCTCCTGGTGCTGCTGATTTAGAAGCCGCTATACGTCGTTTAACACCTGCGGAAGTATTAGCAAGGCGTGCGTGTCTTAGTACAGGCGCCGGCTACAGTTACGATTACGACGGTGGCATATTACATTCCCCGTCAACCTTTTTGCCTTTTGACTGTCGCACTCCGGACAGCATTATGTCGACCGGCAGTTGCGGCAACTTGAGTGGCTTCAGCGGCAACAGTGGCAATGCTTGGCGTATCCCGCAAAAACTGCAGATAGTCAAACCAATGGAGGGCTCCCAAACGTTGCATCATTGGTCGCGATTGGCAACACCAACATTAGGTGGATTGCTGGAGGACAGACCAGGCGTAAAGACTAGAGGTGGTCGTGCTCTCGAGGATCTCGGTCTCATAACATTCACGTTGAGCGATTTGGAGGAAGATGAAGAATATAGTAATCCTGGTAAACCATTCCAAGACACTGGCTCCATTTACACTTTTACTAACAGCACCGTGATGCATCCTGATGATCATACCATCAGCAGCGTGACACCAAGCATCGTTAGCAGTCGTGTCGCTTCAGCGCCCAACAGTGGTATGAACTCCGGTATGAGCACACCTCGCACGCACAGTCGTCGCAATTCAACTTCAACATTTTCCACCACGCTTGGATTGGCTAAAATGCTAAACGAAAGAGGAATAAAAGCCGTTACACCCTCGTGCATAGGCACACCTACCGACGAACGGAATTTCTCACCGACTGCTACACCGTGCAATAGTCCGGATGCGAGTTTGTCACCAAGGTCATCGTCACCACCACCGGAGAACGGCGCTTCATTAACATTAGGACTGCTTAGCACCGGGGCAGAATTATTGAGGCGTACTTTCAGTTACGAACCGCCATCGCCGGTGCAAGCTAAGAAAAAAAGACCGAAGTCGACGATCTCGCGCTCGGACAAGAAAGCTCTCACAGGGATACGTCTAGTGGAGAAATTGGAGAGGATTGGTATTGACACAATCATAGCCACTACAGTTAGCTCATCGATTTCGCCGTTAGCTCTACAGGGTGCTCTGTACACGCGTCGTTCGACTGGAAGTCCAATGGCACAATTGACGTTCCTCAAAACTTCGATGTCCTCCAGTACCAGCCAAGAGAAGTTAATATCTCCCTCATCTTCAACATCCACTAGTGACGAATTTCCGTCGATCAAATCAGATAAACGGGATAACAGTAAAGAGACCAAACCAAGTGTATTTGATTCAAATGCATTTAACTCGAGAGCAGCGGGTCAGTCGCCGGATCGACAACGACGATCGGGTGCTAAAGCGACGAGGCCCGACCTGGGACGAGTTAAGACGCCAGTTCCGACGCCTGTAACTAAAGAATCCAAACAGTCAGCATTGGGAGCAATAAGTTCACTTCTTTTTGGTCGTAAGGGTGGCTTATTATGAATATTATGTAGAGTCTGTAACGCGATAGCGGACGAATCAATTAATTCCAGCGAATTATTTTGTAATATATTCGCAAAGAAAAAGTTCGTTTTTTTACCTGGAAATTTTGGTTCATGCGTAACTACTTGAGTACACGATACGCTCCTGTCGTCAGTATTATTGACTGTCTACACTTTTGACGTATTTGCTGATTTATATACAATAATTTTCGTATGTAATATGGTGAGAATCGCTGTAAATAATCAAGAAGAAAGGGTATTAATATTAATAAGATACAAATCAGGTTGCTAAATATTCTATACAATAAACATATTTTAAATTTTATCCTAAAGATCATGAATTAAATAAAATATAGAAGGAATATACTCTGTACAGTGAAAGTACACGAAATCATTATACATTTTAAATTTTATTTTAAAATCTATAATGAATTAAAAACAGAACAGAAGTATAGAAGGCTAGAGAGGTTTTTCGATAGTTTGTGATAAATGAAAAGAAATCTCCGTAAGCTAGTAAGTTACTAGCTCAAATGAGGAAGGAAAATAAATTATTTTAACAAAGATGATTGTACAATCTTCGACTATGTATTTATGGACTGATAGTTGATAATATTTACACACCATATCATAATTAGTGACACAAAAATTTAAGAACCAAAACTATTATAATTAGCAATGTAATTTATAAAATTCGTTATATTAGGAGAATTACGTATAAAAATCAACGTAATCTATTTTTTATTTAATAATAAGTAATAATTTTAATTTATTTTTTTTTATCAAAAGATTGACAATATATCTACATCTATTGTTTTTAATAAAAGAGTATAATATAATAATGTAATATATCCAGTGTAGTAAAAACTAGTCAATATGTAAGAAACTGCAGCTTTTAGTCTAGTTACTTCATTTATCTTTTTATTTTATTATAATATAGTTAATAAATATCCAAATTTTTCACACAGCTTTGATAGACTGTGAGCAATCTTTATACTTTGGAATACTTCTCAATATTTTGCTAAGATACGCAAATTATTTAATACAGTCCACTCTTACATAGTTAAAGATTGAAATCTGATTCCAACAATACAGAGAACAGAAAACAAAGGAAACTATAATAGCAGGGTAGTTAATGAAATTAATATCGTGTATTCGAAATTCGTAGCTAATGACTGGAGAATAAACTGTTGTTACCAATGCAATATAAACAACTAGTATACAAAGGGCAGGGAGAATGCTGAAAATGGTGCATCGTACTATAATGCATTATTTTATAATAATTTAGCACAAAGTCAAATCTGGTGCTTATTGTCTTAATTTATTTCCTTTAGCAAATGCTTGGTGACGAGTAGTCGTAGCAGCAATCGTTAATGCTACTGTCAATCTTTGCACACAGAAGATTGTGCATTTAGCGTTAATTTATAAGCATTGTACTGTATATAGTTGAATGAAATGCAGCAGGACGACAAGGTAGTGCCTCGCATTCATTCTTTTATTTTTCTTAGAGACTTTCATAACGTGGTAATTTATTGCAACTTTGTTTCCTGTAAGTGGGCCTGAGTTTTATGTAAGAGGACATGTAATGTATCATAGAGAAGAGTGTTTAGCTCGACGCAGCCTTGTACATAGACGTACAAATTAATAAATTAAATTGGAAAATAACGCTGTGTCGTTATCCTACCTCGTTTACCGCCATCTCCCTGCATCGTTCCTTGATCGTTCTAGAAACTTAGAGCTAACTGTAAAGTGAATTGCAATGAAATAGTTTCGCGTGTTATTGTAAATAGAGCGACTGATGTGATAATGACTTATATACAATTATGTTTTCAGTACCGGCGGTTTCAGTATCGGAATAGTGTAGACTCAAGAGAGCATGGAAAGAGAAATGAATCGATGAAAATCGTTTGCATTAATCAATATTCCTACGATATAATTTCAAATGTCCGAGAAAACAATTCTTAAAAAATTTTTTTTTTTAACTTATCCTAAATAATGAATTGTATATTCAATATAATGAAAATTCGTATAAATTCCGAAAAACATTCAAACTGTTAAAAATGCATTTAGATAGAATATAAATCCTACTCTCTCTTTAATAAAAAATATAACATTTTTATTACAGCAAAAATATGATATGTTATCAAGAGTCAAACATATCTGTATAATTATGGTCAAATGAATGTATAATCATGAATAAAGTGATCATTCCGACATAGATTTACACGGGTTTCTTATAAAAACTGATAGAATCGATAGAAAACGCATTATACAAAATTATATAATTATATTTTCTATTTCTTATTTTATATAGTTATATAATTATTTAAAATAAGAAATATAAAATACACGTAATATTTGTGCAAAAATCATAATCACAATAACGACAATTCTTCAGTACATTATAGATTTCTTGACATATCTAACTTCAAAATAATTGAAATTTCAAACCGATTAACTTACTCGCCAAGCGAATCAATGACATATTATTAGACCAAGTTGGTCAACTTGACAGTCTATGAATGAGGAAGAAAATAGCGGTTAAACGTTCTCACTCTATCTTAAGCTATCATCAACCGGCTTCACCCCCTGAAGGAATGCTTGGTCCAGTAATATATGTCATTGGTACCAAATCAATAAGTTGCGTTCCAATTTAAAAAAAAGCATGTTATGCTCTACATAACAATCTCAAATAATTAGGTTTACATAAAAAGTTATTTTAACTCAGAGCTTTCCAAATTTACATTAAAATTTTAATGAGTAATAATATATATTGTTTATTTTCTTGCTCCTTATATGTAACAATAAATAATAAATATATTAATTTATCATTAATATTAATATTCTTTTTACAATTATTCATATTAATGCACATAATTCTTATCTCTTGAATATTTACACAAAGAAGAAATTATACAGAGATATGTTTGTTCGACGGATTATTTTTCTCTTCCTCTCACACACATACACAATGAGAAAGATTTAATATTACACAAAGATTTGGTGAATAATATATCTCACCGTTATATTTAATTTTGTGGTAAAAGAAAATGAGAATGTAGCATTACACAAGAAATTTAATAAAATATATTAAATCTTCAGAAATTTTATATATATATATGGACTGACACTAAATAAATGGATTACTATAGTTTCTATATTAGAAGTTATGTTCGGATGAGGAGCAGAGAGGGAGAAATACTTTTTAGTATCTTCTCTTTCTCAAAATGTCCGGAAATGTACATTACGCATGCCATTTAATATATGACGTGTTAATACAACATCAAGATTATAAGTTATTGATATTTTGTAGAAAAGAACAGAATAAAATAAATTTTATATAATCTCAAGGAAATACATGTGCTTATGATCACAACCATAATTATAATAGATATACCATCAGAATACATCCAATATATAATATGTCATATATCAACATGCGTAAGACATGTATTTCTAAACACTTTAAGAGAGAGTATTTCAAACACAGTCAAACTTATATTGCCAGTCCATATGTATAAGGTCTAGACAATAGAATCCAATAAAAAGTTAATCTATCCTTAACTAAAAAAATATTAATATATAAATTAAATTAATTTGATGAATTAATTTAAAAATAAAAACATTAGTATTGAAATAAACTTTACAAACTCATTTAAACATTTTCGATAATTTCCCCTTTTGTACACTGTCCTTCTCTTTGATAGCTGCTGCAAATGCTTGTAATTCCTTTTCAACAGTGTTATGTAGAGAAAGATCGATTTCAGCAGCCTTCCTTAAATCTCTGATGGCATTTTTTTCGTCCCACACACCAATGTATGCTTTACCTCTTCGATAAAGCGCCTTCACATTATCTACAAATAAAAGAAAACTTGATAGCATTCTACTGGTGTTTTTTGTAACCTAATGATGATCCCGTAAATTTGTATACCTGACTCTGTCGTTAGAACTGTTGTACAATGTTCAATAACTGAATAATATTCTTTATTTAACAGCTTACATTGCGCATAGTTCAAAAGTAATGGTACCTTCATTCGATTCAAGGATAACCATTCTTCATCATTCGGTTTTTCACTATCAAATATTGATTTGTTACAATATATGATGCAATGTCTTAATCACACAATTGAGTTTCATGGACTTACGCTAGCATGAGTTGTTCCAATATTCCAATTGCCTTTGCATATATTTCAGATGCACTGTCATACTTTTTTTCTCTAAATAAAACATTTCCCTTTTCCTTCAAATGTGGAATGCTTTCAAGCTTCTCATTTTCTGTCATTTGCCACGACTCCTTCTCATATTCATTTGGATATACCACTTTGGTCAGCTCTGTAGATTGTTTAAAGTTATCTTTGTATTTTTATGTGATAAAATGAAAGATTAATGCAGAAAATCATTAAAAGTGAAAATTTTACAATTGTGTATGAAGATTTTATAATTTATATTTAGTTGACAAAATATATAGTATTATATTTGTATTAGATTTATATGTGTTATTTTATTTGTACCTATTGTAAATTCCAGGTCTTGAGGACATTTTATAAGTTCATCCAGATCGGCATAACCAATGCCTTCATTCTGAAGAGTAACGCCACAGCAGTGATGATTACGCTTCTGTAACTGTGGCTTGCCAGCTTCTCTTAGTGTCTTAGAGATAAAAGGGTATGTAGTCACTAGCTAAAACAGAATTTATCATAAAGGTGTACTCTACATTAAACGTATAATTGTAGCAATAAATATCACAAACACACATACACTCTTATGTACTTTAAAATGGGCAACTTCGTTTAATGCCATTTTTTGTAAAATTGCTTCCCATACTTCCAACTTAAATTTTTTTCCTAATATGAGTTCCATTGGATCTCTCATCATCCTACTGTCATCAATCACTGTTTTGTCAAAATCACATTTTGTAGTTCTGAAGTGAAATATAACCTAAAATAAAACCAGTTAAGAATAACTGTTGATAATAAAATTTACAAGTAGGAATTTTGTTACAGCTAGAAAAAACAATAGATATGTATACATACCTTTGTTCCTGGGACAAAATTAATAATTTCTGATCCAGCATGAAGAACAGTTTTGATTATATACTCTTCGTTCATTATGATGGCATACGTATAATGGATTTAAAGAATGAATACTATACTTTCGATAGATACACTTGATGTCTGATTTTTAAGCAACAAAACACAGTGATTATTATTATGTTACAATGATGTGTATTATCAAACAATGGTTAGCAAACACATTTTACACTTACATCAGTGTTCCGTATCGCGACTGAGTTATCAAATTTTTGGGTAATTATTTAGTTTACCCCTCACCTCAGAAATCGATGAAAATAGGTTTATTATTCGACGCGTTTTTGTTCGAAACGAAAGAATCTGACCGAAAAAAGTGTCGCTCTGCTCTACAAAGCGAGATATTTGCAATTAAATTTGACTAGTCGATAGGTTAGAAAACATGTCACGTGTCATATGTTTTGCTTTATTTAATTTTGCAGTCTACGGTGCCCAGGTGGCGATGTGGCGCAGCTCGCATAAATACAAATCCTGCAAACAGTCTAATATCGTCTAGCTCCCAATCGAAAAGCTGTCGTTTTACTCTATTCGACGTAGATGTCTTTAGCCTGAGGTATTCATTTTCTACCTTACGGCTTACATTGATTTGCTCATCTTGTTTCTCATACACATCATTTTTCTGACTATTATTGATAGATTCGTGAATAGTAAAACTTTGCGTAAAAGATATCTTAATTTTTAGGTCATATGTCGCATTTTTATTATTAAAATTAACGTTATTATAATCCATTAAATCCGACTGTTTGATTTCTCTTTTGTGTGCACTATACACTTTTCTGGATTCCATTAAATAAAATGGATAGTTAGTTAGGTTTCTAATAAACAACGCTACATTTTTTACCAATACATACATGTCGTCATCGACAAACATGTAAAACTTTGAATTGGTACAGTATTTCACTAACCTTGAAACTCATTATTGTTTTTATAGTATTATTATAATAGGAGTCTACGAAATCTGCCTGTACAATATCTTTGTAGATCCCTGTTTCTAGTTTTAATTTAGCCTCCACTTCTTCGTCATCCGGATGAGTACCCACTACAAAAATAGTCCTCGCTGACACATCAAAGAATCTCTTTTTAATTCTTCATGAATTATGTATAGCAGTTCTTCTATCAAAATTTTTTATAGCAGACTTTACTATGTATACAAGACAAAGATGTGTATCATCTGCAACTTCTTTACATTTTGTGGCTGTTTCAAGATAAAAGCATATCTATACTCGTTTATAGGTTCAATCTCAAGCTTCTCATTACGTCGAAGAGCACTCACAAACTCATGTACGTTGCTTTCATATGGATATACAAAGTTTTCATCGTACGTGATTTCAAATAAGTGCACAAAGGCTCCAAAAAATTCTAATAGCGCTATTATGCCGAAGCAAAAGAACATATATCCCATTTTAACTATTGCACGGCGACATCTTTGGAAATAAAGACAGAATAAATAGTATTCGAGCAAGTAACAACACATTTTGTCAGCCAAATTTCTCATAATATTCCATGCAAATTCTCTCCCTTAAATTCTTAACCCTGCAATAAAATTTTCTCCATTTAATATATATATTTTTAATAAAAACGTCATCTTTACATGAATTTCTATCAACAAAAAATAATGCCTTTAATTTATCGTTCCTTTAATTTTATTTATGTTTCTATAACTTAAAAACACAGCAGTATCCAAAAATAGTAAATATATAATTCAATTGGTCTGATAATTTAATTAAATTAATGACAGAAGTCTACACGCAGAACTGAAATTTATAAAGTAACAACTTACAGATTGTTGAACAATTTTATGGAATTCAATATTCCCACAAATTTAGAGGAGTATAAGAAAAACTTCAGACGTATTTTGCTTTATTTAATTGATAGCCTGCGCGGGGCTATGCGCAGGCTGCGGCGTGTATAAACACGCCTGGGAGTGTTAAAAAGGTAGTAGGTATTAGTGGTGGGCGATGTTAAAAAAAAGCATCGATTCGGAAATAATCGATGCAAAATAAAATCGATGTTTCAAAATCGATATTTTGCCAAATAAATCGATTTTAATCGATTCTTTTTTATCGGAACAATGCGCGCCTAATTTAAATAGCTGCAACTAAAAGGAGAAAAAAACCGGCAAAAAATTAATAAAAAATTAAGTAAAGTATTATTTTGCTTTTATTAATATCCCTATTTTTTATTATTTTACTTTTTATTTATGTATATACAAAATTGAGCATGGAATATTGATGTTCCTGGTAATGGTTTGAATGCTGTATGATTTATAATTTTATCTTGTTTCTCTTATAATTCCAGAGTTGTATCTGCCTCCTTCAAATACATACCTATACAAAGAAAATATTTATTAGTTCTTCGTATTCATATGTTCATAAAAAAAAGATAACCGAATAAAAATAGTACAATGAGAGTAAAGGTAGAAGCTTGAGAAACAGGTTATAATTTTTAAAAACCCAAGAAATTTGATATATTATGCTATATTATTAATTCCTGTAAACATATTACACATCTTGTACATAATTTTATGTACAGTAAGAACACATGCTTCTTAAATTAGCATTTAAATAATAAGCTTAAATAATAAGATCACCGTAAATAAAAGTGCACAAAGCAATTTATAGTTCTAAACAACGTTTATGAAATGTGCCAATATTCTTTGTTGAGGGAACTAAGAAACACTAATACATTATACGTACGTACGTACTGCGTAGTTGCGTATTGTGTGTAGTCTGCGTACACACACCATACACGTGCCGCGTGCTTATACCGCGTTTCGAGTGGGCGACATCTGTATTTCGCGAAGTGAAGGAAACATCGATGTTATTTTTTAATAATCGATTGTTACTCGATGTATCGATCAGCAAAACATCGATTAAAATAATCGATGTTGTAATAAAAAGCATCGATTTTCTAAACATCGAGTGAACATCGCCCACCACTAGTAGGTATAACAACCCAAAGTTGTTAAATCACAGCCCGACGTATCATATAACTGCGGGTTCTTATATAGCAGGCCTGCACCAACTCAGGCGGGTCGACAAGCCAAGTAGTAACGTCGCGATTTCCGACGTCCCCACCACTGACCGCGCGCCTCTTCCCGCGCGCCTTGACGAGGAGACTTCTCCGCCAGCGTGGTAGGCGAGAGTGGGGGAAGCTTCCCCGCTACGAATGAAGGAAGTGGAAGAAACGTGATAGCCAAGCGTGGCTACGGGGCCGCCAGTTGTGCAGGTCTGTTATATAGGATGCCAAGATAATTTTTACTTACGAGTTAGCTCGCCCCCATAGCGGCGTCGCGCCGAACTATTAGTGCCATGTCGCTCTGAGTGACAAACATCTCATAGCGCCCGTCCAATTTTAATTTTGTTAGAAATATCAACTTTTTCATCAAGATTTTTGATAAGGATCTGAACTATAGGTCGAAACGTCAAATAAAACTTTAAGTTTATATCATTGATGCTGGTTTGAAGTCGGTTATTGATTTTACCTTAGAAATATCACACAACTCCCCGTTTTGTAAATACGTTTCAATTATTTAAATACTCTTTATTTTTAGAAAGATTTAGAAAAAAATTCAATTTTATCACTTTTACCAATAAAAGTTTTTTTTTCATTTTACTACACGGACAACTATGGACGAATTGATCACATCAAAATAAATTATTCATTTCTCGAATAAAATTAGCTGTAACATTTGTGAATGATGTAATCACAAATATAATATGCAGCTGTAGCACAGTACGATATGTACTGTTCTAACAAGAAGCTGAAGGTCCAGGGTTCAAATTCTACCGAGGAAATTCTCAGATTTTATTTTGGGTCCTTTCTACGCCAGTCATCGATGATGACGTTACCGGTCCTAAGCCGGATAAAAGAGGGAATTCAACCATTTATGGAGTTGTTGATAGTGACTGTGTCAGCAGCAGATACCGGGAGAGCAGGACGCTAAGATTTCTAACAAAATTAAGAGTTTAATTTTTTAATTTAAATTTTTGTATAGAATATAAATGTGTACAAAATATAAATTTTTCATTAGTAGTAGTGTGGAATTATTTGAACATTGCTGCACCTGAAATAAAATTTTTGGTAAAAAATTACTTAAAGCTTCTCTATAAAATTAATGATATCAAAAAATTACGCCAACTATAAAAATGGATATTTATGCAAACCAAAAAATCTATTACTTTATTATTATTATTCTTTGGCTGGTATTCATAATGAATTTTTATTCATAGTTCAAATAATTTAATACGGATGTCCGTTGGAGATTTGTTTCGTGGGAAGTTACTGGCCAAATTTCGCCGAACCAAGCGTCATGTAAGTCCGCCTTTTTATATAGAGTCATTAATTTTAAAATTCTTTTTTATTAACATAAAAACATAAAAAAATAACCCCAAAATCAGTGGTTTTTTCATTTGTTTTTGGTGTCGTAATTTCCTTTTTTTAAATAAATTGTACCAAATGATATGCCTTACGATAAGATATCAATCACAAAAAATTTTTGAGTTGGGCCGAAAATTGATTTTAATAATTCAATTGCAAATAATTTTAAAACGCAGCCAATCGCAGATGTCAATCGCAATCATCCCGTAATCTGGATATCGATCATGTAATTTTTCACATGAAAAGTTTCACGTGAACTCAACGATTTCAACCAATGAAATTAGACTTATTTGGTAACTCATTGATTTCATTGATTGAAATCGTTGAGTTCACGTGAAACTTCACGTGAAAAATTATATGATCGATACCCTGTGTACGAGCTTTAATTATTTGAGAATATTGAAAATGATTGGTCGCGTTTAGCGGAAAAAGCAGCACAGTGATTGGTCCTTGTTTTTAGCTTGGATCTAAGTGGATAAACCAATCAAAGTTATGGTCGGACTGAACGCGGCCATTGAGAGTTGAGAGGAGTGATATGGAATTGCAGAGGTCGTAAAAGTTGTTTCTTTTTGCTTCTTCTCTTCAACATGGCGGTGAGGATATATTTTTTTACTTCAAAAACTTTTCTTTTAATTTTCATTTATTTTTTATACCATTTAATTTCATTAAGTATCATTATGGTGTGGGAATAACTAATATTACCAATTATCAGAGATATTAAATTTTTCCTAAATCTGCTTGTATTTGAAGTATCTTGAAGTATCACATGAACGAGATTTCATACTTGATTCTATCAGTGTATAACATATTGCAATTGTTGTTATTAAATTTATCCAGCGATAAAAAGTTGATTTATTCTTATTTTTGTTTAATTAATATCTACATAACTGCTCTATTGAAAATATATCTGTTTGCATTGCTGGATACATTATGAAGTGGTGGTATAGAGGTTAGATAGAGCTTGAAATGGATGTCATTAATTGTACTTTAATTATTTAGGATGCAACGAAAGCACCCGAAGAAAAGATTAAGGAAAAAATTAGGAAAAAGATCGATAAGAAGGCAAAGAAGGAGCCGAAAGATGCATCCAAAAATGTAATGCGTGAAGTCAAAATCCGAAAGTTGTGTCTAAATATTTGTGTGGGTGAATCTGGTGATCGACTGACACGTGCTGCCAAGGTAGACTTTCTAATGTGATTTGTGTTTTAATGAAAATGTTTGTAACAAACTTTTAAAATAATTTTTTTGTATAGGTTTTGGAACAACTGACTGGCCAGCAACCAGTATTCTCTAAGGCTCGATACACAGTACGTTCATTCGGTATCCGTCGTAATGAAAAAATAGCTGTACATTGTACAGTACGTGGTGCAAAAGCTGAAGAGATCCTGGAACGTGGTCTCAAGGTGAATTATAGAATCTTTATGTATGGATTTGCATTTGTACTATATTTCTGATGTATTCTTTGGTTACAGGTGCGTGAATATGAGTTGAAGAAAGAAAATTTCTCTGGTACTGGAAACTTTGGTTTTGGCATTCAAGAGCACATTGACCTGGGAATCAAGTATGATCCAAGTATTGGTATCTATGGTTTAGACTTCTATGTTGTGCTTGGACGTCCAGGTTAGTGACAACTAAATTTTAATTATAAATAGAACATCAAAAAATATTCTTGTTTTGTATAGCAGCATTTGCATACATTTAAATATATTTAAAAAATGTTTCATATCTATGTTTTTAATCTAGTAAATTTTACTGAATGTATTACTTTATTGAAATTATATTATCAAAATTAATTATCAAGATATTTATATATGTTATTAAATATGTATTTGATTTATAGGATTTAACGTTGCACATAGAAGAAGAAAAACTGGTAAGGTTGGTTTTCAACATCGTCTTACCAAAGAAGATGCCATGAAGTGGTTCCAGCAAAAATATGATGGTATCATTATAGCTGGAAAGAAATAATACATATTGTAATATACATACTGACCCATAAAAAATTTTAACAGAAAATATTTTTCGTTTAATAACATACCTTTTACATAATGAATGATATGCTCCATGTGAGGATAATCTCGAGTTCGATTCTCCAACTTTCATCCCGTTTATTTCAATTTTATAAAAATTTTAGTATACAAGACAGTGAAAAATCTGATTATTCCTAGGATGTTACTGTAGAGAGAAATTTAACTAATGGTAGTAATTCCTTGGCGATCAATTCAATGCATATTCATATTGTGCATAAGTCAATGTATGTACATACAAAATTATAGAATATTTATGTGTAAAACACTTATATTTTCTTTCTCTTAGTCTCTCTAGTTCATATGTATAAATATTTTATATACATACAATTATTATTATAAATGATATACATATAGATAATTTTTTCTTATTTCCTCTTTTTACTAAAAGAACAAAATTATCCTTTCAATTATTTTTTAATTCTATTTTAATGAGGCTAAAGATAGATAATTAAAGTCAATTTACAAATAAACAATTTAATATAAGCTGAAACAGTTAAATAGTTAAAAAGAGAGAGGAGAGGAGAGTTATGATCATTGTGATCATTGGAAATTTTCTAATAGTAGCACTTTAAAAAATGGACCATAACCTCATCTTTCTCTTTCTGTCTCTTCCATAATTTATGGCACATTTTATTAATTTTCAAAAAATGTTTAAAAATAGATAAGATGCATCGTCACTTCACGTTTTCAATACGCATGCGCAAAAGAAAGCGCCACCGCTGACAACCTCGCTACCTATCACACGTACTGTGAACCGTGTTTCTCGGTCCTCCTCTTTTCTTCAACATGGCGGTAAGTCAACATCCCTCGTCTTGAAGAAGCTTCTTTTAATCTTCATGTACCTCTCGCATCATTAAGCACTGTTTAATATTATTATGCCATAGAAATAACTGATGCTATCACAAATTCTCGTTGATATGTATTTTTTTTAAATTAAAACGTTAACGTTCAAAATTGTCACTGCGATAGACGAATGGAACGCACGCTTGTTTTTGATGGCACATCAAATATAGTATATATCCTATTGTTATGTTTATAATAAAGTTTTTTATTTGTTTTCAAAAATTTTTTGTTTGATTAATATAAAAATGTGATTTATTAAAAATATGTTTTAACGCTGGATAGATTAAAAGTATCGATTTATAGGTTAATATGAGAGAATTATGTAGATATTAATCCTATATTCTTTAGGATGAAGGAATGTTTTTTATAAATTTTTTCATTGTCCTCTTTGATAATTTGCAATTAAATAACAATATTCTATATTTTCTAACTAAAGATATACTCAAAAGTTCTTCTCTAATTGTAAAACAATTTGTGCAGCATAAAATCGATAAGAAAGTTTTATCCTGTAAATTTAATAGTTTTCTAAGGCTGGAATTTGATATCCTACATGAGGAATGTAGAGTTAACAATCTTAATTTTAAATATTTAATCACAGGAGGTAAAGAAAGCTTCCGAGAAAAAAATCAGGAAGAAAACCGACAAGAAGACGAAGGAGCCAAAGGATGCGTCCAAGAATATAATGCGTGAAGTCAAAATCCGAAAGTTGTGTCTAAATATTTGCGTGGGTGAATCTGGTGATCGACTGACACGTGCTGCTAAGGTAGATTCTCTAAGCATGTTGTTTTTGTTTTAATGAAAATGTCAACAGTTAAATTTTTTTAATCAAAATAATTTTTTACATAGGTCTTGGAACAACTGACTGGCCAACAACCAGTATTCTCTAAGGCTCGGTACACGGTACGTTCATTTGGTATCCGTCGTAATGAAAAAATAGCTGTACATTGTACTGTACGTGGTGCAAAAGCTGAGGAGATTCTGGAACGTGGTTTAAAGGTGAATTAATAGTGTTTATATATATGATTTGTGCTTATATTATAATTTTAATGTATTATTACAGGTACGAGAATATGAATTGAAAAAAGAAAACTTTTCTTGCACTGGCAATTTCGGTTTTGGTATTCAAGAGCACATTGACTTAGGAATTAAGTATGATCCCAGTATTGGTATCTATGGCTTAGACTTCTATGTTGTGCTTGGACGTCCTGGTTAGTAATAACTACCTCTGAATTGTATATTGAATGTCTAAAGTAATGTCGCACATTTGCATCATAGATATCCTTGTTTTATGGTGTTATCTATACATTTAAAATGTGCTAAAAAAAAAAGTTTCACATTTGCAACTCGTGCCCACTTCATTTTACTGGGTGTGTTACTTAGTTGAGACTACACTTCAATTAAATATTAATAAAATATGTATATCATATATATATATATATATATATATATATATATATATATATATATATATATATATATATATATATAACACCACAAAAGTACTTTAACATATGGATATAAAAATATAAATTATGAAATGTGTTTAATTTGTAGGATTTAACGTAGCCCACAGAAGAAGGAAAACTGGTAAGGTGGGTTTTCAACACCGACTTACCAAAGAAGATGCTATAAAATGGTTCCAACAAAAATATGATGGTATTATTATAACAGGAAGAAAGTAATGTATCTTGTATTGTATGATCTAGTAAATAATTTCAACAAAAATAGTTTATATTCTTAGTTTAATATATCCTTGTATCATAAAACACCTTCGTGCTGTCCAATTTGCAGATACATGATTACATAATGCAGATATACAATTATAAAACCCCGCATAGCTTTGGAATAAGAAAAAGATTAAAGTTTTGGAATTTTTATTAATTTTTTCCCATGTTGTATAATACAATCAAAACACTGACAAATAATGTGGATAAATTAACGAGATAGAATATTCCTCATTAAGATATACATATAAAAAATAAGGAACAAAACATAAATAGGAAATTTATTATTGTACATAATTATTCAAATTCGAGAAAAGCTTTATCAGAAATTTCTATTTCAAAAGTGTCAAATGTTTATTTCTAGCATTTTTTATAATTATTTTCGATGGAATGACATTCGAGTTTATTATAGTTATAAATAATCTACTTAGGCCTAGCATTATAACATTCACATAAAAGGAACTTCATTATAAAATGAACATTATCTCGGAATCGGAGAAATGTGTGAATTTATATATATTGTATGAAACTATATTTTTTTCTTGGACATTGGACATTTTGATATAGTAGATATAACTATATATGTTTCTGTTTCTTGATTATTTACTTGTTTTACAAAACATTTATTTATTTAGGAGAAGGTTACTTCAAGAAGTGATCTGTATGTGCTTATTGGCACCTTATGCATACACTTTTCAGGCGAATTTCGTTCAAAATTACAAAATTCTTAGCGCTAAAGAAATTATTCATATTGCAATTTTAAATCATTATATAATATTAATTCCATTTTCATAAAGATTTAAAAAAATAACAAAAAAAATGATTACTTATATGTAATTTTACGACATTCTTATTGCTGAGTAAGTTCAGAACTTTGATAACAGGAGGTAACTTTAATCCGATGATTGGTGCCAAGCTTTAAACTTAATATCATAATAATCAAATGTGTATTTACAATAATAAACTGTTCGACTAAATCTTTGGTTTAATTTAAACACGAAAATATCCAATAATAAATGAGTAATTATAATTATAAAACATAGGAAGTGTATTTATTGATGTCCACTAATAGTTGCACTTGTATAACTTTTCACCTACTTAACTTGAGAAGCTATGAGCAGATAAAAAGGCAAGAGATATATCCTTCAGTCTCCATATTGTTACCTTAACTGGACGTCATGTCACCTGACTTTGATATAGATAATATATACAGGATGATTCAGAGTTACTACACAGAGTTACTATGTACAATTAAGTGATTTCCTCTCCATTAACCATTTACTTCAAAATCACTTTCTTGTACATATTTAAAAGTTAGAAAGATGAAAACTCTGATAATTTTTATCCTGAATATATATAAATATGTGTATGTATATAATAGATATATATTTCATTTATAACAGGTAAATATAAATAAATAAACTTATTTATCTATATTCGAAGATTCCCATGTGATAACGAGAAAGATGTATTTTCAACTTTTACTCGTATAAGGATGGGCATGCATTCCAAATAATTATGTAAAGATAAATTCTCGACTTAGAATTCTTAGCAACTTGTCATATATATTTCTTGTTTAATTTTGAATATTTTATTATGATGCAATGCATACATAATAATCATTAAAGGAGTGAAATTCGCAATAACTAAATAATATATTTTTTTTAATATAACTAAAATATTTATGTATTTACTAATTTAGAACATACAAGTCATGCGATACGCGTAATATTATAATTTGTAATACATGACCATCACAGAGCATTGATGTTATTCAAACTCAGTCTAATCTGTGTGTATATAATTAATAATGCTTTAAATCCCAGAACTTTAAACAATTTAATAAATAAAAGTAATCTCCTAAGATTGCCAGCTATTTACAAATTACACATCATATATCTTTTATGGGTTAGCTAGCAACTTTTGTGAGAGAAGCAAACTGTTTTAATATATTTTAAATATCCATCAAATTTAAAACTTTTTACACATTAAAAATATATATTTTTTTTCAATATCAAAGAACTAAACATATTTTGAAATTTGAGTGTTAAATATGACACCAGTCAACAATATTATAATTTTTTTATATTGAAAGTTTTTAGACAATATTATTTCCTCGCTGATCGATAGTGCCTATCAATGTTGTGTCTTTCTGCGTCGGTGAAACCCAAAATACTTTCAATAGCATTTAAATGACCGTGAAGATTCTCTTTATCAGTTAGGAAATAGTAGATCGCCGACTTTAGGAACTGCAGGGTAATTTCTGGGTCGAGAGTACCCTGGCTGCTTCTCGCTTCTACAATACGCCTATACATTGCCTGATCAAAACAGAATAGCATACTCATTAGAGAAAAAAGCTCAAAGATTGTAACATTAATTGTAACAAAATAAGTGTACAATTGTTTATACATATGATTATGTTTTATCAAATTTGAATTCAGACATATATTCTATTTTCAAGATTTAACATAATGATATAAATTTTTAATGATTAGCAGTATTACATATACACATTATTAGCAGTATTACATATAAAAACGTTGAAAATTGTAATTGTCAATTCAAGACACAATACAACATTACATTTTATTTTAATATAAAATGGAAATAAATTAATCTATCTGGATTCAAATATAGTATACACGTTTTGCAATATGGTGAAAGCATGCATTGCCTGTAAGCACGTGCAAAACTTACATTGCCCGAAGGTATAAGAGGCTGTTTCTTCCAAGTGCACAGGATAACTCGATCTAAGAGTAACGTATAGAAGTATAAACCATCTACGTTTGTGCTTCACAGTCCGCATGCAATTGCTGCAGCAAGCATTCACTAACGCGAATGTAAAGAAGAAAAAGATACGAGGAGCCCAATCGTGCTCTTTTTTCACACGCCCATATTTATTCAAGAGCTGATCACCCTGTGATAACTTATGTACAGTAAAATTTTCCTCAAAGTTAATGTCACTCCTTTCATTTATGGATGAGTGACGATTACTCTGAGATAATATGCAATCAGTTACAAAATAATAAATAATTTAGATAAATCATAAAAAAGATTTCCAATGAAATCTATTCATCTAATTTCGGAATTTATTATAAAAAACCATAACAAAAATATTACATTTGTGTATCGGAATATCAGCTCTTGATGCAATAAAACACTGATAGAATACCGGTGCATCATATGCGAACAACTGCTACTTTGGGCGATAAAAAGTGGATGAGAATTGCATCATCACGTCGCAACCGAGTTAAGATACAGACCTTACGTGTGCCAAGGACCCAGAGAGAAACAGCCTCCTGAGCGCTTAATAAACTTTGGCTACGTTCGGCTGAAATGTGAGGTTCAGGCGAGTAGCTTGTGTCCTGGAGTGTGAGCGGCGACCAAAAAAAGTGGCACATCGTTAGTACAAGAGTATTGTGAACTACGAGGATGCTCGAAATGCGATGTACACGTCTCAAGTGTAAGAAATATGATAAATGTGAGAAATGAGAGAAACAATGCCTTACGAAACAAATGTAAAAGCTTGGACTGCGAAAAAAAACGCGTCTGAGATTCACTTCATTAGGCGTGTTATTGTGTTAGCATAATTAATCGCTAGCAAATTTTGCTCTCTCTGTCTTAATCGTGAGAAAATTAGTTATTATACGAATTTCATCATACTTTAGAACGCATCTAAAAAGAATAAAAGACATACTAATAATTAAGCAAGGAAATTAAGAATGTAAATGAATGCAAACTAATAAGAGACTTATTATGTGCAAATATTGCAATGCAATCTAATATTATGAAAGCTCGTTGATGACAACAAAAATGATAAATTTGCTGAAAAAAATGGCATTAATAATTGATGTTTGAAATGTTTAAAGATTATAATAATTACGATATAATAAGATTATAATAACAATTCTATTTGAAATATATTAATAGTAATTTAAAATTCCTCATTTTGCAAAGAACAAATAAAATTTTCACTTAATCTTCTACTTCGCTGTATCGCTACATTTGTCAACGCAGGACTTTAAAAATCGTAGATTATAAACAAATCACATCTCACCTTAATATTCTCTAACTCAGCTTGGGTGACAGTCAGCTGTTGAAGCAACTCTGCGACGGTGACTTTAGGCGATGATTGAGATGCCTGGACGAATATCTGTAATTTTATCAAAAGTGTCAATCTTGCTTATGCTTTCCACTTACGTTTGTCTTACGTTTATCTTCGATGTATTTATCATACCTGATCGGCTTGTTCAATGCGCGCAGCTTCTTGACCTTTGGCATACATTTTCAGGTACATTTGCTTATTTCTTTCTTCTTGCTCACTTAAAAGCGTCTTCTGCTCATTAAGCTCAGTCTTCACAGCCTCTAATTCCATTTCTAATTCACGCGCGCGAGCCTCGGCGATATCCATAGCTGGCCGCATCTCGCAGTAACGAGTATTGACTTCAGATAATTGATTCAATAAACTCTCCACCTACCAAACATATTATCAATATGACAAATCGTGGTTTCTTTTTCAAAAGGAATGAAGAAGGAAACAGTTATAACTAGTCAAACGACTCTACTGACCTTATCATTGTGCTTCTGTTTGAGCTCTTGCAACTCGTCAACATGCCGCCTATGCATATCCTCGATTCTATCTTCGTAATGACTAACTAATCGACGTCTCTCTTCGTCTCGTTCTGCACTCGTCGGCGTCACAGGATTCGTATCAGGAACAACACCGTCGGATACCGTATTAGCGCACGTCGTGCTGACAGCAATCCTCGGCTGTGACTCAGGGAGGCACACAGAATCTTTCGAATGGACGGAACCATCTTCGAAGTGTCCGGAATCAGCTAATGACGAGGGGTGATCCGTATGTATACGCTTTTCCGGCGTTTCCGGACTGGTGATGGATTTCTCCGCGGTGCCTTCATCGGGAAGATCCTTACTCGGTGACTCCGGCGAGAAGGGATTGTTCTCGCGCACGGTGAGAGCGTCACTGCTATCCGTTCGCTCATCCGGACTATTCAGAGAAGCCTTGTACAATCTTAACTCTACGACCTCCTTCGTCAAACGCAAAATCTCCCGGTCCTTTTCATCGATCTCCTTGCGCGCCTCCTTCAACAAAGCCTAGACAGAATCGAGCTAGAGATACCAACAGCTCCATAATTTTGACAAGAAAAAAATAAAATCATAACAGTATTAAGTGTACACATGCACACACGATTAACCGTTTGAGCCTTGTTAGCTCATCGCCAATTTATCAAATGATTAATTAATCTTCTACGAAAATTAGACTTCTCAAAATATAGAGTGACAAATAATATTTTCAATTCGAAGGATAGAGTATGTTTTGTGTTACTTAACTTGTCAAGACCCTAAGACAGAGAAATTTAAAAGTGGAATGAACAACGAATAAGATTTGCAGTTCTTATACAGTGAGAACTTAATTACCTGAAACTTTCGGACTTGTTTAGCCGCTCTCTGAGTAGGCGTGAGGTATTGTTCGTTGTCGCCGACGTGATTCGAGCAGTGCACGACATATTTTCGCGATCGGCCAGACCAGGTGGTACCGTTCAACGCGAAGGAGGCATGCTCACAGGCACTCGCCGTGCTGCAAGCACTGCTATAGCTCTTCACGCTCTCAGCATCGCTATCGTCGTTGACCCCCGTTGTCGTTGTTCCCCTTGAGGCCGCGTGACTTGGCCGCGGCCTCATCGGTGTCAGTGAGAGACTCTAAACAGTACATCATTTTATTAACAACATCCGTCAGCAACTCATTAAAACAGATACGAATAGAATAGAATAGACAATGTCGCATATATGGTTATAATTATAATTTTATAGATACAATCGCGCAACACGGAATCAATGGTTGTTTAAAGTATGGGAAAGCTTTCAAGAGATTCCAAGACTGATTCCGTTGATATAATCTTACAAATGAATCAGTGATTATTGAAGTAGGAAAGTAGTAATTTTTTTAGTAGCGTTTTTAAAAACTCTAAGGCGTCTTACTTAATATAAGTTTACATTAAATCGAATATAATTCGAATCTCATGGTAATTATATTAAACAAGTAAAGAAAGTTTCTTAAAAGTATGGAATGTCGATGCCATTTCCGAGTTCCAGTTTAAGTTAAGCTCAATTAGAAGATATATTAGAAATATAATTTTGTTTCGCATAAGTTTGTATCCGTTGCCTCGTGCTTTAATTTAATTCGTTACAGCTAAACATTTTTCGATTACCTCCAAAATTGCTTAAGTGGAGTTGAAAATGTTGCAAATTATTTCGTAACTTTTCTCAATTATTCTCAAAATTTCTTAAAAAATAGCTATTTTGTTAATGTTTTTCGATTATCAAAGTTCCTGATTATTAGCGAATTAAAAAAAAGTAGTTAACTCTTCTGTTAATGCTTCTCAAAATTAGTTCTAAAATTTTTAAGTCTTGAAAACAAATTTAAAAGAGCTATTTCGTTAACGCTTTTTGATGATCTCCAAAATTCCTAGATCTTTAAGCGAATTAGAAAGAAAAATAGTTAACTTCGTTCGTTTCTCCATTGTCTCTAAAATTCTCAAGTTCTTAAGAAAATTCAGAAAATATGACTATTTCGCTAACGTCTCAATTATCTACAACATTTCCAAGTTAGGAGGATTAAAAGAAAAAAGGTAAGACACTTATGTATGTATGACAGCTTGCGGAAATCGATACGTGGATGGATTTATAACGAGTTGTCTACCTGTTGGACAATTTCTTATATTTACTTCTTGGAATAATGACACTAATTCAGGGTATACCTATCCAGTCACGCAAAGCTGGGCAGGCTGACTACTGGCAGGCGCCCGTTAATCAACGGAACTTCAAGTGCCGTCCCGAAGTTACGGTTAGCACAGAGTAAAGGTAAAGGTCTCCATATCGAGATTTTCCGACATACGCCACACGCAAAAGCCAGAGATCAATTTCTTCTATAGTTCTTGCCGAGGACTTGGAACACGAGCGACAGTAGATTAATCTTAAAACACTTCAATGTGCTTGCCGTAAAAGAATAAATAAAGGAACAAATATCGAGTATTCGTGCAGAATATTCTATACTATACCGATGTAAAGCGCGCGGAGTGGTCCTGATAGCTCTTATATATCCTTCAATTTTAAATCGTTTAATCTTTAATAAAATCCCGAGATCGCCAGGGTTACCATGTGTATCTCTTTAGTTTTCGCTTCTTCACGCAATAAAGCTCCTCGTCGAGTAACTGTGTGGTAGTACTGAATACTTAAAGCTTAACTCTGAACTCGTCTACGTAGCGACGTGGTGGACGATTCCCTCCGGAATTTCGGGGAGAAAACAGGTCAGCGATTACTCACGAAGGATCGTTGTCGCGGCGAGTCGGTTCCATTCTCCGTGATGACCGGGAAAATATAATGATCCGGATGTTGATGTTGCTGCGGCGATTGCAGGAGGTGGTTGTGACGACGAGGATGGTGTTGGTGGCCGACCAGGGCCGTGCTGGTTGCAGCGGCGGTGGTGGCTCGTGGATGATGTGGTGGCAGACGTTCGCCGCGCAAGCGCAAGCTCGCGGCACGACGCAGAGCCGACGGCGATGGCCTCGGTATACGGGAGTCCAACGAAGACGGCGGTGAGGTGGTAGCTGTTCATGATATGAACCCGATTAATAATTGAGTAGATGGAATCGTGATCGAGAACGGCTAGAGAAGGATCATTGCTTTTAAAGATTCAAGGGTGATCAAAGATTCGAGGATATAATCTGGTGCTCTTATTTTCTGAGTTTATTGAAAAAAAAATCAATATAATCTTCTAAAATCTCGAACTTCTTTTGTAATTATGAATCTTCTTTCACGAATCAAATCACTTTTAATGAATTAATTTAGTGGACCATCAAAAATTAAAGTGGACCACTTCCAGCGATAAAATGGGAATTATGTCTTCTAAAACTTTTAGTACATTTGATATCGCAGAGTTTAATTAATATTGAAATCTTAAATTCTAAAGTTTGAAATACTAGAAAAAGATTTTATTTATATTTCTTTTTATTATTGAAGGAAAATTTTTAATCACAATCGCGCAGCTCACGTAGAAAAATAAATTTCTTCGGAGATGAATCTCGATTGTTTAATTTAAACTCATTAGAATTTTAATGAAAAAGATAGGTATAAAAAGTTCAGTATAAAAAATAAATAAAGCACATTTTTCTAAGTAGATATAAGAGTAAATAGATTTTTTTCCATAAGTTACAATTAATAAATAAAGAGAAATATAAAAAAAAAGAGATGAAAATCGATGAAAATCAATGAAACAAAAATAAAATTGATTGAAAATGATATTGGACAAAGTAGAGAATGATTCTCGAAACAATTACTTTTTCGGACAATTCTGTAAATCGAATAAACCGCCACCGTAGAGCAAAAATATTGAACTTACACATTTGTCAAGCATCCAGATTACGTGAAACAAACGAAATATTCAGATCTCTATCAAATATATTAAACAATGATATGACGAGATGATTGTTTGGAGATGATATGATATTTTGATTGTTCCGAGATGCAGTTTAACCCTAATCTCTCCAACCAGGGTCGTTCATTTCCAGCAGTCATTAGTTGTAATGTGCGTTTTTCAACAAATAATTATTATAAAAAAATATTTAAACAAATAATTTCCAAATTTTCTTTACATTGATTTTTAGTCGAAGGTATAAAGAAATTATAAACATTTTTGTGAAATTTTTCGAACCTAATAACATAGTGAAAAACGCACTAAGCATGAAATACCCTGGTTGAATTAAGTTGCAGATAAAACCTTAGAGGGATTAGGGTTAATAATAGCATCGGTCAATTAGTGTAGATTAACACTAGATTGCCGGAGCGAGTCAATTTGACTCGCTTACAATTTAAAAAATCTGCGGAAAATGTATTTTAAAAACAGAATATATATGTAAAAATTGTTTTGAATAAAGTTTCTTTAAAATAAAATTTTATTTTTTTTTTTAAACTTCAATTTTGATGTTTGAATCAAATTGACTCATTTCAGGCAAAATAGGTATGTATATACCCAACATCCGGCAATCTAGTGTTAATCTTGTAATCTTTGCAGAGAATTTTCCACCCTACTTACTAGGGCTACCAGCTGATCCGGTATCTAGCATGTGGGTAGAATTGGTAGTGGCAGTGACCTTGTCAGTTACGGTGACGGCACACGTTGCCAGGATCGGCGTCACAGGAGACGTCGAGATAATGGTCGCGGTGGCGTGAGTTGATTGACCCGGGTATCTCGGTTGCGGAGATTGCAGAGAAGATTCTTCGTTGTCGTAACGAACCATTCTGTTCATTCCGTTTATCTTACAATTAGTGCCACGTCGACTATCACCTGATGTGAGAAGAAACATACCTGTTTACTGCTCGAGGAATTTGAGAATTTGAAGATTTAAGATCTCGAGACGAAAAACGCGTGATCTTGAAACGAAAGATCGTGATAGTAAAATGTACGTAAAATGATTCGTTCGGAATTAACGCAAGATATAATTATCTTTCGGCACGTTTGTATTGTTTATATGATTTTATTTTTTGACACATGACGTATATTTATTACTTGTTATTGTATTCTTGTGTTTCTCGACATTGACTTCTGTGATTGCGTATTTATAACAGTTACTTGCTAAATGTCTTCAGAGTGTGACGTGCTCTACATAAACCTTTAACTTTATAATAAAATAGCTTGGTAATGCAAAATTTACTTTTAACATTATAAAAAAATTTAAGAAAAATAAACGTTTTTACTGAAAAAAAATTGTAACTCTTTTAAATTTTGATATTTTAAGTTAAAATTTTAATATCTATTTTTACTAATTAATTTTGACGGATTTTGAGTCTTGTTCTACGACGCATAAAATATGTGAGTTTTATAATTTGATTAGTTGTACACGTTTCTATCCGTTATTGATATTTCTTGATTTTTTAACCCTTTCTGGTCACCCTGGATTACAATGACCGAACAATTTTTGAACAGCTGCTAAATAAACGCTATTGATTTAATCGACTTAAAAAAATTACAGGATATACTTTAAACCTTTAACTTTATAATAAAATAGCTTGGTAGTGCAAAATTTAATTTTAACATTATAAAAAAAATTTGCGATCTTAGAAACTTTAAAAAATAAACGTTTTTACTAAAAAAAATTTTTACTAAAAAAATTGTAACTTTTTAAAATTTTAATATTTTAAGTTAAAATTTTAACCAGATGTTCTTTAAATGGTTTAAAAAATGCTCGGATTATTTTGATCCAGAGTGACCAGCGTGTGATTTTTTCGAAGTGTGACCACGAAGGGCTAACTAGCTTCTAGATTGATGTAGTTTGGGCATAATGTCAACGAGATTAGGGTGCGTTTTCCATCCGCATAGTTACATGTAAAACTCCATACACTTGATAGACCCAAATCAGAGGTCGAAACGTTGTGTTAATATAATTAACAAAATTGGCCAGACGGGTCGAAAAAAATTGAAATCTGATATAATTAATTCTATCTTATTTTTACTTTACCACTATTAAAATATTCAGAGATAGTACCTTTGTATATGTACATCTTTGTGCATGTGTGCGTATATTGAGATTAAAATAATGCAATCCAATTCTTTTTTCAGTCAAAATCTTGTGAAATGAAAATATTTATTTATATGTAATCACGATGTTGTCGTCTCTCAAAATTTTACCTAATCTTGCACTTAAAGTCTTATCTAGCTCGTAAAAAAGGAATGTCAGTCAGTGATGCCTCGCTGTGCTTATCAAGCAAATTACTCCAGACGCACGTCGTCGTATAAGTGATCCTTCGGTGCGCAGGGTAGTATTAACCGAGGTCGAGGACATATCGATTGAACAAGGCGCTATCGTACGCTGAACCTAGGTCAGTTGTCTCAATCGAAACCAGCTGTTCCTAATCTCCAGCAAGACACTGTCCGCGAATTTTGGAATTTCTCAAATTCCTAGTAGAATTTTACTTTATCTAAATAAAGGATTTTCAAAAATTAAAAACTTTAGAAAAATGTATAACTGCAGTAGAGCTCTTCGATAAGGAATTGATCCAATTTCTCTTTCTCTCTTTTTGTATAGATATTAAATTCACCAAGATCTGTTTTTCTAATTAAATTTTCCTACACATAAGAAATAAAGAAAATTAAATTTCAATAGATTATAGATGGTAAGTAATCTATTATTATATAAATAATAATAAATAAATTACATAAATCTATAATAAATAAATACAATAAATTGCACACGAATTCGATCATTTATTCGCATACATTTTTCGTGGATAACCACAACAGCGAGGGCTCGAACATAAAAACCTGAAGTCATTCGCATAATTGTCGGGTGCATTAAGCGTACCATACAGTTGTTAACTCCGTGTATATATACCTCGTCCTTGCGGTAACTTGCGGAAGTCGGATACGGGATCGTAATTTCACGGCACGCTTTAGAATGAACAGGATTACGTAAAAAGATTTCGAAGAGATTGCGCGTGCGAACCCATCTCATCTCTGTCTCTCGAGATGTACAAAAAAAATTAAAGAAAAATGTCCAGGAAGCATAAATACGTATATAAATGGACGTATAATATATATGTATATAATTACATAATTTTCATGAATGTGAGAAGTCGCGAATTAAAATAACAATGCTCATCGTATTATTTTATGCAAACGATAAGAAATTAGATAAAAATTGTCTGTTTTAAAATATATTCTTGAAATTTGATAAGAGAACAGAGTATGTAAAATTGTAAAATATTTAGTCAAATTTTCTAAATATGGTAAATTAAAAAATCATGAAACGCAGTTTCGACAACCCATCATTGTGATAAAAAAAGAGATTCAATTAATTTCGCACATAATTACCATATTTTTCAAAATAAAAGGTTTTCAGCTAAACAGCATGGACGCTAAGTTACTTTACATACGAACTTCGATCTGGCAACTTTATTTGCATTCGCGTTTGACTTTTATAAAGTCTTAAATTTGACTTATTCTAAAAGTTCCTCATTTCATTCTGCGTGTCTCGTGGTTTTTAGATCTCACGAAGAAACGAAAAAAAGGCGAACTCGCAACTTTCTTCCCATAGTATACAGGATTTTTCAAGTCTACAATGCAAATGCAGAATATTTCAGTTTAGGAGCCTCATTACGTCAATCGATCGTAACGCTCGACGTTGGTTTCGACATCGCCGAGCTTATGAAAGGCGGAATAATTCCCGCTCGCCTTCGAGTGGCCGTAACGCGAGCGAAGACAGCCGAAATGAAGTGAAAGGCGCGAAAGGAAAATGCGACCTTTATCGAAATAAAATAATCGATTTCGGGCTACGTTCTATTTCAAGAATGCTTTGTGGCACTGTGCAGCGTTCACTTGCCGACACGGTGATGATTTTACGTCAATCGAAAGAGTGATACCATAAGGTGACCTATAAACAATTTCGCGTCAAAGCATCAATTTTTATAAATATCCTTCGTTAATAAAGAAACGTCAGAAAAATCACTTGCTTCTTACTCGCTTTTTCACCGAAATCAATCTGTAGGATTAATGCGTTCGCGGTAATGTTTCTTGTTGGGCAGGGAACATATCGATTCGTTCACTCAATAATGCGATTGGTTAATTCTGTATTGGCTAAAGTTAAATAATTAGTTCGTCCGTTTCCGCTATTCACTGCTCCTCATTCGCTTTTCGCTGAAATCAATACGCAAAAAATGTGATAAAATAACGAAACTTTATTTATTATAAAAAGAATATTATGACTTATCTCCGCTCTAATAGTTAGTTAATTCTAAACCCATTAAAATTAGATAATCATAATCCTAGAAAATGATAAAATTGACATAAAAAACTTTTACGTTTTATATACAATATTTACAGTAGAAAGAATAAAAAAAGAGATTAAAGAATAACTTTTTACGATTATTCGATATGTATCTCTGTTTAAATAATTAATATACAATATATTGTGAAATTTCAACAATATGATTAATTTTTGAACGAGCAGTATCGATGTATCGATAGATCGATAAAATGATAAATCCTTCAAACGAACGAGTCGATACTACATTCCGCGATCGATCGAAATACAGCGTGAATATAGCGACGCGCCGCGGGTTACATAACGCAAATAATTAGACTGTAAACTGGCGCGTTAACGGGCCAAGAAACGAATTCGCGATTATCATCGAGCGATACGAAAAGTATTTATATTACTACGCAGAAGGTAGCTATCAGCTTGCCAACTTACGCTCGAAGATACTTTCTTTTTTGTGAGAAAATTATCGATGCTGTCAGCGACGATGTTTTTCGGTCGCGTATTTTTTTTCGTTAATCCGCGATATCTCCCGATAAGGTCGTATGTTCCTTTTGAACTGTTTTACACATCTTTCTTAAACAGAGAAATATTGAGAAAGAAGAAACATCGGAAGGAGAAGAGAATGAAGGGGATGAGGAAGACGCAGCTAAAAAAAAAGCTGAAAAAAGCGCCTGTTGTCAACGCCAATGTCAATTGTCGGAGCATAGCGTTTAAAAACATGCTTTCGTCTCTCCCCTCCTCTCCCCCTGTCATCTCGTCTTATCAACGAGACACCTTGTAACATATGCATCCGGCAACCGAGGGGAAACCGCTCGCGAGAGGCTCACGCGGGCACTCACCTCGGTGAAGAGTGCACCGGTACCGTGGAGGAGACACGTTCGATCATTCGCCTCGTTTCCGTTTGTTTCCGAAGCTGATCCGAAAGGCCGTGCGTCCGTACGTTCGCAGTCTGAGCGCGAATCAACAAATTTACGAGGAAGACACCTCTCGAAGCAGAGAGTCGACTCTCGCACGTCCACTGTCGAACACCCACTGACACTCCAGACCGGACGAGCCACGTGGTTCTCCCGAGGAACTCTCGAGATTCACGACTGAGAATGCGAGAGCGAGCGACCCCTCCTCCTCCTTCTTCCCTCCTCACTCACGTTCACTCTCTTTGTCGAATCACAGTGCGAGATTCGGTCGCTCGTATGGAAATCTGAGCGGCGTGAACGTTGTCGCAACTCACTACTGGTCGCGCAGCGACGTGAAGCGTCCGCGAGTTCAGAGTTTCGGGCACGGCGATCTGAAGTACGCGCCGCTTGAAGAGAAACAACGTCGCGCTGTGAGACCGTGACACGAATTACGCAGCACGTGACGTCGGCGATGAAATTGTAGATTGCGATATAATATGATATGCATATGCTGCATGTACTGCAAATCTGCGATTACAATCTAATTTCGATTATTGGGTTGCGCGCGGCATCTGTCGACGATAAAGAGAACGTTCCCATTGTTATTACTCGGGACTGTTCGTGGATTATCATAGGCCGGTATTCATAGCCCGTTCTTATTTCAAGACGATCTTAAATAATGGGTCTGTTCTTATAGCTGCACTATTGAACAGATGCAATAAGTTAGAGTGAAAAAATATATATTTGTAAAAATATATATACTCACTCTAACTTATTGCACCAGTTCAGTAGTACAGCTATAAAAAAACAGACCCAATGTGTGTTAAGATACTAATACGGCTCTGTGTGTGTGTAATTGGTTTATATAATATTTTAAGACTATACTCAAGATAGTCTTAAATATAAGAACGGATCTTTGACTATATAACCCTGGACTGCTAGTTGGCTGTAATTTGAACTCTGCTAAACATCCCAGATAGCACAGAGAATTCGAAAAGAATTCTTTTTTTGTCCCCGATTTACAAAATGAATTCTTTTTCCATCCCATTTCTGTTCTAAAAGTATTTTCAGCATTCCAAAAGACTTCACTTTTATGTCATCATTTGTGAGTTCTTTTTTAGATTCAAAAAGGATTCCTTTTCGAGTCCATAAGAATTCGCAATGAAAAGGAATTCTTTTCTAGTTCATTTTGAACAGATTACGCGAATTCGAAAAGAACTCAAGAAAGTGAATTCTTTTTGAAATCAAAAGGATCAATTGTGCTATCTGGGATCAATAAAATTATACATTTCCTTAATTACTACCTTACTACAAAAAAAAGAAAGATTTAATCATTCCACGTAATAAGGGTAATAATATATCCTTTAATTATAACACGGAAAAAAAAGAATAACTACCCTACTAAAAAAAAATACGTGATTTTGTCACGTGGTTTCATCATCGTGATGAAATCAAAACTATGTAAAACTTTGTAAAATATGGACAGCTATTATTTGCAGCCAGAGCTATAATTTTGCAATAGTAGCAAAACCTTTGTCAATTTTAACAAAAGGTTTTGCTAAAGTATTGACAAAGTTTTGCTGCTATTGCAAAATTACAGCTTTCGCTGCAAATAATAGTTAGCTGTCCATATTTTACAAATAGTTTAGCAAGGTGGAGGTAGAGTTCGTGCTTCTCTTATTATAGAACTCTGTGCTACGCTGCGAGGCGAAATGTAATAGAATTATTTATTATTATTTATTTATTTTACACTTTAGAATATTTTTACAGTAAATTACCCAGATAGCACAGAGAATTCGAAAAGAATTCTTTTTTTGTCCCCGATTTACAAAATGAATTCTTTTTCCATCCCATTTCTGTTCTAAAAGTATTTTCAGCATTCCAAAAGACTTCACTTTTATGTCACCATTTGTGAGTTCTTTTTTAGATTCAAAAAGGATTCCTTTTCGAGTCCATAAGAATTCGCAATGAAAAGGAATTCTTTTTTAGTTCATTTCGAACAGATTACGCGAATTCGAAAAGAACTCAAGAAAGTGAATTCTTTTTGAAATCAAAAGAATCAGTTGTGCTATCTGGGAATATAATTCATAGGTAATCTATAAATAAATTAATTAAAAAGTTATATATTAACAATAAATATTTTACAGACAATTATATTACAATTTGCAATCAAATCAAATATATATTTTTGTTCTTTTAGATTGAACAAATTTCACAAAGTACAACGTATCAACGTACATTTTGCAAAGTACAACAGCTTACGACCATTATTGCCAGTCGTGCATCTGCTGATTGATGGCAATAATTGATAAACAAGTAATCATCGATTCACATACATATTTAGACTTAAAAATGTGATGACTTTTCGGAACAATTATGTGTCAATGATATAATGTCACAAGTATTGTTAGTAGTAAATGGTCAACAGTAATGACCTATAGATTCATAAAATAGACTTGTGAGTCTATAGATGTATTTACATTATAAGACACTTAAAACTATGTTTCAAAACGTGTAGCTTGTTATAATGATTATTGTCGGCAATATAGTTGCAAAGTATTGCACAATATTTTAGCTTTAGATACTTGTCCATACATAACAAAGATATATTTATATTAATAAAATATCGTCCTTGTGAACATACAGATACCTGGCATATCGAGAGAGATGTATCCGTAATTGCCTAGATAGTAGTAGTAGTAGTATTACTTATGAATATATTAAGACAAAAAAAAAAGACTAGACTTTTTGGCATTTTCTCTGCCGTTTGAAATTATTCTTTTTAGGAATTATTGCTATATGTATACGTAACAGTATATATTTTAATTATGTGTGTGTTTTTGTGCCTGTGTTTTTATGAACTGCGTGTATGTGCGTGTATGCGTGTGTGTGTACGCGCACGCGCGCGCGCGAGTAAATGAATGTGTGTGTGTGTGTAAAATATATACTGCATATATGCGCCTGTGTATATACGTATATGAGTATATACGTATATGAGTATGCATATATAAATGTGTATGTGTGTATGTTTTGCAGATCGTTCCGCTGCGCTTGTCGTTAATTTCGTTATTGATATTTATGTACACACCCCAGTTGGCAAACAAAATTCAGTATAACTCAAAAAGGATTCATGGATTGAATTCCTTTTGAATTCATAAAAAAGAATTCAATTTGAGTTCATAAAGGGTTCACTGAACTTCTATCGAATCCGTAACAATGTTTTTACCGACTCCTGAATTAGTCATCAAGAGTTCATAAAGCATTCATAAATCAATCCTGCTATGTCAGGTAAAATGAGATCTTAAAAAGTTCGTAAGACACTCACTTTTCTTTGAAAAACTTTTAAACAACTTTATACTCTATAAAATTGATTAAAGTAAATTTAATAATAAAATATTTTTTTTATACAATGCCGAATACGTAATATGATAAAACTACAGTGGATAGAAGGTAAGTATAAACTTTTTATTACAATACTTTGACATATCACACTATTTATTTTTAAATTTCGCGCTTTATATCGATATATCGAAAATGCGAGAGGAAGAAGAATATTTCGATTATCAAACGTGTACTAAGCTATTTCGTGTCTGTTCTTGTCGTTTCGTGACTTGATTGTTTAACTTGCAAACTTTTGTAATTTTTATGGTAAGTAATATCGTTAAGTAATAAAGATTACATTTTTTAGATTCTCTGAACACGAAAATCCAATATTTGTTGTATTTTTAACCCACGTGATTAGACATAACAAATCAGATCGTTTGAATCATTTCTTTCAGATGAGAAATTCAAAACATAAACTTTTTAAGAACTCATTATGAACTAAAATTACCTGACATAACAGGAACAGTTTATGAACTCTATATGAATCCTTTTGGTTTAGATTAAAAATTCATAAAGAATTCATGAAATTTCCTGAGTTCTAAATGAACTTTTAAGAATCATTATTGCCAACTGGGCACACATCTAACGATTATTTATCTCTTACTGTTGCACGCATCGGTGTAACGTATTGGAGGTGCCTTTCGTCGGTACCTCCAAAAGAGAAAAGAAAAGAAGAGTACGAATTAGTTTGTAAGCGAATATATTATACAATCATATCATCATATTGAATGTGATTATTATTTTTCTAATAATATATAATATCATTCATTAAATTAAGAATTATGGGAGTTAAGCAATTTATATGTGATATTGTAAATGTTTTTTTCCTTATGTTTGTATGGTTGTGTCTTTTCTTGTGTGTCTGTATGTGTGTCGGTACGATGTTGGGCACGTGTATGTGTGTGTGTAAGTGTGTGTGTGTGTTGTGTGTGTGTGTGTGTACGCGCGCGCATCGTGTGAGTCTGTGTGTGTGTGTGTGAGTGAGTGAAGGAGTGTGTGTGTGTGTGTGTGTGTGTAAAATATATACTGCATATATGCGCCTGTGTATATACGTATATGAGTATATACGTATATGAGTATGCATATATAAATGTGTATGTGTGTATGTTTTGCAGATCGTTCCGCTGCGCTTGTCGTTAATTTCGTTATTGATGTTTATGTACACACACATCTAACGATTATTTATCTCTTACTGTTGCACGCATCGGTGCAACGTATTGGAGGTGCCTTTCGTCGGTACCTCCAAAACAGAAAAGAAAAGAAGAGTACGAATTAGTTTGTAAGCGAATATATTATACAATCATATCATCATATTGAATGTGATTATTATGTTTCTAATAATATATAATATTATTCATTAAATTAAGAATTATGGGAGTCAAGCAATTCATTAAATTAAGAATTATGGGAGTCAAGCAATTCTGTGATAAATGTTGTAAAGATTCTAAAGATTCTAAAGATTTTTTTACTTATTTTTGTATGTTTGTGTCCTTCATGTGTGTTTGTATGTGTTTGGGCGTATGTTGGTGTGAATATGTACGCGCAAGCTTGTGCGCGCGAGTAAGCGAGTGCATGAGTGTGAGTGAGTGAAGGAGTGCGTGTGTATGTTTTTGTACATACATATATAAAAAGTAAAGTGTTAATTTGTTTTAAAAAATATAATATTCATTAAACTAGAAATTATGGCGATTGAGTGTGAATGTACATGTAATACATGTTTTTTTTGTGTCTGTGTGTTTGTGTTTGTGTGGTGCGTATATATGTATGTGTGTGTGTTTGCGCGCGCGTGCGAGTGAATGAGTGGTGGTGAGTGAGTGAATAGTGGTGAGTGGAGTGAGTGGGTGAGTGAGTGAGTGGA